>WBMW01000928.1:0-20321 GCA_013396635.1 Penelope pileata | reverse complement strand
ACCCTTCCACCCTTCCACCCTTCCACCCTTCCACCCTTCCTTCCACCCTTCCTTCCACCCTTCCTTCCACCCTTCCTTCCACCCTTCCTTCCTCTATGTTTAAGTTATCAACATATGCCTCACATAATTGTTACTATCTTTTTTTCCTATGACTATCCTGTTCTGGACTGATGTTGAGTCCAATTTTAGTTAATCTTCTCCAAACCAGATATGTCACTTTGTCAAAGGAACTCATCTATATTAGTGGATGATTTGCTGAAGAAGAATTCATGCAATTCCACAACAAACAGATGTTGATGAAGGAAAAGTTTGTCAGTCTATTGAAAAAAAAAAAAAAGAGAGAGAGTGAGAGAGTAAGACAAGTCTGTCTGAGAAAGTCTTATTCATTATTTCATATAAGGATCTCTCTGAGCTTTGCTAAACCAGAGTATGGAGGACAGAAGTGGTCCTTCATATTAGCAGAACCTATAGGCATCTTGGGATTTTTACAAAGATTTCTCCACTTACAATGTGCATTCACTGTAGTTTACTATCCTCTCTCATGTCCAGTTAGTTAGAAAACTTTGCCTTTCAAGAATGGTAAAAAGTGTAATTTGGGGAGCTAGCTCAGAGGTTGTTTTTGACACACCACTGGTTATAGAATCCCTCCGCACACAATTTCACAGTGCTTTCTGGAGTTAGTCACTTAAGAAATTGTGATGGCCTGCACCTTAAGGAAATTTAACTCATCAATTGCAAATAATTAGATTTAGTCCCAAGGTACAATCTTACACATTCGCACCATTTATTTATAGAGCATATATGTTATTAATATATAACAGAAATGAGCTTTGCATTTTTAAAGTCTACTGTATGTGTGGGTTGGCCCACAGTCAGATGTATCACTGATATTAATTGTAAAAACAGTCTATCCAAACAGCAACCATTTGAAAAAAACATTGCCCCAACCATCTCCAATTTTGCAGACTTTTGAATATTATTTTCATAGCTTCTAATAGGACTTACTGGTTAGTTTCAAGGATATACTAACAACAATTGACTTCAGACAGAGGTGAGTTAGGTTTCTTGTGCAGGCATTGGGGAGGGGGACTCTTCAGCAGACAGTTCGTGCCCCCAGAGCAGAAGCCCTGAAGGAGACAGATAGCTTTCTGGACCTCATCTTTCTGAATACTTCCCACCTCCCCAGGCTAGGAACTCCAAGATCAAAATTATTCCTCCATCTGGGATAATGAAGATGAATACCCATAAGAAATAATCTCTTCAGTCACATGGAAGCGCTTCCTCAAGCCAGAAGTCAGGCAAAACTTAGGTATTTAGGAGGCTGAAGACAGCCTATGAAGTCATAAAGTACAATCTGTACCCAAAACCAAGTTTGTCAGGAGAGTTTCCCTGTTCATTGCAGGGAAGGTAGACTAGACGACCTTCAGAAGTCCCTTCCAACTCAAATGATCCTATGATTCCATGATTCTAAAATATGGACTGTGGAGACAATGATGCCACTTGGTGAGAATCCATAAGCTGTGTTTTTCTTGCCATCACCTGCCGGAGATGCAAAGAGAGATCCTATTATTAAAAATCATTCAGGGATGGAAGAACTTAAGTACTGTGAAGACTGAAAGGATCTGAGAAATGTTTCACATTTAGTCTTTGTAGAGTAGAGAATTTTGATTTACAGAACGTACAAAGATGCAGTGAGTACTTCTGCAATAAAATTTCATGCTCCCAAATGTAATACGAAAAGTATTCTTCCTGCATGAAGACAGTTTCTCAAAAGAAATGGATTTGATATGCTTAAATAAATAGATCATAAATCCAGAAATGAAAATACAAGGTGACATGATTAATGGAGTGATAACACCAGAATCCTGTTATCATACATTAATGTAACATAATGGAGTGCAGTCTAAATTTCCCAATACAAACTTAAAGAGTCTAATCTTTCTTGCAGATAGCATTGTTGAAAACTTTAAATACCATTAAAAAATCTTTTTTAACATAGTTATCACATCTACATTTATGTGCTCCTTACAGTATTTCTGTTTTTTTACCACAATCCCTTGAGACATTTTCATTCTATCTTACACAAAATGTTACTGTTAGCTATAACTTCTGTGCATAATCAGCTTTAAATATGCATTATGTTTTTGGCATAAAAACACATCAATATTAATGGGAACATTACGTCTAAAGTTTCAAATGGTACTTTTTTGCATCCTAGAAAATTCATTTTAACAGCTTGTTTCACAAGGGATTGTTAGAAAAAAGGATTGGATGAGAAATATTTTTCTTGTCCATTAAAATATTTTGCCAATTTTCCAGTTGCAAATCACTATTATTAGTCAAAATTGAAAAAATTTTCTAAAGTGCAGACAAGTACATAAACATGCCTGTTCCAGCTAGATTTATAGCTGCGTCTGTGAGTATCATTGGAGTACAGTGTAGGTTGACAGCAATCGCTTTGTAATATTTGCAACTCAAGCTTAATATAGGCCTTGAAAAGGTATTCACTGTTACAAAGCCAGGACCTGATGAGAATGGAAATTCTTACTGCGGCCCAGTAAACATCCCTGTTCAAGGATGTTATGAAAGGAGTGTGTGATCCATCCCTGCAGTTCTCCCTCTCTCTGTTTAACTGAGGGATATGTGGTTCAAGATGCTGGGCTGCTGTTGTGTGGGTGAGGCAGGCTGAGATGTCCACCTCCATTCTGCTCGCACATCAAATTCCTCAGCTGCTGAATGTTGAGAAGGGGAGAGAAAAGCAGAATAGTGCTGTTGAAAAGCACTATTGAGTTTAAAGATAGGAGAGATCAGGTTTTTTGTTAAAAAATCTTTGCACTGTGCCTTTTCTGTAGCTGCACAAAGTTGCTCTCAAGGCTCTCCAGAGGATACCCATCCTGTTGAATCTGAATACCACTCTGCCCCAAATCTTTCTTCAAATGTTATTTACCTTCCCTTCAGGCTCTTGTAAACTTCTTTTTGCTCTGCTAATTGTTGTTGCTTCCACACCTGATTGTGAAGAGATGTACTGAAAATTCCTCAGTGCCCAGCACAGACACACGGCTCATGATACATCGTATTTCTGCAACAAAACTTTCCCAGATACTTCTAGAAACTGCTTGAGAATAGTAGCAGAAAATGCTTTACTCAAATAACAATATGCTCTACCTCTGAATTTTTAAGGAGGGATTTTTGAAGTTAACACCTTTAGAATTCATCTCTTTTAAAGTGTGTACCTCCCCATATTTCTCATTGAAGCAGGGTGAGTATATAGTTTTTACATAAGCTTTTCTAAGAAAGGTGGAAAAGATAATACTTAATTATTTTTATCACATATTTCTGATGAAATATTTGTGGGAGGGATTTAAAGACCTTCCAAGCAGTAGCTGTTGCTACTGGATATAAGGGACTGGGAGTCAAACCTCCAGAAATTCATTATATGTTCCCTTTTCCCAAAAAAATTTCCTTTGTATTCCCACTGGCGATGAGACCTCTCTAGGGTTTATGGTATGCAGTTTTGTAGAATGTTTCAACCCATCTGCAGATGCACTTGTTGACTACAGTATGGATATCTCTGTCCACTCAAGAACATGCAAGAATTTCATCCAAAGAAAGTATATTTGCCGCTAATCTATTGCAGACAACTCCAACCGTAACTTACTGTCCATGATAAAACCTACAGGTATAAACACAACTTTTTCTTTTTGCATATTATTTTGTGTATTTCATCATGTCCAACCAAATTAAATTCTCAAGAATACAGGTCCCATTTTTATTTAATATTTTATAAAAATATGGAAAGAACTGCAATCTATAGATCAATCTCCTTTTAATCTTTTTGAAAGATGTGCATATTAGCATACCAGAAAATACATGAAAGCATGTTCAGAAGATCACCCTCCATCTTTTTGAATCCTGCCAGAGGACTGGAAAAACTTCAGAGAAAGTAATTCATTCTAAAGCATTTCAGATGACCAGCAATTTAGCAATAACCAACTGGACAAAGGGAGAGAAGAAAACGCAGTGCAGATTAATAGATCAGTTCAGTTCATGGCTCACTCTTTTCTTTCTTTGCATTTTTGAAATTTCTTCATAATCATTCATAGTCACTCCACCTGATCAATATTTCTACAGTGGAAAGACTGGAGACTGCAACAAAACCACAGAATTAAAGGAGGTAAGAAATGTCTGAGCAGAGAATCTCAGACTGGAACAGATGTGGTTTGTGGCCTAATCGGCAACACTCAGTCCTTGGCATCTGGTATCTGTCACTGTGGTTCATTAGTCATCTTAGGCTTATTCAGTCACTGAGCGAGAAACAGAACACCGCAGCTTTCAGCTGCCATGGTGCCAAAGGGAATTCAATCTCAGTTCACCCACCTGAATGCTATGAATAGTGTGTGACTTTGTCATAGTGCCATTTTTACACCCTGTCTTTGACCTTTCCAAATAATGTGCATAAAATGAACCCTGGGGCAATTTCAAATGGACATTTTTGCACTGCTTGAAGTGGCAGGCCGATGGCCTCAAATTGTGGCTTTTATGAGATTCATCTATATGACAGAATCTTGCAGTAGTTAGAAGGAACTAGATGGCCACCGAAGATTGAGAAGTGAGAATCAATGAAGACCAAGCCAAAATCAAAAGTCTTAGTATCAACTCCCTTATCTGATTACTTCTGTTTTCTAAATTAGCTCACTGGACCTACAATAGTGGACTGACTGCTCATCCCCAAAAGCAATCTTAGTTCAAAATGTGAAGTGTGAGAACTCAGTAATTAAACGGCAGATTAGAAATAAGTACAAGTATTCTTTTTTTTAACTTCCTCACTTATTTGTCACAAAATTAACAAGAAGAGCATGTTATGTTCCAATTTTCATGAATCTAAGATTATCTAACAAAAATTTTGTCTTCAGGAATGGTCCTCTGATGGCAGTGCAGTGCAATAAAACAACTCTCTGTTCATTACCATTAAAATCTGTTTTCATAGTCATGCTTTATCTAACCTTATGTGCCCAATATGATGCTAATTAATTTTGACTAAAATTCTCAGTTAATTAATATGAAGTGCTATTACATCTGTTATGTCGCCCAGATTTCTATTCTTCTCAGAAAACATTTAGTAATGATCATTTGCAGCCTGCTCCTTAAATGACTATTATTCAGGTAATTTTTGAAAATGGTTTGAAATATAAATTTTAAATTCTCTACTGTTTTACGACTGAGAGAGGATTTTGTTTTTCCATAATTACTCATGTTTTAAAAAACAAAATATGATGCTTAGAAGAATGATAAGATGGAATTCTAACACTTTTAATATTTGTGGGCTACATAATTTATGTATTTTCCTTTTATCTTCCTGCAGAGAACTCCACATTGATGATACCATTCAATCCAGAGATACAGCCTTGTCTGCAGATTGAGGATGGTAAGTGAAATATCTATACCACCACATCCATTATCTCACATGTTGTAAAACTTTGGATCCAGTCTCTCCATCTGGAGGCATTCAAAGTTAGGTTAGATGGGGCCCTGGACAGCTTGATCTAGTTGGTGGCAACCATGGGGAGGTTGGAAAAGGATGATCTTTAATGTCCCTCCAACCCAAACCATTCTATGATTTTGCGACCTGCATTTCTCTTTAGTACTTTTCAGGCTGTAAGAGACCTGCAGTCTGTGGCCTGTAATCATTCTTCTTACCAGTCTCTCAAAGTTCTCAAACCATTAAAAATTTTGCTCACAGCTGCAGTAACATGGTGGTTCTCCTGTCCTAGGTGACCACTAATGTCTAGTTTTGAAGCTCTAGCAGAAACAAGCGTAAGAAACGCTCATGTAGAATCAACACTCTGCAATAAAAACTGCTAATTCTTCTTAGAACAATTTTAGATGGGGTAAAAGGAGCATGTACCTATACTAGTGCCAAAGTCATTGTTACCACTGGGCCGGTTGTGACAGTGGGTAGTTTAAAGAAAAAAATAATATAAAAATAAAAAAATATAAATTAAAAAGATTATTTTTCAGACTGTTATATGTAATTATAAATAATTCTGTGTCTGGAAGATGAATAATCTCTAGATTGTGTGGAATACACTGATTAAATATTTAAGCCTAAGGCTTTGATTTTTATTACTCTTGAGAAAAAGTGTTATTTCTCTTGAGTTTGAGAAGATGTTTTGAAATGGTGCAAAGAACTTGTAAGTAACCTGAGATTTATGTCACTTGGTCTTCTTTCCTCTTTTTTAACTGAAATATAAGGCTTTTCTGAGCTCACAGTGTGCTGATAAGCATCACATAAGGAGCAACACACTTAGCACATGCGCAGGCAGACAAGAAGATAGGAATGCACAGCACTTTCTATGGAGTACAGCTTATCTAGTGGTACTGTTAGGGTAGCAGCTAAGCGTGCATGGGGTCAGGCAGGGTCTATTCAGAAGCAAAGAGCATCCTCTCTGCCTTCTTTAGCACAGTAGCATGCAGCCTGCATGCATGAAGCCTGGAAGTCAGGATCATGTGAGTGAATTTCTCACTCACAGAGCCAAAAGGAACAAAGATGGACAGAAACTGGGCAAAAGCAAGGGTGTCCTTCCACCACACAGCATGGATCAAACACCTTTACACACTTTGCTGCATAATATTATGCCATGGGGCAGTTCCTGGGCAGGTGTTTGGATTTTTCTTCTGTGAACTGTTTTTGTCCATCAGATGTGTTTTCTAGTTGGTTCCATTCCTCACATCCCTGAGAACCTTCAGCCTACAAATGTTTGTTTATATATCAGTTCAGCAGTTGTGCTACTACATGCAACATTGATAAAGCATACAACATTTGCCAAGCAAATGTGAAGGCCCTGGAAATGACTGAAGAAGGCAGTGCTGCATTTAAGATTTTTCTTTCCCTTTTGTTTTTTTCCTTCAGAAAAAGTTTTATCATTTTAAAGAGACATTCCTTAGAGCAAATATTTTTGTGTAATGGTAGTATGTGATGCAGGGAGGACACTTTCCAATTGCAGTATTTACAAAGCCTTTGTTGTGTAACCTTAATTACAGGTTAAGTGCATTTTTAGTTCCTAAGATGAGTAATAAATATAATGCAATCAAAATGCTCTTTGCAGTGGCTGTTTTCCGTTAGTGAAAAATGTTACATTTCCATTAATTATGTCTAGCAATAGTAATATGTAAGCCCAATAATACATGCCATTCAGAAAAATCTTTTAGATAAGTGTAATGCTGGTTTTCTGTTATTGCTTTAATATGGAATGCTTCTAAAATGGCTGTTAAAAAAAACCCTACTTTTGTAAATTGAAATGTAACATTTGAGTATCTTATACTGCTTGATGAAAGCAGTAGGTAATGACCCTTGTACTTAACTAACATGCATCATGATGCTGGTTACTTTCAGCTCTCAGGAGGAACTTATAGGAATGCAGGTATTTTAGCATAAGTCAGAGAAAAACATGATCAGTTTACTTTATGCTGAGAGATAAATTCATCTCCTCACAGCACGTCTGATGATCTCAGCAGCAACTCTAGGATGCTCAGCCCTGATGCCACAGCTGCAAACAGCAGTACCTGTCTTTCCCTGGCTTGCACCAGCTCACCCCTGTCTCATGTAGATGCTTCAAGTGATCTCTGGGCTCCTGCCACCTTGCAGGAGTGGGAGGTAAACATCTGCCCAACCCCACTTCACATGTTGCAAAGGTAACTTTACCTTTTTGCAAAAGGTAACATTTGAAAGGGCAGTGCCCTGTTCTCCTACTTCAAAATCTCACTGTCAGGCTGGACCAGGTGCTACCACACTACCTGTGGCTCCTTTCTCCATATTTTGCCTTGAAAAGGGCTCAAAATTCAGTTTCTAAACTGTCCTGGATCTTGTGTAAAAAAGACTTAGACCCTCAAGGCTTCCAGGGGGACAACAGGTGACTCAGGCACATGGGAAAGATAGTAGGATGCAAGACCTGTTCTATCCTCAGGCATGTCTGTAAAGAAGTGAAAACCTGCTGTGCATTCACCAGAACTTTGTATACAATATCATGGCCTCTGCTGCATCCCTTGCAAGGCAAGGCTGCAATCTGCAGCATTTCATCCGCATGTGCATACTTATTCTCCTGCAGCCACTGTAACAGAAGCTCCTGGTAGCCTAGTCTGTAAACTGCAGCAGATTTTTGCTACTGATGAGGCACAAATCTGGGTTTGAAGCTAGTTTCAAAAGGATGGAAAGATGTGGACAAAAGGAGGTGGGAAAAACAAGCCTGCTTGCTGTGCATTTCTGACAATGAAGGCACTCTCCTATTGTCTGTCCCCTCACCCTACCATACCAAGCCTGATTTTGTCAGAGGCGTCTTCGTTTAGATCAAACAGACACGTAAGTTTGTCAGTGTTTTCATGGGAGAATTTGTAACGAATAGATCACATTCATGTTCTTCATGCCAAAGGGCATGAAGAAATTTACATAATAATATAACAATCCAAAGTGAAACTGTGCATGAAATTTGATTTCCCTGTGTTCTCATTTTGTTTGATATTAAGTGCTGTGGTTTTGTTGTCATGAATATATACAGTGTACTTCAGGAGAAGTTGTCCAAAATGATCACCATAGACTAATAATCTTTCCTCTGAAGTCAGAGGTTAGAAACATTCTATGTTTTTGATTAGCCACATGTTCAAACATCTTTCTGTTCCAGAAAATTAGTTCCAGTATTTATGAAGCTCTATTTGAGAAATCTGAGAAACTTGCAGCTCATCAGTTGTAAATATAGTCAACAGCACAGCATTGGTTAATTTGTTTAAATTTTAAGATAATCTCACAGTTTCAAACTATAACTATAGGAAATATCCCCACTGATTCTTGGACAGCAAGACCCTTCCAGAAACCACAATGTTAACGATGTGCTAAGTATGTTCATTTTGCCCTGACCTTGGTTTAACACGCAGAGAATGTTGGACAAAGCAGGATAAAGGATGCAAAATATTATATTAATTATGGGTGTCATCCGTATGTACTCACCGGCCTAGTTTTATGGCTCAAATGATGCTTCCATTGTCCAAGAATTAAATTGTCATTGGTATCTCCTATGCTTCAATTTTTCTCTGAAAATTCTTTTATTTTCTCAGTAGTCAGATCCTCTTTTCTCTTTGTTGACATGTTTTATCTCTGAAGGAAAATAGACAGATATAGTGCCATATAGACTGCTTTGTCTGGTAGGAGAAGGGAGTGATTTATAGGGATAGGAGATCTTCACCTTCTGTGGGTCTCAGTAGCACCTTCATCAACTCTGGTGTATGTCCAGAGATGGACCTTCAGCCAGAAAATGCTAAAGCAAAACTAAGCAAACTAAAGGACTTCATACAGCCTCTAGCACAGTAAATGGACTGGTGAAGTGCTAAAAAACTGATACGCTAAATAGTAGAGATGCTTGATGATGAAGAGTTGGTGTCTTAGTTTCTAACAGAAGTTACGCTTCTCGTAGTGTCTAGTGTGAATTTATCTTGTTCCTCAGAGATACTGATAACACCCTGGCAGTGTTGAACGGAGCCAAGGACATAACTCACTTCCGCATTCCTCTGCCAGTGAGATAGTTAAGGGGGGCATAAGGAGCTGGGAACTGGGAGGGGACAGGACCAGGGCAGCTGACCCAAATTGACCAAAGAGCTATTCCATCCCATATAACATCATGTGATTGGTTCGGGGGGTTTCCGGGTTCTCTTGGTTACGGAAGGGGCTAGCCGGGAGGAAGGGTCACATATATATATGTACTGTTATTTCTTTTGTTCTCTTTACTATTTTAGTAAATAGCATTTATCTCAACCCACGCATTTTACTGCATATCTCTCTACTTCTCTCCCCCGTCCCATTTGGGGAGGGGGGAGGGTGAGTGACTAACTGTGTGGAACTTAGCTATCTGCAAAGTCAAACCATAACAGTTGGAGACTATTCTGTACCACATAAGTGTCTTTGTACAAATATAACTCACAAGATGTTCCAGCAGTAGTTAGCTGTGAAAATAGGGCAATGTGGAGAAGACAGACTCCTACAGGTGGTATTAGAAACTGTTTTTCCTTGAGACATTCTTGTTACTTGCAGTGGATTTTTCCATCAGCAAATAATGATGAGCGAAGAGGGATGATTTTCAAATTTACAGTAAAGCTGTACTGCCCAGAGGAGAGAAGACAGAGGAGCAGCATGGAGCAATGGCATCCCATTAGCCCTGCTCAAGTTAGTGGGTTTCTCCTCCAACTTCTTGGAAAATGGAGGGCCCTCATCCTGCCTCTGTCCTCATGGCAGTGGATCACTTTGTAGTGATATATTAGACTACAAGTGATGATTCCTCAGCTTCAATTCCATATGGAAATTTGTTTGCACAGGTAAGATGCCTAATGTTCTCACATGGGAAAAAAGTGTTTCTGTAACCTTTACATCTGTATAACATGCTCACCTCATTATAATCCAGTAAGATTTTAATGAAGTACATAATTGAATAACATATCCTGGAGGGGAAAAAAAAAAAAGTAACAAACTTGGATTCTATTTATTGACAGGTTAGGTTTTCAGAAACAGACAAATACCCCTCAGTCTTGCATCTGTGTGGTCTAACACCTACCCTCAAGCACAAAGTACAATTACATTTCAGGCAGCTCCCTACTACTACTTAGCATTTCCTCCCCTAACGTTATTTCAAGCAGGCAACATAAACTCCTTGACAAAAATATTGCAAAGATAGGATTAGATGCTTCCATAGTTGATCACAGTATGTAATTTCTTATTCATTTCTTCTTAGTTTATAAAAGAGATTTCAGTAATGGTGTTCATAGAATACTGAATATAATGGCAGATGGCAAAATCAAACTCATAACAACTATTTTTAACTACCAGAAGAACTACTTTTATTATATTTTTCTTAAATAAATTCTTTGAAGTTGTTCTCTATAATTTTCAGCATTGCTCTGCAGTCTCAATTTCATCAGCAAATAAAGGCACAGAAATATGGGCTTAAAGTTAGTCCCGGAAAACTTTAGCAAGAATTAGAACATCATTAGAAAGTTAATGCTTTTCATTTTCAAAACTTCAGTTTTCACCTGAGCATTTAGGGAAGTCTTTTTTCCCCTCATTTCTTTAAGATATGAAAAAAATTAACATGTGTAGGATGAAATGATTAGGTTCCAAGACTCTATGTGTCAGGAATTGCAGCACTGAGAAATTAACTTCTGCAGTTAAAAGTTACACTCAGATTTAAGGAGTAATAATTATGTTGAAAGTTTTTCCAAAATTCGCATGGTCTGGGCTCATCTTTGAGTAAGCATCAGAATAATAGTCTGGGAGCTGAGACAAGAGAAGCCAGTAAGTTCTGCAAAAATTGTTTCTTAGGACATATGGTTGAAAGACCAGAGCACATGGTCTCATAGGAGATTTCTTTCTTGAATTAATTCTTGATTTAGTCTTGATCTACTCATGTATGAAGATTTTATTCTTCCATTCATATCCTATAAAACCTTCATTGTTCTGAGTCTGTATCAGTTGCTTTTTGCTTCTGTTTGACACAATGTTTTCCTGGATTTCTTTTGGTCATGTTTCCAGCAGATACTTTATCAGAGGGAGGAGTAAGACCTTTGGAAACAAGTATGTCAAGGTATGAGCAAGGTACAAGGAGAGGATCCAAAAGGAAAAGGAACCTTTCTGGACTTCAGCATCACAATCAGCTTTGCTAATGTAACTGGCCCTTTGTAATTCTACAGTGTTTGGAATTTGGTCAGATGAATAGGAACTGTGTATACTGTGGTGTCACTGAAAATATTTTATTCACAATTTTCATTTACATTACATGAATGTCTACACGAGAATCAGAAGAATCAGGTTTTTGAATGAAGGCTATGTTACAATAAGAACTAGAGAAGGGCTTTTTCAACATAAGCATTTAAAAGTTTGGGGAGTTCTTTGTTCTGTAGTTTGTTTGTTTTGTTTTATTTTTCACTTGAAAGGAAACAACTGCAATTACGTGACATCCTCATCAATAAACATTTCAACGTGTTTTCTACCTTCATTGTGTTTACTCTATTAATGATTTTGCCAACTTGGAAATCTTTGTCCAGGAAAGGAAAGGAAAAAAGTAAATAGCAGGTCATGAGCAGGCAATGTAAATGCAGCCAGATGTGGAAAATATCCGCTGCCTCTCATAAAGCAGTTGTAATGTGCTGACCATATTCATGCTTAGTTTATTACCAGCTCTTCCACATCTCACTACTTCAAAAATATTCATATCATGTGGTTGACCCTTGAAGATCACCTTAAAAGAAAATCTCTGTATTTAGTATCAGCACGGAGATTTCATTATTATTATTCTATTTTGTTTTCCTCCTCTTAGGGGAGCCTTAATCTATTCCATGAATTATCCACTTATCAAAAGAACCTCATCTTTTATAGTGTTTCAAACAGATTGCTAGGTGCTAAGGAGGAAGCATGTTGTAAACAAAATCTCACAACTGATGTTTAAAGAGTGTTTTCCAGTACATCCCTGAGCGCCATGTTTATTAAAAAAAAATAAAAAATAAAAATCTTTCTTTTATCTTTCTTATGTAAAATACTAATACTTTGCCAATTCTTTTTTTCATTTTCTTTCTCCCTTTCTTCTTTCCCTTTTCACCCCTTCCCTTCCCTCCCCTTTCCTTCTCTCTTCTCCCTTTCTGTTTCCTCCTTTTCTTTCTTTTTTTTTTTTTCCTTTCTTTTCTTTCCTTTGCCTTGTCCAATGAGGCTGGACAACTTTCTGTCAATGCCACAGACTTAAAAGTATCATTTCACTATTTTGGAAATCATTGATCTTGTTGGAAAACTGTCAGCATTTCTTTTGTCAGTACCAACTTCAACTTCAACATCTCAGTAACTCCTAACTTTATAACTCTGAGCTGTCATAAACAAGCATGTTTTAATTTGGAATGATCACTTCAAATTATTAAAAAAATGATCAAAATGAAGTTAACTTTTTAGTCCTGAAACAACTCAATTATTTATTGTATTCTAAATGGAAAACACAACAATCTTATTATTTGTATAATGGCCAATTAAACCAGAGGTTTTGTGCGGTGTTGAATATGAAACATTTGTGATAGCATTCCATGTGTTTGACAAAAAGCTGTTAGAACCGAGACGCTGCTCTTTTTATAATATGCTTTTAATTTACATCTTTATTACATCTTTCACTGTGGATGTATGTCTTTTTGTCAGCCTGCAAGCTACAGGTTGCTAGGTCAGACATGCCCAGCTATGGCCTGCAGACTGCATGGGGCCATTGCTCAGCAACAACCAAACCCTCGGTGCATGTTGAGCATTGTCTGAAATGAAACCAGGACAAGGAGAAGGAGCATTGCAGGGTTAACCCGATGAAAGACATGGAACTGTTGGACAGGGTCCAGAGGAGGGCCACAAAGATGCTCACAGGGCTGGAGCACCTCGCTTATGAGGACCAACTGAGAGAGCTGGGCTTGTTCAGCATGGAGAAGAGAAGGCTGCGGGGGGACCTTATAGCGGCCTTCCAGTATTTAAAAGGAGATGATAAACAGGAGGGGAACCAACTTTTCAAAAGAGTAGACAGTGATAGAACAAGGAGGAATGGTTTTAAGCTGAAGGAGGGAAGATTTAGATTAGACATCGGGGGAAGTTCTTTACTGAGAGCGTGGCGAGGTGCTGGCACAGGCTGCCCAAAGAGGTTGTGGATGCCCCCACCCTGGATGAGTTCAAGACCAGGTCGGATGGGGTCCTGGGTAACCTGATCTAGTACCAGATCTGGAGGTTGGTGGCCCTGCCTGTGGCAGAGGGCGGTTGGAACCTGATTATCCTTGGGGTCCTTTCCAACCTGGGCCATTCAATGATTCTATGATTCTATATGAAAATAATTTTATGCATTTTGATACATTGGCTAAACACAGTCCTGTGAACAGTGACAAACATGCAGCCTTACTTTCCATTTTAATAAATTTAAGAATTTGAGAATAGGTTTAAAGATTGCTGAAAAAAAACCACATCAATTTTTGATATATTTATCACTCAATTTTCAGTCAATATAAATACCTTACCTGTGAATTTTCAAATGAAATGTATAGAATTGCAATCAGGCATTCAACTCAAGGAAAAATTTGATCATGTTTCTCTATTAGACTTTCATAACACTTAATCACTCCTTATTCATGTCATCGATTTTTGGCAGTGCGTTCCTTTGTGAAAAACTTTTTTCAAGAATGAAGCAGAGGAAGAGTAAAATTTCATCATAAATCTCTGATGAACACCTTGAAAACTCAGTGAGAATTGCAACCACTTCCATTGAACCAGACCAATGTGCTGCTTTAACAAATATAAGTTCAAATATCCCACTAGTTTTCTGTTTTTGTTTCTCTTTTCTATGTTTTAATAAAAAATATGAAGAAGAAAGGAAGTTTTGTTAGTTATATAAATTAACTATATTATATATTTTATATGCAGCCCAAGACAATTCCTCTTCACTCAATGCAGCCCAAGCAAGCCAAAATGTTGAACATCCACATACTAGATGAAAAATTTTTGATCCTGCAAAACTGTGAGCAATATAACAGCTTCTATAGGACATGACACGCTTGAGGACAGATTTTAAGTTCTCACACCTTACTGAGCTGTGAGGGCTGCAGATCACCTCCACAAAATTTGTTTACATTGCTGCCTTGCTGCGGACTGCACAGATCAGGTAGAATTGTGTCTCCCCTTCCTCATGCCTGCCAGGATGACAAGAGGTTTGCTGCAGATGTTTTTGATGTATGGATGACATTATTTCCTGTAAATAGCTATCTGGCTTTTCGGCCATAATGACTTCTGATACTGAAATGCAGAGATCAATATGCTCTAGGATGAGCATCTCCAATAGTTTTCCTTTGGTTCACTATCAGTACTCATCTACATTGTTTTTTTTTTATTCTTCTACAATTTCTTCTATGAAGTTTAATTCCGACAGCTTTCAGATATATGTGAGAGTGGTGTTCAACATGGGAGTTTTTTGTAACATTTTGGGTAAGATTTATCAGGGATTTATAGATTTATATTTTTATAGATTTATATTTTCGTATCCCCGAAAATTATGTGATATTTTCAATATAACTTATAGAATCATAGAATCATAGAATGGTTCAGGTTGGAAGGGACCTTAGAGATCATCTTGTTCCAACCCCCCTGCCATGGGCAAGGACACCTCCCACTAGACCAGGTTGCCCAAAGCCCCATCCAGCCTGGCTTTGAATACTTCCAGGGAGGGAGCATCAATGACTTCCCTGGGCAACCTGGGCAACTTTGTCAAAAAAATAAAACAAACCTAATAGGTATGTACAGAGCTGGCATCTGCATTCTTCCTTTCAGGGGATATCTAAGAAAGATTTGAAACTTATCACAAAGCCTAGTTCACTGCTGTCAGGTGAATTACAATGGGCAATTACATTCTTGGATGATTGCAGCATAAAATAAATGAGTAGTGTATCTGAGGTTTTTGCACATTAATTTTGGAATTTCTGTGCTGTTTTTTTTCTGGTTTGTGACTTTTTGTACAGAGTAGGCAGATGCTCATCAGTAGAAAATCATTTTTTACTAGTTTTTAGTTCTTTAACTTCAACATGTAATTTGCAACAAATTTAAGCTCTGCCCACCCTTCCCATTTTTCTCCTCATCTCAGACTTAATCTCACAAGTCATAGATGAAAAAAATGTTGCCCTGCTGAGCTTCTTTGCTAAGTATATCCAGAGAAGGTAACTCCTAAAATATCCTTTTGGTATTTGAACTCGTTCCATGGTAATAGTGATATAATGTTATTTACTGTGTAGAATACAAGGATATTATTGCCAAATATCCATCTGGAAAAGTCAGAGCTGCAGCTGGAGGAAGGACCTGTGGAAAATAAAAAAATATTTTTCTTTCTTCTTAAAGGCCTTAACAAAGTCTAGGCTGTGGTTTCTATGGGCTGAATGCCCATAAATCACATTTTGGATTTCTGAGCATTGCAATGCAAATCAGTGGAGTTCCTAGGCAAGCCTGCATACATAACTTATATTTTTGGCAAGGAAAATGGGTCGAGGCCAACTCAGGGTTAAGTCAAAATGGTGAATGGAATTTAGTGCCAATGATATTAGATGTCTTTTGACAGAGTACAAGTGAATCAGGAAGGACTATTTATATAGACTAAGAAAAGTAAGAAGACCTAAGCACTAACTGTGATTTTCTATAACTAACTATAGTTTTCATCAATTGAGAACAGGCTGCATGACGTTGGAGTGTTCACTAACACTTAGAAACATAAACTACTTTTAACTTAGCTTACATCATTCAAAGAAAGTAGGTGGAGTTCAATATAGAAAAGAAAAAAGATTGGAAACACGGTGTTTGCTCTGATCCAAACAATTGTTGGTATTATTATCATATTCATTCCCTAAAAAATAGTATAATTGTAGTAGACTTTCCATATTTTCTCTAACTGCTGTCTGTTATGCAATATGTTTCATATATTATAGGTAGACATAGTATTCTTCAAACTTAGGAAGAGTACTTTTATGAAGCCCCGATTTTTCCTGTAAACAACTGAAGTTTTCTGCATTCCCTATCACCTGTTGAAACTTTAATCTGGTAGTTTAAACTATGTGGGCAATCTCTTATGTTCGTTTTCCACATCATTAATGTCATGGCATAGACTGAGTTCAGCCACTTGCTTAAATAAATCATTTGGGAGAAAGATCTTTGAATGGTTTTTAAAAAGTCTGCATTCTGAGCACAAAGACCTTATACACTTGAAAAGCTTCAGCTTTGGTCTGCAATACACAAATATCTTAATAAACATACGCATTTTAAATGAATTACAAAACAATTCTAAAATCAATGTTAAATGTCTATCTGGGTTTTCTCATCCAGCCTGAACATGTCCAAATGATTGGACTTGAAAACGCACGTTCTCTATTCAGCTTCAGTAATTATTTTAGCAGTTGCAGCCTGCTATGTGGCCAGATTCAGCTTGCAAAATTAGGGCAATCGCCTGGGGCTATGAATTATCCCTGGGGATTTGCGTATGTCTGTCCAGCTGCTCTCATTTCACATGTACGCTGGAGAGCAATTGCTGAGAAAAAGTTCCTTGCAGCAGCCTCTTGCTTATTTTACACATAAGCACGTAATTCAAAAGCTTGGTAAAGCGCACACAACCTTGCTAAAGCTGAATGCTGTACTCCAAACATGCTGCAGCAGCCTGCTCTTACTTTTAGTTTTAAGCTTCTGGTTAACTGCTTTAAAGCTCATCTAGCTTTCCACCAAAAACAAACAAACAAACCAAACCAAATCAGCAACAAAAAACACAGCAGCATCTGTTCTTTTTTTTTTTTTCTTTTTTTTTTTTCTCCTGCTAATGAAATCTGAGCTTTACCTTATTTGGAAATGAAAATAATATTTACTTTGAGATTCTAGAAATGATGTCATCTGATTGTTTCTAGAAAGAGAGGATAAATATTTAGTCAATATCCACCGCAGCCCCCATTTACCGTGTTAATGAGGGGATGTAGATTATCTAAAAGTATCTCTGTGAAGTCAATATTGACTGTCATAAGAAGTTTCTGGTAGATGAAGCCTGACACAACAGCTTCGTGTACCTCCACATTTCCCAGTAGGCAGCATGATAAGTAGGTACAATTGAGATAGGAAAGGAATGGGTACTTGCCTGGATACAGATTTGAAGTGTTAGTTTTCATTTTTGTACAAGCAAACAGGAAAACTGAATGAACTTTATCAGCAGAGTTGTACATCTGCAATATGATCTGCCAGTACTGTTGTGACTCAGAAATAGTCCGGGTCCTTGGGTGCGTTGGGTGCATGCTAGGATATGAAACAGGCCACGCACAGCCCTTCTGTACCATTGTGGGGAAACCTAGACAGAGGCCCTCCAGCAAGACTAGCCACATACCCACACAGTATGAGCATGAAAGTGGCAAACACTTTGACGTCTTAGCATTGCTCGTTTCCCCTCATAACGGCAGGTTGAACTAAACTCCTAGTGGGAATGAAGTACCTACACATCTGAACTCCTTGTGGATAGTATGAAAGCATATTCAGAGTCTGCTGGAGTGAATTAAGTCATCACATAGGATATCTTGTTTTTTCTACACCACGTACTGTAGGTGTAGGATACAAAGGGATCTTACTTCAGGATAAGGATCCTAGACGTTCAGAGAAACACCCCTATATTTCCTGCTATCTCAGGTAATCTCATACAGCGATACATCTACAGGTGGAGATGCACTTCAGCTGAGACACCTGCCTCACTCCCAGCTTCAGCACTGTTCCCCTAGGCTCTTTTCTGGTGAGCCCCATTTAATCCCCTTGCCCCGTCACAGCTAGTTTAAAGCTCTCTCAATGAGCCCTGCTAGCTCCTGCGCTAGGATTAGTTTCTCCCTTTGAGACAGGTGAGTTCCATCCATGGACAACATGTCAGGGGCCTAGTAAACTGCTCCATGGTCAGAAAACCAAAAGTTCCTGTCTCAACACTAGCCTCTCAGCCACTTATTCATCACTTGTGTTTTCTTAGCCCGCTCCATGTCCTTCACTGCCGCAGAAGGCATAGAAGCAAACACCACTTGTGCTCCCGATCCTCGAACCAATCGCTCTAAACCCCTGAAATCTCTTTTCATAGTTTGCAGGCTTCTCTGAGCAATTTCATCACTGCCTGCCTGAACTATGAGTAATGGATAGTAATCAGTGGGGTGAACCAGATCCGTGATTTTTCTAGTTATATCCCTGACCCAACAGGCTTTTCTCTTCCGCTATCTTTTAGATATTTAATGCAAAATAGAATGGTATCTGAGTTCTCTGACATTCCTTTTTATGCCAAAATTCAGGAACATAATTAATAATTCTCAGTGTAGGCCTTGATGTGAATCTCACCATACTCCCCATATGTGAAAGCACACCCTTCTCTCAAAGTTTCTTTTTCCATACTTAACAAACATTTCATACATACAGAATAACCATGGTTATTTTTAACAACTGCCTGTTCAGAAACTACTTTCAGGAAGAAAAAAGTCCAAATGCAATCAACAACTACAAGAAAAAGATTATTCACGCTGCTAGAATCAGTCTATTCATGCCTTCTTCAAAGATCCATACAAATTTTATCTGTGAGAGAGGTGGTAATGTGTGTATTTTATGTTGCAGGCTTAAGACGCACTTCAAAATGGATGCTATTGTGCCTTTTCATTACTTCGACTAGTTGGGTACTAGCTTTTTTCCATCCCAATGGAAAAAACAACTGAGTGAGTTCAACTTTTTAGGTCCTTTTGTAGCATCAATTAGGTATTAAGATCTTAAAAAGAAATGAAGTACAATCTTTTCTCTTTCCTCACTTCACAGTATTGGGGATCGTCTTGAAAAGGTCACGGCAAGATGTATACAGTTGTGTAGGCACTTTATTTTATCTCAGTGGCAACTGAGGATTACAAATTTATGTATGTTTAAGCAACTTATTCCTGCCCACTGCTCACTTTAGTTTGTACACTCACAACGTTTTGCTCTATGCAGCTAACGAACAACCTGAATCATTCTCTTGAGAAGTCACTTGCAAGACAAGGAACTTGAATTAAGACCATAGAACTGGAGAACTTAAGACGGAGATTTCTCTATAATTCCTAGCTCCAAAGTCACTATGAAATAAGGAATATGGAATCCTATATAGTACCATTCTGAGCACAGTCAGAAACAGGGTGTTAGGGTCCTAGGAATTAAAGTACATCTCTATTATTTACAGTGAAGTTCTGATTCTGAGACTGTTCAACCTCCCCTGCTTTTAAACTTTGTCACATCCAGAAGCATTGGACTGTGACACTTGAGGAAGAGAAAATTCAGTAGCTCTGTCTCTACAAGTGTGCAAGAATCCTATGACCAACTCATCCTTTGGCCAGAGGGAATTTGAGCCTTGCCTTCCTCTACTGGGGTGAGCACTTCTATCAGTTAGAGGCTGCTCTTGTGCTGATATTCCTTTCTTGTATATAACCATTAAACAACATTTATTCAGAGAACATAATTATCTTGCTTAGTGATGAGGGACTGACTCAGAAGTGATGAGACCTAATTTTCAGACTCTGCTCCAGTTATTATTTAAACATCTTTTATAATATCCCTTTCATTTGTATTCAAGCAGCCAAGAAGAGCATTTGTTGAATTTTCAGCAGTAAGCTCATGAGATTTCTAAGTATAAAAAGCATGTTGTGCTTTAAAGAAGCAGAAAATAAACAGAGAATATGGATATAAGGGGTAGATTGTACATATCATGCAGTGCTTCTGCAAATCATAGAATCATAGA
>WBMW01000926.1:0-61508 GCA_013396635.1 Penelope pileata | reverse complement strand
TATATATATATATATGTGTGTGTGTATAGACATATATGTACTGGTATTTCCTTTATTTTCTTTACTATACTAGTAAATAGTGTTTATGTCAACTCATGAGTTTTACTGCAGTTTTCACTTCTTTTCTTCGCCACCCCATTTGGGGATCAGGGAGGATGAGTGAATAACTGTGGAACTTAGCTATCTGCTGGGTCAAATCACAACAAATTTCAATATCTACATTTTTCCCCTCCATTTTGTAAATCAATGGTTCTTCTATTTACTTTATTCATTGTTGTATCTATCTCACAGGTAGCTGACCTGTTATGGAAAAAGTCCCAAAACTCTTATGACTATGCCATTTGCTCTTCTCTTTCTTTCTCCAGCTCCTTTCCAGTCTTCTCACCAATCTTCTCTCAAGCTTCTTCTTAGTCTTCTCTTTCTCAAGCCTCTCAAGCTACTTTCTACTCTGCCTGGCTGGCCTTTATCTAAGCCTGGGGCTACCCTGCCCCAGGTCCACCCCTTCTGGTCACAGGTGCAAGTGATCTACCTGTATTCCCCAGGCCAGCCACGCCCCTCCACCATGTGCTCAATCATCAGCTCATGCTGTGATCAACTGTTTCCCTACACTCCACCCCTTCACACCATGAACAGATGATGGAGCATGTTAACATTTTACCATTATTCTTTACATTAAAGGTTACAGATCTTACAATACATTTACAGGTTTATATACATTACAATATCAATTACATAAACATCTCATCAGTCTCAGGGCCAAAAATACATCTTCAAAGTCCACCTTCTTCACACTCTTCAGATCTTTCTTCTTCCAGTTCCTCCTTTATGCTCTGCAACTTTCCAGTCACTGCAGCAGTGCATCTTCAACATATATGGCTGGGAGTGTCCAACAAGCAATAGAGCTCACAGCAGCTTCAGCTCCATCTCAGGGCCAGTTCCTCACAGAGGCAGCCCTGACCGCCACTGTCCCTCGCATGGGGCCGGTTCCTCACGGAGGCAGCCCTGACCGCTGTCCCCTACACGGCTTACAGTGTGTTTGCAGACTCTATCCAGGTACGTAGACACTTCCTTCAAAGTACATTGACACTGCACAGGCTGTGGACCACTTCCCGCCCACCCCCTTTTCCCTCATTTCTATTTCCTCAAAGAATGCATCTGTTTCTAAACTTGTTTCCACTCCTTCGCAGTGAAGATGCCATATACTGTTGTTATCTTTGGCCCATTCACAGTAAATCAAACACTCGCTTTACACAAAGATCAGTAACCTTTGTCTCATTTCATCTGTTTTCACCTCTTCAGGTGGACGTATGTAAGAACATACAATTTCTTACCAGTTTATTTATCTCAATAGGCCCCCCTTGGGCCACACTTGAAGTTTTCTTGAACATTTTCTAGGCAGAGAGATTATAATGTTAACTGTCTGATCAGTAATACATTAGATTAACTTCATCTTACTTAGTTTCATAAGGCATGTGCAATACAACACATTTCACACATTAACAACTCACAGCAGGAATCATTACATCCAAAACAAACTTATTTTCTTTAATTTCAAAAGAAACAAAACTGAACTCAAGATTCTTCTCTTTTTTTTCCCCCCTTTTTTCCTTCTCCTTTTCCATTTTTTTTTCATTCTTCTCCATTTTCTTCCATATTCCCTGATTTCTCCCTCTTTCTCTAGATTTTTCTTTAATTCTTTTCGTGGCCTCATTGCTGGCCACCACTCTTTTTCCTTTCTCTAGAATTTCCTTCCTGCTTCACCACTGGCCTCTATTCTTCTATTCTTGACACCAAATTCCCAAATCTTCCTAACATTCTCCAAAATGGCACTGGTCGGGGCCAAAATGACTCAAAGATGTATTTTATCACTGAAGTAAGTTTTCACATCCCTATCTATATACTTTAAGCGCTCTCTCTCTCTCCAGGGAGCTTAATTTCATGGACCTCCCATCTACCATCATATTTAGCAATTTCATCAACTATGCAGTCTTCATTGTCCATATTGTACTTCTGGGCAACAAGAGCCCCAAGGACTAACAAGATCACATACAGTAACAGCTTCATTTCTGCATATTCCCACCTTTCTACCTTTTATCTTCTCTCTTGGTTTCCCAGCACACAGTATCTAATCCTGCTGACTATGCCAATTGTAACGGAAAAGGTCCCAAAACTCTTATGACTATGCCATTTGCTCTTCTCTTTCTTTCTTTCTTTCTCCAGCTCCTTTCGAGTCTTCTCACCAATCTTCTCTCAAGCTTCTTCTTAGTCTTCTCTTTCTCTTCCTCAAGCCTCTCAAGCTACTTTCTGCTCTGCCTGGCTGGCCTTTATCTAAGCCTGGGGCTCCCCTGCCCCAGGTCCACCCCCTTCTGGTCACAGGTGCAAGTGATCTCCCTGTATTCCCCAGGCCAGCCACGCCCCTCCACCATGGGCTCAATCATCAGTTCATGCTGTGATCAACTGTTTCCCTACATGAACACAAAGCAAAGGGTTGCCATTGCTTAAGCTACATTAATATGAAGCTGTAAGGGATAGGCTAACAATAGTGCAGAGCAACACTAATTGTACTTATTTCAAGACCTAAACATTCATCTGTGCACAGGGATATTCTTTTTGTTATCAACTCAATAGGTCAATCTCATGTTAGTGTATGAGCCTCTGCATTGTGTCCACTGTTGTGGACGTGGAATTATCAGTTTCTTATTTTACTTCTCTCTGTAAAAGTAATGGTGAGTCTACTTGCAGTTTGACCAGTTTTATACTTCCTTCATTGTTCTTGACAAGAGAAGATTGACAGTGTTACAATAAACTTATAAATTATTTCTCTTAAAGGTGCATATCAAACAGACAAATCATTAAAACTTCCACATAAGCTTTTTTTAAAAAAAAACAAGAGACAAAAAAGCCCCATATATACACATCTGGAAAAGCCCACTTAAAAGCATAAGCCTAATGGATAATCTGTGACCCGAGGTGAATTTTATACCCATCTAACACTACAGAAACAAGTATACATATAACACCAGTGGCCTTAAGAAACAGGCATGATTTCATAACTTTTGAATCATTAGAATTTTTGTAACACCTTTCTTCCTCCTGTATATGACAACTCCTATTTTTCCTAGCACCTCTAATTTCTCTTTCACTCTGTTTTTGACAGAATTAATTCATTTGACTGGTATTTTCTTTGTCCTTGCTGTGCTATGGATCTGGTGCTGGGTCCAGTCTTGTTCAATATCTTCATCAATGACCTGGATGAAGGGATAGTGTCCACCCTCAGCAAGTTCACTGATGATACAAAGCCGGGAGGAGTGGCTGACATGCCCAAAGGCTGTGCTACCATTCAGTGAGACCTGGACAGACTGAAGGTTNCAGGGCCATAAAGATGATAAAGGGCATGGAGCATCTCCCTTGAGAGGCTCGGTAATCTGAGTTTGTTCAGCCTTGAGAAAAGAAGGCTGAGAGGAGATCTGATCCATGTCTATAAATATCTGAAGTGCAGGAGGCAAATGGACATGGCCAATCTCTTTTCAGTGGTCTGTGGGGACAGGACAAAGGGAAATGGCCAAAAACTGGAGCATAGGAAGTTCCACACCAGTATGCGGAAGAATTTCTTCACGGTGTGGGTGACTGAGCACTGGAACAGGCTGCCCAGGGAGGTTGTGGAGTCTCCTTCCATGGAGATGTTCAAGACCCATCTGAATGCCCACCTATGCAACCTGCTTTACGGAACCTGCTTTGGCAAAGGAGTTGGGCTCAATGGTCTCTGGAGGTCCCTTCCAACCCCTACAATTCTGTGATTCTGTGATTCTGTTATTTGACTGGCATTTTCTTTGTCCTTGCTGTGCTATGGATCATTATTTAGTAAAAGCTTTCAAAACTTGTTTCTTATTTGAAGCTCTTTAAATAGGTAGCTGGTACTACAAAGCAGTGTGATTCCAATTTCACTATACCTCAGTGGTTATGATAATAGCTGTGACAAAAAAACAATGGATAAGTAATCTTAAAATGATTTGTATCTGACTATTTTTTGCTTGGGGGTAAGTGTTTCAGGTTAGAAAATTTTTGCTATGACAATAAATGAGGTGTAACGTTATTGTAGTTAAAACTACGAATTTTTGTAAATAAGTACCAAACATGCAAACTGGAAGGATCTGAGAAATTAAACACAACACAGCCTTTATATCCAGCAAAATCAATGAGCCCTAAATACTTTTAAAAGGTTAAACTACTAAATGTACACACTTACTCAGAGATCAAACTCCAACTTGTTCTATTTGTATTGCATAACCATCCTTTTACTTAAAACAAAAGAAAAAGCATTGAAAAGTCATAGTTAAAAGCTTTGTTTTCTATAGGGAGAACTTCAGGAACCTTAAGATGATTATCAAATTGAATGTGGCTTTGTTTAATCAATAAAATGATGACAGGAGTTTATTAAGATATTTTTAAGATGTTATGAGAGCTTAGCTAGCAGCTGCCTCTCCTCAGACGTATGTGACGAGACCAGTGACGAGTGGTGTTCCTCAGGGATCGGCACTGGGACCAGTGCTGTTTAACATCTTTGTCGGTGACATGGACAGTGGGATCGAATGCACCCTCAGCAAGTTTGCAGATGATGCCAAGCTGTGTGGTGCAGTCGACACGCCAGAGGGAAGGGATGCCATCCAGAGGGACCTGGACAGGCTTGAGAGGTGGGCCCATGCCAACCTCATCAAGTTCAACAAAGCCAAGTGCAAGGTCCTGCACCTGGGTNCTGATAGCAGCCTTCCAGGACCTGAAGGGGGCCTACAGGAAAGCTGGGGAGGGACTTTTTACAAGGATAGATAATGACAGGACAAGGGGTAATGGTTATAAACTGGAAGAGGGTAGATTTAGACTAGATATAAGGAAGAAATTCTTCCCTGTGAGGGTAGCGAGATACTGGAACAGGTTGCCCAGAGAAGTTGTGGATGCCCCCTCCCTGGAAGTATTCAAAGCCAGGCTGGATGGGGCTTTGGGCAACCTGGTCTAGTGGGAGGTGTCCTTGCCCATGGCAGGGGGGTTGGAATAAGATGACCTCTAAGGTCACTTCCAACCTGAACCATTCTATGGTTCTATGACTCTATGATATGTCAATGAACTTAATCGAAATAATTACAAATATTTTTTCAATGTCAAAATATTTTATTGCATGGAATATCAAGTAACTCATAGCAGTTTTGTTCTACAAGATATGAGAGGTCTTTGAATTTTACTATAGGAACTTAATTCCCCAACTTTTTATAGACTATCCGGAATTCAAAAGTGACATGCATTATTCCTTTTAATATATACCAGTCATTGCTTCAGCAAGAGCTGCTGAAGGGTGGAACAAGAGCTAGGGGATCTGCAAAGATTACTCTTAGACATGATGAAGAATGGAGAAGATATTACTTCAAAAAGCAGTGCAGGTTCAGTATAGGTTGTTTTTAATTCTTAATACACAACTAGCCTCCTAGTACCACAAGTACTTTTCCTGTAATATAGCTAGTATACACAGGATTCAAACCAAACTACATTTTTTCAGTTCCCACATCCTCTTGTTGGAAGGAACTTCAGCATATCTTAAAAATATTTCTGAAGAATTTTCACATGTAATTAACTCTTTTGTGCACAGTAACATGGAATTTTAGCAAAGGTAACTTTCTAACCAGAAGCATTTCTTTTCTTCATGTACATTCAGAAAAGTATTGTACTCTTCTACCTCTCAGTATGCCATGAGATGAATATGCAGTATGTAGAAACCTTGCTCAGGTGGAGCCAGCTACAAAATTACAAGGTGTGAACTTAGAACAGCTGCGTTGCTCCCATTTGTAATCTCTCTGAGTAGGTTTTGCAGCTCTCATTGAGAGTCTCACTGACATACTTGTAACATGAGCCATATTCAAACAATTTCAGGCATGTTTATTAGAGCAGTGGTTATAGTACTGTTTTTTGTGAGGCTGAACAAGCTAAATATATTCAGTCTTCTCATCAGTCATTCACTGGCCTTCTGGTGACTGTCAAGTCTGCAGTTTTCCCAGAAGAAAAGTGCCTTCATATGAATTCTGTTATCAAATTTAGTAACAATTCCTGTTATGAACCACAGCAGAGAAACTAAGTACTTGGATTCTTACTTGTCCTTCCCAAGAGGTGTTCCCACAAGATCAAGAATAGGACATTTTAAAGAGGCTTCTAAGTGCATTTGCTGTTGATGTTCCTATCTTACAGATTTATACTGGACTCAACCTCCAAAGAAGGGAAAAATGGCTAACGAGTGTTTCAATGTCAACACACTTTCTGTTAAACTGTCTTCTTTTCTTTCTTTCTTTATTTTTTTTTACATAGCATCTGCCTCACTGAGTGCTCATCATCTGCTACTGAACCATCTGATGTACAACAGATGTTAAGCACTTAGTAAGGCAGAGAGGGAGGTAAAAGTGTCATATCATGATTAAGTACTTGCTATAGACATTATTTAAGGTGACCATACTGCTTTGTTCTTATGTTACTGTGTACTGAATAAGAGTAAGCTTAAGTTTTTGATTTCAGCTTCACAGAATCACAGAATTGTAGGAGTTGGAAGGGACCTCGAGAGATCATCGAGTCCAACCCCCAACTCATATTGTTCAAAGAAATTAATTATTTTGAAAGGTAAAGATATGACATATTATACAAAATATTTTAAAGATACATGAGAATTAAGAACTAGAGAGTACTTCATAAAGAGGTAACACAGTGCAACTTCACATAGAATTCTTTCATGTACAAAAACAGTTAAGATTTCTATTTCTCATCAGATGAGAATTCCCTAACCATCTGATGTTAACTGATACTTTAACATCTTTAGGATTATACTATTTTTATCATGCTTGTGTAAACTTGAGATTATATGGCAGGCTTTATTTGCCCTGTAACTATTCTAGCTGAAAATATGGTAGTCAACTGTTTACTACATCCTACGCAACAGAAAGCTCACCCACAAAAGATCCTGGTCATCCAGAAACAGCCTGATTTTCTTCTGATACAGTATCAAAAGGGTTAAATGTAAGAAAATGCAATTTACTCTTGAATCTGTTATTAAATCATAATTAAGTAGAAATCTCTTGCCCAGTAAATTTTAAAAATTGTGAAAGATATGTGTAATATTGTCACACAAAGTTAAATATATTAATATTGACATATATGGTCAAAATAATTAAATAGTGTTCGATCAATAATTTTGTCAATAGAGACATGTTGCTTGGGTGATTAGAAACTCTTAGTAGTAAAAGATGAGGCTGAAACCCTAGAATAGTGGAAAGCCAGTTGAGCAGATTTAACTAACTGGTAGGAATATGTTGTTTGTAGTTGTATATGATCTGTATGGGTTATCGGGTTCAGTACTCTACAAAACCACAAGGTCGATGGTCTATTATTTCCCACAAACACAAGTATCCAACTAACAAGAAATCAATAATATTTAGGTTTACATAGAAATTTAAGTCTCAGCTGAGGATCTCTTTTATATCTTTTTATTGTTTGTTGAAAGGTTTATGTCCATGACTCTATTATCAACAAAAAAGTCACAGAAAAATTCTAAGAAATTCTGAGGGAGCTCTAATTTGTCATATGATTTGATAAATGGTATCCTATACTACGAATAATTTTATTTCTTTAAATTAAATGTTGTTTTAACTCAACAGTAAAATTATGATGTCAAGTCCACTGTTCACTAAAATAGTTTTTGATAGTAGCTCATCACATAATATTGCATGATCATGAAAGCATGGATATTTCAGACATCGGTTTTTGATTTGAATCTCATTGAAGTAAATCGGAATATTCTTGCTGTTTCATTCTATTTGGAACTCAGAAGTTCTACAGCTCTATGTTTGAAAAAGAAAAAACGAAAACATATCAGGCCAGTAAATTTAAATTTATTTTCTCGAATCTAATAACATTTTTTACAGTCTCATTAAAAAGGATAATTGATGAGTGCTTTCAATCTTCTCCCAGATACTCGTATTCATTTATTTATTAGTCTCTGTATGCAAGCAGCAACTGCTAAGATGAGTAGCCTCTTAACTTTGTAACTAGTCTTCCATTAACACAATGAGAATATAACTCATTAAATAGAATCAGTTAAAGGTAAAAGGATGCCGGGAATGTATGCAGAATGATGTAGTGAGGATTGGAGAAACATACTAAGAATTTATTAAACCTGAAAAGAAAAATAAAAGTATGTCAATTTTTGAGCATAACCTCTTATTATCACTAATATAAATCTGAGCAGCTTGAAGTCAGAGATTCAGATTCTGCCCCTGTGAAATTAAGCTTTTCATAATGACTTCTATAGACCATAGATATCGATCCAACTTTGAAAAAATAGAGAAGTGGAAAAGTAAATTGAAGCTTTATGACAGAGTTAGTAAGATTTTTCTTACTGTCTGGCATCGGTCTAAGGAGAGGATTTTGAATTTTGAATATGGCAAAAGATGAGTAACGAAAGGCATGAATTAGGAGTGATAAACTCAAATTTGCATAGATATCTAGACAGCCAAGCACTGATTGAGTCATCTAAGTTATAAATTGTTAACTAAACTTTCAAAAGGAGACTTACTTTGTTGTGCAGCTATATGAGTTTTAGACTGCTTCTTTTATCCATTAGTAGAAAAAGAGGGAAGGTGAGCTCATGTAATATAAAAAGAACAAAAATTATTGTTAAAGATTTTGCTTGTCATAATAACAGAAACAGTACATTAGATCTTTAATAAGGAAAAAGTTCTAATGACTGTGTGGCTGGAGATAGGAGTTACTCAAGTTAAGTCAACCTTTACCTGTACATTAATCTAGTTGATTTAAATAAACTTATTCCAGTAATTGAAAATCTTCCCTTACCAACAATGTCATCTACCTCACTAAGTCTCTCTCCTTCCGTCACCATCGTGGACCGAGAGAATTTGTTCCCTGCTCTCCCAATTACCTTCTCTTCATCAGCCTGCAATTCTGCAGACTCCCTTCTCTTTCTGTCTGGCTCACCCTGAGTTCCAGATACTTGTCCAATCTAACAATTCTCAGGTATATCCACAGGAGGAGAAATCCTTTCTTCCCCCCAAAAGTCTTCTGTATATAAATGTGTACTGAACAGCCAGGATAAGGCAAACTGGATACCTTTACTCCCTTTCACGTACTTACTTATTCAATTTTCAAGCAAACTGTGGACAAGCACATCCCAAAACATTTCAGAGACATATATTATGTCACAAATCTATCATAAAGTACCCAAAATCAGGCTCTAAAATTTGTAGCTGGTGTGTAGTTTAAAGATATCTCTGCTTGGGCTCCAAGCCAGTAGGAATGGTCTTCTTTTAACCTCCAAGCCATACAGAAATTTCTTGTCCATAGTAGCAAAATACAATATCCAAGCTGCTAATCTCTGCTGAGAAATAAATGCAGTCATATCGCTTTGTTCAGCTTTGGATCTCAAGCACAGTGAGCTTTCATCTTACTAGAATGCAGATGTAATGCATAATGCAAATTTATCCTTAGGTACTACAAACTGTATAACATGGTTGATATTTCTTGTGAGTGACCCAGGAAGATTTAGTCTCACTAGTCAACATTCTGTCATACACAAAAAATCTTTAGAGTGTCTTCAAATGTTTGTCATCTACTGGTCTGAATTCAAATGTATACTGTAAGCTGGTCTATGTTAATTTTTTTTTATATTTCTGGAAATGTACTACTAATACATAACAAAATTTTCAAAGACATTGCATTTTTGCTTGCAAAAGAGGTGAGAGAAGATGCTGAAATTCATTCTTACAAATCTGAACAATATCAGCAGTTGAACATACGAACACTTCACCTTGATACAGTAGTCACGTGGTATTAACTGGTCTTAAACAATGAACAATGTTAATATTCAAACGTTAATGTCCAATTAACAAGCAGAAAACTTGGAGATTAAAAAAAAGTGACATTCTTGAAATCTATTCAGTTATCTGTCCAAAGTAAATAAAATAAGACACAAAATTATAAGAAGGCTACTGTGAAGTAAATGGAATAACCCAAACATTTAAAGGAAAGTATAAAAACATAATTCTATGTGCTTCTGTCATCTTTTGCAATTTGAGTATCAGTTATTATATAGATATGGAGACGTATGTGTCGAGTGTCCATTTGCGCAGAAGTGGTTCATCAGATGTCCTCCAGTGATCCCTTCTGACCTCAACTATTCTGTGAATCTGAGTTAGGAAAAAGCTGTAACAGGAGACCTTTGAAAGGATAGTTTCAATCCTACAGACAGTGATCTTCTCTGTTTTGATTGCTGTGACACGTTGTAGGCCCAACAGTAATAAGACAGACCATGTGAGACATAGCCTGGCTACCAAGTTCAACACATGATAGGAGACAGGGTCATAGTACACCTGAACTGCAGATCCTGGGAGCTGCCAGAACAAGCTCAGTAGGCACAGTTTACTGTCAAAACAAGCCAGACGTAGTACACAGGAGCTTCTTATTCTACTTTGGAAATCTACAGCTTCAGTGTTCAGTTTTGGAGTAACATTTATATTGTGACATTGCATTTGTTTGTAGAATGTATGTTCTATTTTTATTCAGTTAGGAAGACATAAACTTTCCAAATATTTTTGCTTCATTTTGACTTTCATCTAAGCAGAGAGAAGCAAGTTGTGTAGGCATTCATGTTGTGGATGATATTGTACATACTTCCATAGAAATACTAATGTACAATATGTAAAAAGGAAAAAACGGGAGAGGGGGTGGAGGAAGGGCAGTGGAGGAACAACCAAATAAAATAAAATAAAATAAAATAAAATAAAATAAAATAAAAACTGAGCACCAAAGCCCAAAAACAAAATAAACAGTGCCACCAGAGTATAAAATGTTTTTGCTGATTTTTATTTTCATATTTTATAAAAGTCACATTTTGAGATGTCATAGATTTTTAGTATTTCTTTTATACTTAGAAGAAAATAATTAAGATTTTTGAACTATCCAGTGCTTGAGACAAACTCATATATGAAAACAAAAGTAAATTAGTAAATGAAGCTCTTGCGATGAAACAATGCAATGAAAACAGATGAACCATACAACATCATCGTTCATGTGGCAACAACAAAGCTGACTATGCAGCAGACAAAATGATTTCTTTAAGCTGTCATTGCTAGGATTACTAAGAAGGGCTGAAAAATGCAAATAAGGAGAGGAGACAACTTTTCTCTTGATTATGTCTATTTAGCTGTGTTGTTTACGTTGTCTTTCTGCTAGCAATTGTACCTTACCAGATTAAATTATTGTTTTCAGTATCTGTTTTCAGAGTGTGATTTAGGAAAATAACTATTGTTTCTTGTGAAACTTAAAATGTGATCACAAGAAAAACATCAAAGTGATCATTTAATTTCATCTCAAAAGATGAAAAGTAAACACAGCATGGTCGTATCCCGTGGAGACATGGGAACTCTGTTCATGGCAGTGGGGTTGGAACTAGATGATCTTTAAGGTGCCTTTCAACTCAAGCCATTCTGTGATACTATAATATTGTTGTGTTGGAATTCATTCAAAGAATTAAGACTGAATCTGTCTTAGTGGCGTGCAGGGTCATATTTGCTATTCCAGGTAAGCATTTTGGTCACTCCATGGCTCACTGTCTATAAATCAAAGTGGTTACCATTAGAAACAAAAAAGCTTACAAACTTACATAATAAAACAGAGAGATGGTACAAAGTCATACACAGATAAACACAAAACACCTCTCTGAGGAAACAGTATGAGGAAAAAATCTCAACAGTATAGGATTTCAAGATGTTAATCTGAAGACAGTTACAGAAAAATGGCTCTTTGACAGGCTTTCTTGATGGGGATGCAATGAAAATGCATGAACAAAATGTTCCTGTTATGTGAGTTTATAAGGAAAGTTAAATGCATTGTTAAAAGGTGATTTATACATGTATTTATCTGACAGCAGATGCTGTCATCCAAGTTTAGTTATGTGTGTAGTGCCTTAATCTGCTGCTAAAAAAAAGCTTTATCTTTCTCTTTCTGACAAAATTTTACAAGGTTGTATTTATTGTGTTAAGGTCTTTTTTTGTGCTAAAATATATTATTTTAAAATTGCAGATCCTCCAACTATTGGCTCAACCGCATCCAGTCCTTTCTGTACTGCAATGAAAATGGCCTCCTGGGAAGCTTTTCTGAAGAGACCCACACATGCACATGCCCTAATGACCAAGTTGCATGCCATGGGTTCCTTCCTTGCACGGTTGGAGATGGTTCTGCTTGTTTGAGCTGTGCTCCTGACAATCGTACCCGCTGTGGGAGCTGTAATGCTGGATACATGCTAAGCCAAGGGATTTGCAAGCCTGAAGTGGCAGAATCAACAGAGCACTATATTGGGTTTGAGACTGACCTTCAGGACCTGGAAATGAAGTATTTACTCCAGAAGACAGATCGGAGAATTGAGGTCCACGCAATTTTCATCAGCAATGACATGCGCCTCAACAGCTGGTTTGATCCTTCCTGGCGCAAGCGGATGCTCCTTACTCTTAAGAGCAACAAATACAAGTCTAGCCTGGTCCATATGATACTAGGCCTCTCTCTTCAAATCTGCCTAACTAAAAATAGCACGTTAGAGCCTGTTCTTGCTGTTTATGTCAACCCTTTTGGGGGTAGCCACTCTGAGAGCTGGTTTATGCCTGTGAATGAAAATAATTTCCCAGACTGGGAGCGGACTAAGCTGGACTTACCCCTTCAGTGTTATAACTGGACACTGACTCTGGGCAACAAGTGGAAGACGTTTTTTGAAACAGTACACATCTATCTGAGGAGTCGAATAAAGTCAAGTGGTCCAAATGGCAATGAGAGCGTCTACTATGAACCCCTGGAATTTATTGATCCCTCAAGAAATCTGGGCTACATGAAAATCAATAACATCCAAGTGTTTGGCTACAGTATGCACTTTGACCCAGAAGCAATTCGAGACTTGATTTTGCAGCTGGACTACCCCTACACTCAGGGATCACAGGACTCCGCACTTTTGCAGCTGTTAGAGATACGTGATCGTGTAAATAAACTCTCTCCACCTGGTCAACGTCGTCTAGATCTCTTCTCTTGCTTGCTCCGTCATAGACTCAAGTTGTCTACCAGTGAAGTGGTGAGGATTCAATCTGCTTTGCAGGCATTTAATGCCAAATTGCCAAACACAGTGGATTATGACACAACCAAATTATGTAGTTAACCATAAATGTGAAGCACAACACAAAACCTTGAAGGAGTTTTTACAGTGCTTTTGTGGAACAGTTTATGTTTGGAAGAGTAAATTTAAATTGTCTTTTCAATATCTGTCTTATATCAGTCAATACTGTTGGATGGCAGTTTACACACATGAACTTGCTGACAATGAATATATTATATCTGCAGTTTTGGTTTATGAATGAAATAAATACTGACACCAGTCTAGAAGACATTCTACTTTTTACAATAAATTTCATTTGTAATTTTATATGTTCCGTGGCAATGCTTTTGTGCATTACATCCTCTAGAGGGAACATAGAAGGATACCAATAAAATTTTGTAGCTGAACAGTTATTAAAAAGAAATGCTGTGGGATTCTTTCTTCTTACACAGAAGCAGTAATCTTGATATACTTTAGTGTGTGTTGAACACAGGCTGTAGGTAAATAAAATACAGTGGCTCATGATTTTAACAGAAAGCGCAGAAAACTCTAAACCATAAAATATTTTATTCTTGGGATGCGGATCTAAATGTTCATGCTGAGCTGAAGAGACAACTGTAGTGATGCTTTACTTGCTGCACTTCTGAGACTTGCTTAACATGACATACAGACTCCTAGAGTCTTAATATTGAGTGTTTTAGGATGGACAGTGTGAGATGTGCAGTAATGAAATGTTGCATTATCTCAACAGCAGATACTTTAGAGGCTGTCTGTGCAACTGATTTTACTCACCTTACAAAGGAGAAGACCATTTCCAAAGAACTTTTCAGAAGTCTCCATAATCCTTTGCTTTGTCTGTATATTATGCATATTTATAGAAAAAATAAATGCTAAAGAACATTGTCCACGACCCCCAAGTACACCCACTGTAATATTCATCTAGAATTACCTATTTTGGACTACTTGCCTAAGCATCATCCGTGTTGACAAGATTCAAATTCGGTTTAAAAAAATCTCTAATGGTACAACTATTCAATCAATTAACTTACTAATGAAATGAATTATGTGCATACCTTTGGATCAGAATTAAGTTATTTGATAGTTGATACATTCTAGCAGAAAAATTATGTCTGCGATGGCAGAATGTGGGACTTTGAAGAAAGTTCTGCTACATCATGCAAGAAAAGAATACTACAAATAGCTGTGCTGTCAGAAGAAGTCCTTGATAGTACGTAAGGAATAAAGTGAGGGAAATTTATACAAATTCTTTTGGTAGTGTCGTCTTATGTGGGATCTGATCTGAATTTGTGCCATTGATGTTAAGATCAGGTTGGTTTTTTTGTTTGTTTGTTTGTTTTTTTGTTTGTTTGTTTTGTTTTTTGTTTTCAATGGGACAGAATTCACATATGAAACTAATATTTTATGTGCAAACACAGAAAGAGAAAAAATATATTTAATCTACTCAGAACTGTAGTTATAGAATTTAATTGTAGAATTAAACTTCATTTAATTTCAAAAGACACAAATTTGGTAAATTTTAATTTAGTAACTTTACAATTTAATTCTGAATTGAAGCCTAATCTGAAGTTAGGCTGCATTCCTCTCTGTTTCTAGGTAGCCCACAATAGCACAATAAATGCTATGTTTCATAATAGTTTGTAAGCAAAATAAAATGGAAGGTGAGAAACACTTTAAAAATTCTACTGCCAAGAAGAATCTTCTTTTGTTTAGTGACTCCTCTCCTGCCTGATTTTGCCATATACTTTAAGGATTACTATTTCACCGACACACACTCAGGTAATTCTTCATCCTTCCTGTACTAGGAAACCCAGTGACACTAAAGTTAGCATATTTTTCCCTAAATCATCCTCTAGATGATTTCCTATTTCGTTTCTAATCACAGCTTTCTTTTGTTGGTAAATAATGTATCATCTCAGACTCTTTATCTGTTTCAAAATTTTGGCTTCCTCTTGTGTTGATAAGACTTTCTCAGTTAAGATTCCTACTACTTTGTTCTTATCCTATGACTTTTAATTTGGTATGTCTTTGGCAACTATAATGAAATGTAGAATCAGGCAATTTGATTCAACTGATTAGTGCTTCCAACGTTGTTTATAAATAGACAAAAGACTGTAGTGGAACAAAATGAACAAAAACATATATTATTCTTTCACTAAGCAAAAATACTTTTATATTGTGTTAAATCACCTGAGATGTTTTCCCCCTCTTGCAAATTTCTTTCTAAAATACTTCCTCAGTGACTATTTTTTACTCCTTAAATATCTCTATTTTCTTGAGATAAGAAGTTCTTTTTGAGGCCTAAATATGTACACATGAAGGAGAAGCCAAAACATTCTCCAGACAGGTGTCATTTAATTATTATACAACCCATGAAGTGTATTTAACTGGGGGGGGGAGGGGGGGGGACTCATTACGGTGTCTTCTGTGCCAAATTAAAAAGTATGGTACAAATTTCTTAGACTACTAGTGATCAGCTAGTTGCGGACTTTGGAACCAGAGGGTTCTGAGAATAGTAAAGCTTTCCAGTGTATCAAAACTAGGCTCCATAATGATAAAAATAAAAGGAAAATCATACATACAACTACCTTGAGCCAAAACTAGGCAACTTTCTAACAACAATAATTAATGTTACGGATAAATGGGTGCTTTGGCACAGGAGTTATTTCCTATTCAACTACTTCAACTTATGGGGAAATTTAGGCAATGTCTACTAAGAAAAACAGGAGGAAAAGAGAGAGTAAGAGAGTGAAAGAGAAAATAAAAGAAAACGAAACAGATCTTTCATCACATCCTCCAATCCAGCGTGGTCTTCATACATGGGTGGAGGGTTGGCAAAAGCAAAATGTGTGATATTCATCTTTATATAGTCCAGATGGTCAGAAACTGCCCTTGGGGTGGTAACTCCCCTGCATCTGCACAGCTTGGGGTTCCAGAAGATTTCAAAGTTTCACGCACTGCCTCCTCGGTAAGTTGCCATAACAGGAAGTGGGTGGAACGGTCCACTGCCCTGTCTCTGCAGAACCCTGTCCACTCCCTCACTTTCCCTCTCAGCCCGAGTTGTTGTGTCAAGCTTCCCATTTCCCTGAGGAGAAGGATTTGGGGGTGTGTGTTGATGAGAAACTCAACATGAGCCAGCAGTGTGTGCTTGCAGCCCAGAAGGCCAACCGCATCCTGGGCTGCATCGAGAGAAGCGTGGCCAGCAGGTCGAGGGAGGTGATTCTGCCCCTCACTCTGCTCTTGTGCGACCTCACCTGGAGTCTTGTGTCCAGTTCTGGGGCCCCCAACACAAGAAGGATGTGAAGCTGTTGGAGCGGGTCCAGAGGAGGCCACGAAGATGATCAGAGGGCTGGAGCACCTCCCCTACGAGGACAGGCTGAGAGAGTTAACACTCTTCAGCCTGGAGAAGAGAAGGCTGCGGGGGGACCTGATAGCAGCCTTCCAGGACCTGAAGGGGGCCTACAGGAAAGCTGGGGAGGGACTTTTTACAAGGATAGATAATGACAGGACAAGGGGTAATGGTTATAAACTGGAAGAGGGTAGATTGAGACTAGATGTAAGGAAGAAATTCTTCCCTGTGAGGCTGGTGAGATACTGGAACAGGTTGCCCAGAGAAGTTGTGGATGCCCCCTCCCTGGAAGTATTCAAAGCCAGGCTGGATGGGGCTTTGGTCTAGTGGGAGGTGTCCTTGCCCATGGCAGGGGGGTTGGAATAAGATGATCTCTGAGGTCTCTTCCAACCTCAACCATTCTATGATTCTATGATTGGTCTCTTACATCTGCCCAGTGGCTCAACAATGTGTAGCAAAGCAGGAGTGGTGATAACAAACTGGAGTAAGGAGAGAAGAGACAGAAGAAAGTAGTTGACTAATCATACATTTAACAATAGCTATAGCAACTAGTGAGAATACAAGTCCAAATAACACAGTTAGCCCCATCTCTGCCAGCCATTTTCCTGGTTAGTCCCAAAGCCTGTAAAACAGTGGTAAACCAGGATCCACATGAGAGTCTATCAAACCAGTCTTTTGGCTGAAGTGAATAGAACAGTTCAGCAGTCTGATCAACAATTTCTTTCATCTTTGTTTTTCATGTCGTATCGGTCCTCACTAATGTAGGATCCACTCTGATTGGGGTAGGCAGCAAATCTTGACTCAATGTCTAATTACGTTGTAACAACTGATACAGCATAACTGGAGCTGAAGTAGTCACATCTCAGATTTTTGGTAAAGTTACAAAATCACAAAGGGTTCTCATTGTAAGCTATTCTTTTCCAACATGAACGAGCATAGCCTCAGGGGTTCCATCAGGATGCACTGCAAAATAACAGGTACTACATGCAAAATAAACATATTCTCTAACATCAGAGGTGTCTTCATTCTCCAAGTAAGTTCTACATCCAATTTGGAAATCCATGTACCCTATGTAAAATATTTTAGAAGGGCATATAAATTTATCAAAAATAGGAACAAAGCAGTTGTCCCAACCATATGCTAGATAATGTCTACTATTGTTGATTGTTCTTCAAATTTCATTTGCTGAGGGCACTTGAGAAAAAAGTTTAATTCAAATACAGTGAGCTTTTTTTCTTTCCTCATTACTGTTAAAGGTGTACTCTTTATGTTCTAAAGACATATACTCAATTATACTTTCAGATAACAGTAGTAATGTTATTTGAGACTGGGATGGCAACATGGGCACAGTATTTCCATTCGTCGTCTTGCAAGGCGCTGTTAAAGAAAATAAAGCATCATCCCGGCAGGCAATTCTGAATGTTACCTCATTTGATTGAGGATGACTCCTTCTTGTTTTGCATTTCCTCACACAATGAATTTGAGCCATTATCAGTTTAGATAACATCAAGAGTTGTTAGATAACCATAACAATAGTTCTTGCACTGTATTTTGTCCCTGAAAGAGAAAACTCTGTTCCCTTGGAAGCAGTTAGGAGGAAAGAATAATCCGCTGACCACTGATATATGTTCACCTCCCTGAGCTTCTGTGGCTGTCCAAGCAAGGTGGTTCAAGGGGATTTTAAGTACTAAGCAGACTTGCTCCACTGCAGGTAGCTCGACCAAGACTGGCTGCCCTGGATAATGGGATATTGTGATGTTCTTCTGGATTTTCAGTGAGCCTTCTTGATACATCCACTGCCCACCCCCCAACTCACTTACAGGGCATGGCATTTCCTGGCTCCCTATTGGGATTTTCAGGAGAAGGGGACACAGGGGTGGCTGCGTTGCCCAAAGAGTCAGAAACTTGTGCTCTCAGCTTTTCCCCCATATTTCTTTTCCTACTCTTCCACTTTTTAACTAATAACTGCAAATTTTCAAGGAGAAATCCATCCATTGCTTCTCTTGGAATTTCCTTACGTATTTCCTCCCTTCCACAGCTCGTTTCTAACACTTGCTGTTTGCTTCAGAGACTGGGAATGGTCCTGACTTACTTTGATGCTCCTAACCATGGTTCTCCTACCAGAGTGCCCACTGGGAATCCCCACCCTTCTGCAATAATGAATTTGCTCATGGGCTATTTATCCCCATGTGAGAGTTGTTCTGCCCGCAATGGAACCTCTGTCCCTTGTTTCTCCTCTGGGTGTCCCCACTGACCTGGGTTGCTCCTGAATGGTGCCCTCCCACACCTTAGCCATTTTCTGTCAGTCTTGTAAATTTACTGCATACATTTTTAATGTGTCAGGGAGATATTAATGACCCCATCTGATCAGTATCTGCTTTTAACAGCATGGACAATGGTTGATTGGTAATCAAATTACGATCATGTACTAATTGTAGGTAAGTGGCCATTCTCCATAAGTTTATCTAACTCAAGAGTAAATAGAATGTGTTTATATATATATATATATAATTACTGGATCTCCATTGTTTAGAGGGTCCAAACCTCCAGCCCAGTATGCTGTTCTCTGAGTTAGAGACCAGGGAGCCCTTTGGTCTCCTTCTACAATCAGGAAGACTCCCAGTCCCGACTTTCCCTCTCAGCCTGAGTTGTTGAGTCAAGTTTCTCATTCGTCTCTTACAAGAGGTGTGATAGAAATAATGTGATATGATAATTGATCAATGTTTTACAATCCAGCAGCTGTTGTTTCTTTGACAAGTAAATGGCAGAATCTGAACTATTGTTTGTTCTGGTACAGTCACCTTTATGAATAGGGGCACACTGTAGGTGGTGCAAGAGGAACTCCAGCCAAGATAGCTGGAGTGCAGGCTAGGAGCTAGGGAAAAGTCAAGAGAGGGAACAGGACATCATTTCACTAGGCTTTTAAACAAGTGGCAGAGAACTCCTATGCCTCATCGTAGTTAAAGCAAGAAGCCAATATTGCCTATGGTGTGGTAGAAATTTGGTAACAGAACATGTCATGGCTCCTTTTTCATGAGAATTTGTGGCATGATAGACCTTGTCACACAACTAGTAATATATTATTAATGCTGTATGCAGTTGATTATGATTTACACCCCAAGCAGTTTATATAGCTGCACAACTGACTTCAGATCCATGAATTCACCCTCATGCTGTAAGTAAAGAGTCTATTCTAGATACAGACTCATAGAATCATAGAATGTTTCAGGTTGGAAGGGGCCTTAGAAACCATCTTATTCCAACTCCCTTGCTATGGACAAGGACACCTCCCAGTAGACCAGGTTGCCCAAAGCCCCATCCAGCCTGGCTTTGAATACTTCCAGGGAGGGGGCATCCACAGCTTCTCTGGGCAACCTGTTCCAGTATCTCACCACCCTCACAGGGAAGCATTTCCTCCTTATATAGGGGGAATCTCAATCTACCCTCTTCCAGTTTATAACCGTTACATCTTGTCCTGTCATTANGTGCTTGAGATTGCCCCGACCCAGGTGCACTTGGCTTGTTGAAGTTGATGAGGTTGGCATGGGCCCACCTCTCAAGCCTGTCCAGGTCCCTCTGGATGGCATCCCTTCCCTCTGGCGTGTCGACTGCACCACACAGCTTGGCATCATCTGCAAACTTGCTGAGGGTGCATTTGATCCCACTGTCCATGTTGCCAACAAAGATGTTAAACAGTACCAGCCCCAGTGTCGATCCCTGAGGAACAGCACTTGGTCTTATAGCTTTCTCTCTTTCAACATGGAAAAAACTTTAGGTATTAAACATGTGTGTAAGAGAAAAACAAAAGATAACTAACATCACAAAAATGCATATCTTCTTTTATGCGTCTTTTTTACTGATCCCACCCACACTCAAGTCATTGGGTATACATTGGGTATACCAGTTATTTATTAGAGCATAACACTTACCTATAAAATGAACGTATTATAGTATAAGATTAAAAAATCATGTAAGTTAATTTTCTGTATAATTTTAAATAAATAAACTCCTTGCAAATAGTTACAACTTTTCCAAACGTTTCCTCACCGCTAAGCAAACAAATAAACAAAAACCATCACCATGAACAAATATGAAACGTAGGTAAGACAGTTTCTGGAGGAGATGGCAAATGATATAGAATGTATAAATCTTACTCAATGAATAAAAATTCATTTAATCTGTTATCTTCTCAGAAGCTGAAAGCATTTATATTCTATTCCAATGACATAACAGATTTATCACATCATTTAGTAACAATGCTAAACAACCTCTTTGGTGCATATGACTGTATTCTTTAAAAAGACATGCCATGGAGATATACGATATACAAGATTAGACACTAAGTCTGTAGTGCATCTTTCATCCAAAAAATGAAAATATTTTTTAACTGTCTTTGTTCTAGTGAAGTTCAATTAATTGATTTTATTGATATTCTATGTTTAAGAATTCAACACCAAAGTGAGTGTTTCTTGAAGGGACTAGCATTAGGTATGAAAGTTCATGTTTATTTGCAGGACAGCTGCATCACAGTTATTTATTTTTTATATTTGAATCTATAAAGATAAGAAGAGGACCAAGATTTTAGGTACTTTAAAATGTTGAATTGTCAACCACAAAGTAAAAATGGAAATTCTTAGTTAAAACTTTAACCAGACCAGAGACTAGAGACCTCAAGGCTCTAGCCAACCAGACCTTAGTTATAAACACAAAAAATAACCGATCACTTATTTCATGTACCATTTCTCAGCTTTTACAGGTTAAGAAAGCAATATAAGCAAATGTTATTGGATTGCAAATACCAGTATTTCTAATAAATTCTACTGCAAATGGAATATATTGATGACAGATGTTTTTCCTTCATCAAAAAATGGTAACAGCAATGAAATTCCTTTCATATTCTGTTGTTAGAATGGAGTTATTGTTACTTCAGTTTCATCCCAGATTTATCTGAAAATCTTTGTGATTATTTACTAAAATAGCTGTATTATACACACATTCACGTGTGCGCACACACATGCTCACAGACATTAATTGAACTTGCCTAGTTGCTTTTTTATTCAAAGGGTAACTTTTAGTCTCTTTGACAAAGTTGGTAAAAGATATTACATGAAGAGCTAAGACACACTATTTAGTAATCCTCCTTCAAGCAAGGATATTTGACTTTAAGGTTAATAGTTGTCATTTCCACCTAAGCACTCTTGGAACAAGCAGTTCACGAGAAGCAGAAGTTGCTTTGTAAGCAAGCTTTTTGTCACTTGGATACAAGGTAATGCGTGTTTCAGATTGCTGAAATCATCCATACCTATATGGTAAAACTTAAAGCATCTAAATTTTTTTTAAGATAGATGCCTACACTTCTATTCACAATAAAGTTCTGAAAGGAACTCCAGGCGTCTCAATAGCCTACACCTACCTATCATTTACCCAGAGATCCTAGACTTCTAACCTAGATTGCATGTATAATGTTAGGCAGTGTGACTAATCAAGTCGTATATTAAAATGGGAAGAAGTTTCAAGGCTGTTATTTATATTTGTTTAGCCTAGGGCCATTATCTAGAAAAAAACTGCAGTATAAGTAAGAAACTAGGCAAATTAAAAAAAAAAAAAGAAAAAAGAAAAGAAAGAACCAACTCAACCTTATGAGTTATAACCTGTGTAAGAAATCATTAAGGGCTATGTTTATCCACTGCATAATCATGCAGAAATTTCCTTAGCCATTGCACTGAAATGTAGTAAAGTGTAATGTGCCTTAATACGAAGACTAGTGTAGAATCAGGCCTTAAGGAAATATTTTTAAAACTTCAGGAGAACATGAAGTATGATATTTTGATATATAATTGATTTTTGCCGGGTAAGTTCTGGGAAATTTCCCCTAAATCAAATTAAATTCAGGGAGCTGCAGTCCACATCATAAATCATGCATCTGCACAAGGCATGCTTCAGATGATGCTGCTAGTCACAAAGCATGAGGATGAATTTGATGACACGAAATGAGTCTGCGATAAAACTGTGAATATGCACATTTGTACGTTGCCTAGATGACACCAAATGAGGGCCATTTTTGTAAAATATGGGATGAAGTGTCCGTATGTGCAAACTACATTGCCACACTCCAGTTATCTTGTTCAAGAGCTTATTGTACATCCACAGTAATGGAAAACTTTTCTGCTGAAGCAATTTTTCAGGTTAGACTAAAATTTGAATCTGAAAATGCCCCCCCAAAAGTCCTGGATTTCTGCTTATCCATTTTGTGCACAAACAAGCAGGAAACAACTAGTGAAGAGACAAAATGCTGTGAATGAAAACCATTCTGCATAAGCAGTGTATCACTGCAGAAAGAATGAGATCTTTTCCTTCAAAAATTATCACAAACTCATAAGGTAAAGTTACATGATATGACTACGCAAGAATTCCTATACAATGTATTAGATACAGTGGAAGGCATCTGTTCTCAGCTTCCACTTTCTTGGAAAGGAGCAATGGCGTTCATCAGATAATTGAACCTCATTTGGGAGGTGTTCAGGGAGCTCATAGTCTTGCAAGAAAAGGAAAGTGCTTGTGTCTGGCTCCTAATTAGTATTTCACTGGCACTTAGGGAGCATAGTTATCCGGAGTGTGGCAAATAGGGGCTGTCAACAGGGACCCAGCTGTCTGGAGGTAAGTTTTTGGGGAAGAGATGTCCTGGGAAGTTGCTTGAGCTTTTGCTTACTATCTGTGCTGGTGTCCTGGTAGGAAAATTGGTGATTATTTCTAATGGTGATGACATAGCACAGGATGCTGTTCCTGTAACAGCTCCCTGGCAGAGACATTAGCAGATATACTGAGAGAAGTTTTGGTCAGACATTCAGGTGATGGGCTGTAGTGAGTGCCTGGTGTTCCTTCAGAAACTGAGATGGGGGGACAATGTCTGTGGGAGGTGTGCCTTGAATCACTGAGCTGTCATGTGAAGGGGCTGCAGGAAGAGGTCAGTAGATTATGTTCCATATGAAATGCTTAGTAGGGGATCAATATGGTGCTGGCAGTGATGCTAAAAGGACAAGAACTGAGGATCTAAACTGCATCAGTTTGAATTTGCCTTCTGAAGAATCAGCACAGTGTTTGTGCATATATCTAGAGCACGTGCATATATCTTGTGTGTACTTATAAACAGAAATATACAAAGACAGAATTTTTCCCTTCCTTGAAAGTATGACTTTTCCTGACAAAGAAATAGTTCATTGCTCAATCTCCACAGCAAAGAGCAAAAACATCCAGTAATAATTAATTGATTTTGTTAACATTGAAACACACATTATATTTAAAGCCAATAATTTGTTAATAGTATATTTAAAACAGAATAATCAAAGATTTAATGTTATTTGAGATCAAATTGTTGCACACATACACACACAAAAGACAGAATTGAATGCTGTGACCTGGAAAAAAGTCTCAACAACAATAGTAATACAAACAATGTAATACAATAACATAGAGTAAGTGTGTGTGAAGGAAGATACAGCAAGTTATCAACATCCCAAGTCCTTTACTGGGAGGAATAGAATGGGATATTTATTTTTTCCCTCTTCCTCTAGGGACCTGCTTGGAATTATTTTCACACATTTTCTAATAAGCTTATACACCTTATTCCTTCTTTGCCTGTGTGAACAGTGATATTTTATCTGAATTCACTACACGTAATACATTTTAAATAGTTTAGATGTGTGTTTTGTTTTCTTTATTGTTCCTAGTCTAATTTTGCACAACTCCAGCTCTTCAATTTTTTTTCAGTTGACCTTAAGTGAGTTCTCTACAGCCAAGCTCATGCCCCATCTATTATTATCCTGTGCTGTGCAGTGTGATCCTGTCCTCTGCACCAGTGTGTCCTCACCTCTCAAAGCTTCTGCCATCATACTGTCTGTAAACCTCCATGCAACATCATTGCTGGAGCACAGGAAGTTCCGCACCAACATGCGGAAGAACTTCTTCACAGTGCGGGTGACGGAGCACTGGAATAGGCTGCCCAGGGAGGTTGTGGAGTCTCCTTCCCTGGAGATATTCAAGACCCGCCTGGACGCCCACCTGTGCAACCTGCTGTAGGGAACCTGCTCTGGCAGGGGGGTTGGACTCGATGATCTCTCGAGGTCCCTTCCAACCCCTGCAATTCCGTGATTCTGTGATTCTGTGTGATTGTGTTCAAGTGATATTCTATTTTGCAAAATAACTGCTTGTATCTATATAAAAAATGTTGAAAGATAAGAAAAAGCAGAACAAATTAGCCCCAGCCATCTAATTATTTGAATAAAATATTGCCACAGCTAAACAGAGTAAAAACAAATCCGCTGCAGGCAAGTCAAGAAAAGTTCAAAGAATACTTGATAAGGCTGAGTGCTAAACTCTTACAGATTCAGTACAAAGTTTGTGACCTTTTAGTAGCAATTGCAATATATTATTGCAGTTATGCTTTCTACTTGTCTAGAAAGTCTCTAAGAATACACAACTGGGTCCTATATCAGACTGAAGCTTTCAGAGATGCTAATACATATATAAATATATATTAAAAAATAAAGGAGGATAGGACAGGCTGACCTCATAAGAATCAGGATATTAATTTTATAGCAACAGACTATCCTTTATTTCTCTATTACTCATTTTTTGCATCATCCTCAGAGCCATTTGACACTGGACACTGTCAATGGTAAGAAAATGAACTAGACGGACTATGGGTCTGAATAAGTTTGGCAGTATTTATGTCTGTGATACTTTTATTTACTGCAACTGGATTTTCTATGACAGTCAGTTCTATTCCTTGAAAACTACTGATTAAATCCCCAAAACCACATTAAAATATTATTCATTATTTCAGATATTTTGATGGTATTGGCATGATGATCTAGTTTCCACTTAGAACAAGATTGATTTGCCTTTTTTCTTCACTTCCAGAGTGTTTCATTAAGTTTATAAATGTTTCATTAAGTTTTATTAAATGCATTAAACTGAGAATTGGGAGCTGCACTTTACACACTGGGTGAAAATGCACTTCATAGAAGAAACATCAAAAATGACTACAACAGATCTTTGAATGCTTTTGTTATGTTATAGCTTTGGGGAGGGCAGTTTCTGCTGGCTGTTTTTTTTAAATGAATGAATTAACATCTTCCAACAGATCATACAAATAAAATGATTCACCATTTTGATTAGCTGTTTTCTCTTGATTTTCTTTGAACTTCCCTGTAGCAAATGTATTTTCCCCTTAGCAGGCAGGCTGAACTGACCCTTTTGAGAAGTGCCGATGTTTTGCTAGCTCAGGGATTTTACTGTAAGTCTGATGATATCTGATTTACGTTTTAAAGCTTAGGTCTTGGAGCTGACACTAAGTGAGTTTTCATTACACACACTAAGATGTCAAGTTTCTAGTCCCCGTGTCTGAGTAGAAATAATTGAATGAGGTACTGGGCAACAGCTTTTCAGATGGCATGTTCTGTACTACCCTCAAGCAAAAAGAAAAATATGAATTTTTTCAAGCTGCAGAACCACCAGAGTTTCTGATATGCAACATCTCCCATTTCTGTGGCGTATAACATCTTCTCATCGTTCTTCCCTATCTCAGTGCAACTGATATGTGGAACTGAAATTGTCTGGGGCGAAAGATCAAAACCAAAACACTTAAAAAGAATTTTGAGTCCTCAATTAACAAAGCAGTGTCATGTTTTTTAAGTCTGATTCAGAGTATCATCTAGTTGGTGTTTTTGTTATTATGCTAATCATAGTAATTTATGCTAATACATCTCCCTGATTACTGGCTTTGTTGTTGTGCTTTTTTATCACTAGAAAGCTCACAAGTAATCAATTAATTATTATTTCTGTGCTCTATGGAACTTTAAATTTTATATTCAAAATTTTTTACACTTCGTAATGTTCTTAGTTTCTTGAGATGAAGATACTGTTATGGGCAAAAAATCTTAATCTTAAAAAAAATCTTAATTCAACGTGTTAATTCAATGTTTTTATCTTAGTTCATATATACATTGTGCTAACTGGGACTGAATTTAAACAGAATTTGAATGGAATAGAATAGTTCAGCAGAAAGGGTCCTACAAATCATCTAGTCCAACTGTCTAACTACTTCAAGGATGTCTATGTAGCATCTAATCTTCTCCACACAGAGCAAGTGTTTGTTTTCTTAATGCAACTCTATCGTATTACTATTTTGGAAACTACTTGAAGGAAATAAAAACGTTCATTGGATGTTGGTTACATACAACCATACTGGTTGTATTTGGCAAGATTTTAGTAGTAGGGAGGCTGCAGAGCAGCCAGACACAGTCAGGTCTGGGCAGCCCTGCAACAGCCCCCTGCAGCCGTAGCTGAGCCCATGAGAGATGCTGGTGGTGATTTGGTAAAATAAATTTAAGAAAGGGCAAAATGCTACATGGCAGCTGTGTAAGAGGACTGAGGAAAAATAAAAGTGAGTGAAATAGCCTTGCAACACCAAGGTGAAGGAAGAAGGATGAAGAGGAGGTGCTTCAAGAGGCAGAGCAGAGATTCTCCTGTGGTACCTGGAAAGGACCACACCAGAACAGATATTGACAGTGCAACCCATGATTGACCATATACCAGAGTAGGTTTATCCTGAAGGAACCGTGCGCTGTGGAGAGGACACACAATAAAGCAGGTGAAACTGAGAAGAAAGGAGCAGCAGAGAGGAGCTGTGATGGACTGACTGCAGCCATCATTCCCACTCCACTTGTGCTTATCGGGGTGTGTGGTGGCAGAAGAGCTGGAAGTGAAGGAGTGAAGCTGAGCCTGGAAAGAGGTTAGGGGGAAGATGCTTTAATTTGACTTTGTTTCTCACTATTCAACACTTATTTTTAATTTGCAATAAATTAAAAAAAAATCCCCAAATTGTCTTTAAATTGGGAAATATATGGTCTTCTTCAATACACAAAACAAAGATCTGGTATTATCTGTTTCCTAAAGCATAATTCACCAGTAGGTCATTTTGCCAGAAAACTAATCCAAGTCATCATTCCTTAGATCTTACTGTCAAGCACCACACATCCTACAGATAGCACAGACATGGCTGTTATTTACTGTTATGTATTACAGTTCAGTGTCAAATGATGGAAGAGCTGTGCCTGAGCAAAGTGAAGGGTCAATCATGTAAAATAACTTTAGCTCATGAAGAAAGTCTTCATGAGACATACTTTTTAATTTCCTGATTAATAGCTCTTCAGATAATCTAACAGGCAGGACATCCCTTAGCACTTTTCATCTGGCTGAACTGGGTAGTGAATGTCAATGTCTTTAACTACTATGACAATATGTAGCAAGTTATGGTGAGAAAAGCTGTAGCATCACAAGAGCTAAGAATCTGAGAAGAGCTCACCTTTTATCTCCCCAGACATCAGTGAGACTATGTTTGAACCACTTACATGATACAAAGATTTGTGTATCAAGATTAGTGTTGTAAAACTTCTCTTTTGGTTTCTATATCGTCCTAAATTACAGAATCCATATGTTAAAAGGATCAGTGTCATAACTGTAATAAAGGCATTTGTTGTCTTTTGTCCTGTATTTACTAAATGTATAAACATCTCTGTAGCATGATAGATTATTTGAGTGCAATGAGCTACAATTTACACAGTGTACGTCCATCTAAAAGTTAAGAGAATGATGTAATTTGCAAATTACGTAAGATAGAAGATAAAAGGTACATAAAAGATACATAAAATATCTATTTCATAATTTATATCTTGTATCTTTCATCTTACACCTTATATCTTATTATTATTAAAATGTATTTCTCTGGATTATTGGCATTGGAGCTAACTGGAAGCTATTAATTTAGTACTTTTCAATCATTGTCCATATCAACTTTTTATCAGTCATTTATTGTTAGACCACTGCATAGTTAACTTGTAAAAACCACATGATGTTCTTGTTATGAGGTTTCTAAATAACAAGGAATGAGCCGCAAAGTTGACTTTCCTTCAGGATCTGAATTATCCTCAAATACAAAGGTATATTAGAGAGTAAGAGCGTATTTGGTTCACCTCCAGTAACTGTGAATATTTTTGTCTCTAAAGCATCCTCCAATATGAGTAAATACACAGAGTCACTTCTTCATTGCCACTGAAGACTGTGTAGACCATTGCTGTCAGACTTTCACAGGGAGTAAATTCACATTCAGAGAACTCTTTCACTTTCTTCTTCCTCCATGAATCACTAAGCACTGTTTGAGCCTGCGAGTTCTGCTTGAAAGAATCCGCATTAATTACTACTCATCAGCATTAAACATAGTGACAGATCCTGTTAGCAGCACTGTTTATTTTGTGACCACCTTTTCAGATCTGCTGTCAAATGGAGATTTTTTTTTTAGTGCTTCTAAGAAAACAAGCTTTCTCTGTGACCAGCTGGTGAGAGAACAAAACTCTTACCCCTTCCCTTTCTAGTTCTGAATTTACCATCCTTATTTTCTTGCCAGTTAAATTATATCTTTATAGAGGCCACTCTAGAATTATGTATATATTTTTAGGCTGCTCAAAAGATAGAGTTGTATTACGCATCTGAACTGATCAAAGAAAAAATTATAGTTTTGCTAAAATCAAAACTCCTTGAAGATCCATTAGAGACAGGCACTGCATTTTTAGCAATTCTAAACAAGACTTTGGTAAAAAAAGATTGCTATGTATATGTCACAGTAAAACAGTATCACCACATGGGAAACTGATATTAACTTAAATTATTAGGAAAATAGAAATCTAAACAAAAGTTCAGGGAATGACATCTACTTCTGCTTAACATATAAATCTCAAGTTACTTGTTTAATACCATCATTTATAATGTCACTATCAACCACACATATAGGAGAGCTTATGGCACTCTATAGATCATCTTCCTGTATTCAAAGGGAAGGTTTTAGTTTAAACATCTCACCAGCTCGTCTCACATGGGGAACACTGCACTCCATTCAGGTCAGTGTTCAGATAGGACTCATATCATATGCTACTGTCTAAATGCTACTGTCTAAATGCTCTGTAAACTCTTGGTAGGTATGTCATCCAATTGTCAGAAAAAATCCTCATTTCCTGCAGTTGTCTGTGGTTTCAATCTTGACCGAAATATTTGATTTTGTAAAGGTTTCTTTAAAACGCTTTAGCAACTCATTTAATGTAAAAAGATTTTTTGCCATCTTTTTATGCATATACTTCATGAATACATCTGAACAGAAAGAACTGTGGATAACACTACAGATATTGCCTAAAGCAGAATTATTTTTCTAAATTTCTCTAATTAAATTAAATTAATCTCTAACTAAAATAAAAGTGCAAGTGTTCTTCAACCCCACATGTAAGAAATCAAGCAGGTGAGGCAAGAAACCAGAAGAGATGACCAAGGATTTGCTGGTTAAACTGAGGGGTAAGAAGAAAATGTGCAGGCAGTAGAAGAAGGGACGTGTGTCCTGGGAAGAGCACAGGGATGCTGTCTGAAAGTACAGAGATGGCGCTTTGTCCAAGTGAAGGCCAGTGACAAGTGGTGTCTGCAAGGGGTCTGTCTTGGGACCGATGCTCTTCAATACCTTTATCAATGACACAGAGGTGGGATCAAGTTGTTAGGACAACAACTGCACCCTCAGCAGTTTCCAAAGTGTTGCACTTTGGTCGTGGCAATCTCACATATAAGTACAGGCTAGGAGAAGAACTTCTTGAGAGCAGCCCTGCTAAGAAGGACTTGGGGGTCCTGGTGGATGGAAAACTGCACATGAGCCAGCAGTGTGTGCCTGCAGCCCAGAAGGCCAACGGTATCCTGGGCTGCATCAACAGAGGGATAGGGAGATAACTGTTTCCTCTTCTCTGCCCTTGTAAGGCCCCATCTAGAATACTGCAACCAGGCCCCCAGCACAAGAAGGATGTTGAGCTATTGGAGTGGGAGTACTTAAAGAGAGCTTATAAAAAAGCTGAAGACTGACATTTTACAGAATCCAATAGCGGTAGGACAAGACGGAATGGTTGGGATTTAGGTTATCTGTCAGGAGAAAATTCTTTACTCAGAGGGTGGTGAGGCACTGGCACAGGCTGCCAGAGAGCTGTGGGTGCCCCATCCCTGGAGGTGTTATGGTCAGGTTGGATTGGGCCCTGGGCAGTCTGAGCTGGTGGGGGGAAAATAAGCCCTTGGCAGGCGTTTGGAACTGCATGATGTTTAAGATCTCTTCCAAACCAAGTCATTCTATGATTCTATGATACTAGAAATTTCTTTCTATTATTTCTTGGCACAGGACACTCCTAGCACTTAAAAGATAGTCACTGATGTACCAAGGTAAAAATGGCAGAAGTTTGTAACAATTGCAATTGGACAAAGTTGCTAATTCATCCAGGAAGAAAAAGTAACTTAGACACATATTGTGCTTTAGCTATTTTCCCTTGTGTGAGAACCACCAAAGGTCTTCATCCTAAATATAACAAAGGTTAATTACTGTCTGGGAAAAACGGAAAGAAGCAAACAAAAAGTCTCTGAATGGGACACCTCTGAATGAGAAGTAAAGATTATTATTGATTTAAAAGGTTTTAGGGATAAAACAGCAGAATCTGCAACTATAATCGTAATTTCAAATAAGTCTTCATTTATGCAATATTACAAAATTCACAAATTAGAAAAGGCTTAGCATGGGAGTGTAAAGTGTATCTCTTGGATAGCTCCAGAGGAGATCAGACAGAGGAAAGAGAAAAAGAAGAAAAAACAAAGAAATCACTTTTAAAGTACAATGGGCATATTAATTGTCTATTCCTATACTCATTTGTTTGGGAACAGTGATAAACGGTTCAAAGCAACATGATACCTTTTTCCATTTAAAACCTTAGGCCTCTTTCCTAACAAAACTACATGTTTTATTTAAATCTGGTAAAAGTTTCATTGCCTAAAACTATTTTGCCCGTTTTATTTAGCTTAGTAAATAATGGTGCAGAGTATAAGAGTTATGGGCCAATCATTCCCATGATTGCAGAAGCAAACTGGACAAAAAAGGATACTTATCTGAGATCAGTTGGCTTGTCATATTGGTACATCAATTTTTAAAATATAGGTAGCCTGTAAAAAGAAAACCAACTAGTTAAAATGTATTCAAATTGTAAGTGAAAGGGCTTTCAAGAATGTAAAATCAAACAAACCTGTTGAAGATTAGTACTTTTAAGCTGAAAAATACCCCTTGTATTAAACAAAGGCTTCACTACAAAAATAATGAAGATAAAAAATAAAATAGGCATTGCTAGTTCTTTTTAATACATTAGTTTAATACATTAAAGAGATAGTCACCAGGACTTCTAAGTCCTGAAACTATTAAGTAGTTGGAGGTTGATAACTAGTATATTTTGTCCTAATGCATAACAAAAGAATATTTTCTATGTTGCATTGTGGCAGTCATGAGCCTTGGAAAATCTTTTCTTTCAGCGTCAAAAAATATAGAGTGAGGCAGTAGATGGCAAATTCTACTAATCCACAGCAGTGAGCAGGGAACAGCCTGGGCACTGGACAGTCTCAACATGCAGTGAAATTTGGAACATATAAACGTATAAAGATATGTGAAATCTTTGGTGGTAGTAGTTTAGCCATAATTATTATTATTATTATTTAAAGGAGGAAGAAGCAAGAAATACTGAGGTTTAGATACCATGTGGATTTTTTTCTTTGCTTGTTTCTTAGTATGCATTGCTCCATCCCACTAAGTGAAATAGATAGATGATTTTTTAATCAACATTAACACATAGCATAAACTAAATTCTGGTATATGCATAATTGTTTCAGCTGACTTTTCTTTCACAGCAGTAGTGAATATGGCACGAAAAAAGTTGTATCATCCTAATCTATGGTATGGTCATTTTTACTTTATTCTACACAATAAATTCTGATATTTCTATGGAATTATTACAGGCATTGTATACAAAAAGTAATTATGCAATTGTTTTTAATGAGGAATTTGTTATGAAGGATTATATACTGTATTTATGCAAAGAATCTTACTAATAATTAGAAGATAATATTTTCAAGCTATATTTTGTACTTAGAATATTTATTTATATTTTTCACACGCTGTTTTTGGTCCCTGAATTCTTCTTGACTTGTATTGTTATATTGAGGCAATACATTACTGAAAAATACATAAGGAATTACTTGGGACAGAACAGTACACTTGCTTCATTTTAGGATATCTTGATAGGCTGGTGTTAGGAATATATTTTTACTCAAAACAATTGAAGACTTTATTTTTATACCTGGTGAAAATTTTGAATTTTTCAATGAATATTTCTTCCATAATAATAGAAGAACTTTAACGTTTAGTATTTGCTACATTCAATAGAGAAGTACTAAAGTTGCCGATAGAGAGTTTCTCTGCTCATAAGAACACAAATCCTATTCTTATGTTAGTGTCTAATCTAGATTTTTTGGGGAAAATATAAAATTAGCTGCTTTTAGACAAGGGTAAGAGTGAATCTCGAGGAGAACAGAAAGGAGTGGCTGACATGCCCAAAGGCTGTGCTGCCATTCAGTGAGACCTGGACAGAACTGAAGGTTGGGCAGCGAGAAACCTGATGAGGTTGAACAAAAGCAAGTGTAGAGTCCTGCACCTGGGGAGCAACAACCACATGCATCAGTGCATGTTGGGGGACAACCTGCTGGAGAGGAGCTCTGCAGAGAGGGACCTGGGAGTCCTGGTGGGCAACAGGTTGGCCATGAGGCAGCAGTGTGCCCTGGTGATCAAGAAGGCTAACAGGATCTTGGGGTGCATCAAAGAGTGTGGCCAGCAGGGTGAGGGAGGTGGTCCTCCCCCTCTACTTTGCCCTAGTCAGGCCTCATCTGGAGCACTGCGTCCAGTTCTGGGCTCCCTGGTACAAAAAGGACAGGGATCTTCTGGAAAGAGTCCAGTGGAGGTGCGTCAAAGATGACAAAGACTCTTTGGAGGAAAGGCTTAGTGGTCTGGGGCTGTTCAGTGTGGAGAAGAGAAGACTGAGAGGGGATCTAATCAATATTTATAGATATCTACAGTGTGGGAGGCAAAGGGACATGGCCAGACTTTTTAGCGGTGTGTGGTGATAGGACAAGGGGCAATGGCAAAAAACTGGAAGATAGGACGTTCCACACAAACGCGTGAGAACACCGCCATGGTGGGGGTGATGGAGCTCTGGAGCAACTGCCCAGGGAAGTTGTGGAGTCTCCATCTCTGGAGATATTCAGGATCCATCTGGACGCCTACCTGTGTGACCTGCTGTAGGGAGCTGCTTTGGCAAGTGGGTTGGACTTGATTATCTCTAGAGGTTCCTTCCAACTCCTACAATTTTGTGATTCTGTGAGTTTAAGCAAAATATTTGACACTTTCTATATTGAAGTTTCCTTACAGTTTGTACATCTGCTTCGTATTTTCAACCACTCAGAACTCTTTTTTCTGTCATTAGAGAAATTCCAGTTAGCAGTATGAATGGGAGAAAAAAACAAACAAAAAATATTAGTCACTTTCTGGTATCCATACAGAAAAAATAAAAATAAAAAATTAAACTTAGGAGTAGTAATGTAGAAATGCACCGAACAGCATGAAGCAGCCTTATCCTGAAGTGCTTTAGTTTTAATGTGTTTTTGCAGTGAGAACTGCACAATGCTGCATCATTAACTTCCAAACACCTCTAGAGCTTTCCCTTTTCCTTCGCTACATTACCACATTATTAAGTCTTGAATTACACTACATTAGCCTCTACTTCAGGAACAGTACTTATCTCAGGCTTACGCAGCTGTTCTAGAATCATATAAACATTGAATGGTTTTGGTTGTAAAGGACCTTTAAGCTTCATCTAGTCTATACCCTTTGCCATGGGTGTGGACACCTCCCATGAAATCAGGTTGCTTAAAGGCCTTGAACAGTTCCAGTGATGAGGCAACAACTCTGGGCAACCTGTTCCAGTGCCTCAGAATCCTCTTGAAATGCTTCCTTATATCCAATATAAACCTATCCTCTTTCACTACAAAATCTTGATGCCCTATCACTACATGCCCTTGTAAAAAGTCTCTCTCCATCTTTCCCGAAGGCCCCCTTTAGATACTAGAAGGCTGCTGTAATGTTTCCCCTGAGCCTCCTCTTCCCCAGGCTAAACAACCCCAGCTTCCTCAGCCTTTCTTCATAGGAGAAACATCTGATAATTCTTGTGGCCTTCGTCCAGACCCGCTCTGATAGATCCATAACTTTCTTTTGAGGAAAGCCCCAGAGTTGAATGACTGAATGCAGTGCTTCAGGTAGAGTCTCATAGGGGAAAAGCAGAGGGGGAGAATCACCTCACTCAATCTACTGGTCATGCTTCTTTTGATGTAGACCAGCACGTGATTGGTTTCTGAGCTGCATGTGCACATTACTGTCCCAACAAGGTACTACTCCCAGGCTGGAGCAATCCCAAATAGCAGTACAGACTGAATGGATTGAGAGCACAACCCGGTGGATGAAAAACTGAACATGAACCAGTAATGTGGGAATATTTAAGAGGCTGTATGTGTTGCATGTACGCTCACCTCAGTAACTCTGTTTTTGTAATAAAAAGGTTTTATTCTCTCAGTGTCATCAGCAAGGCAAGCTAGGTGTCAATTCCAAACTTAAATCAATAAAGAGCTGAAGTATCTGTAACAGTGCCAGAACTAATATTTCAATTAACCATCCTGAATTAATGTCTCCTTCATTTCCAGGAAGTCCAGAAATATATGATGGACATGTTTTGCACTATTAAGCTACTAAGAGGGAAAAAAAAAGTTCCTGTGATTTGGATTATGTATATGCAGGAGGAACTAATTAGGGTGAAAAATACCGTGAATTAGTCTGATTCTGGGAGCAAACAGAGAAAAGTGTAATAAATACCTTTTTATTCTCATTTTGCAACCAGGTGAACAAGCAGAGGAATGCAGTTCCTGCACTGAACCACCACGAGAAGCACAAAAATTAGCTATCAATTCAGTCTAAAAGCCATCTGCCTCTAGAAACTAGTACAGTTGAGACATTGCAGAGTAGCCTTTCCAGCTGAGCCCTTCTTGAAGGGATATTTAAACTGTCCATGTAACATCAAAATCAGAGATAGTGAAATTTTCTTAAAATTGGTGGACATGTACAAGTTTATGATGGCTATTGCAAGAGCCTGGTCCAGTGAACTCGAAGTTACCAGGCACCTCAGGGAAAATGAACAACTTATGATTTCTTTTGCAAATACGGGGAATAAGTGCCTGCTGTCTTAGTCTTTTTCAAAACAGGCGATCATAATCTGGCTGTGTATAATAATAATGAAGTTTGCTAACAGCACTGATGATAATGCTGTTATTACACAGTAATTTCTTCCATTGTGAACACAGGAATGCAATAATTGTTTCCCTGATGCTTGCTTATGATTCTATCAACACAGAACTCTCCATTGTCAACAACCAAGAAAGTACCTGATTAACTCTTTTATTCTATACTGTTAAAAATATTTGACTCTCTCTGCTCTCCTGCTAGGCAAACTGGTAAGACAGTTCCTCATTACTTTGTTCATTGTTTAGTGGCAAAACAGCTGTAAGAGTTCAAATGAATGTCTAAGTAGCAGAAACACTGTTATGCTGTTCCAGCACAGCACCTTTTCCATCTTCTTATAAGAAAATATAACTATATGCTGCATGTTAGTAACATACTAAGATTGCCACTGTGTAATTCAGTTTTGTTGGCTGTCAGAGTTCAGCGGTTCAAAACAACTCGTAAATTTGCCACAAAAGAGAGGTAAACATATCTGAAATGTAAGAACTCCACTAGAATTTCTTATTGAGTCATAATGAAAACTATCCATTAACATCAAAAAAATGCTCATTTTTTAAAATATTTAAGGCTTCATTCTATGAAGTCCTGCATACTTCTGGAGGGGTCACAATGAATTTAAGTTCTAGAGACATCTCTTAGAATCTCTAAGCATCTCATTGTTTGGGGCATAAAAACAGTAGAAATAGCACAAAATGACTCCCTTCTCAGCTATTTGTATACTTTAAAATAAATTAATAAGCAAATTTCAGAGAAATTATTTGATATTGTACGAGAAATGCATTCAGAAAGTACTAGAGTGTTAACTTTTGAAGCTGAAAGAATGCTTGCAGGGGCCGAATCTTTTTAAAATTGATTTCCCTTACAAAGCTGTATGGAAAAAATACCAAAGTCTGGCTCGTCTGACTGATGGGGAATGACTTGTAGAATGCGCGTGAACATTTGTTAAGACAATTATTTTGTGTGAAGCACTTCCATGGACACTAAAACTTTTGTTATGAAGCAGTTCTATCCCAAGGTTTCTTTTGAAGACCATGTACTTACAGAAGAACAACTCTGGGCCATTAGATTTTCCACCTGACAGTCTTGGTCAGGCATAAGTACCTGTACAATAAGTGGAGACAGTCTTACAGAGTTGTAGAAAGAAAAGTTCGTGAAAGCTGGTTTTTGTTTGTTTGTTTTAAAGATCTGTAGAACTTCAGTGGTAGCTTTTGCAAGACTCTTTTCAAACACTATCAACTTCTGTTGAAAGCATTGACATTTATGAACTCTGTGAATAAAGTACCTCAGCTCAGACACTCTAACAGCAATATGAGCAGGGTTGGAAATAGGCCCTGATATCTGCTTTTTAATAACGAATAATACTTAAAATATAGGAATCTAGAATTTTCTTATTCCACATTAAACCAAGAAAAGGTGCAACATTCTCTCCCTCCCCACCACCTCTTTATTCTCTCTAGAAAAAACATGGAGACTTTTATCTTGGTAAGACTTATCCAAAATCAGAACAAGAACCTGCAATAACTCTTCCATTGAGTCTGCAATTGCAAACAGGGCATATCTCTATTCTAGTGAAATGCATCAAGGGATAAACAATAATTTTTGGCCCCTTATTTCTATCCTATAAAGATTTATCTCCTTGATTCTGCATTTCTGTGCATTGTGCAATACTATTAAAAATTACTATTATATACAGAATCACAGAAAATGGGGCTGGCTGGAAAACTTTCCAAATGCAGTTCTTGGCAGATGGTGGTCTACTTTGTTCTCTAGAACTTCAGTGACTGAACCTCTCCAGCTCTCACAAATAATTTATTTCCATGCTTCACAACTTTTAAATTAGCTATCAGAACATGTTTTTAATACCAAATTCTAGCAGGAAAGATAACAGTTTAAGCCATATGCTTCTACACTCTTCGCAATTGCCAGAAAAGTGAATGATTTCCTTTCTCTTTTAAGTTTATTACAGCAACCACTGTTTTCTTTCTAGAGTAAATATTCAGAAGAAAGTGACAGTGAATTAATGATCTCACAGTCCGTCTAAGGACCTTGAAATAACATAGATAGGTCTCAGCAAATTAATTATTGAACTTTCTCTGAGTAAAAAAAAAAAAATGTTCATAAGGAATGCTTCTCTAACAACACGAGAAGTTTACCAAGTTTGGTAAAAAACTGTGCCTGCACCTTCAGTGTTTGATTACCCAACTAAAATCAGATGAACGTTTAAAAGACCCCATAAAAGTCAAAACAAAGTTTATCTGCAGATATAATAGAGTACCTTCCAGTGATTACAAACCAGATTTCCTTGTGTAGTGGTTAAAAAGACAATTTTTCTGCCCACTGCAAGTCCTGCAAATTATTTGCAGCTACTCTGCCATTTCCCACTTTGTTGTTCCTAGCACAGTTTCTCTATGAGTTTTTGATTTTGCACATAGTCAGCATCAACTGTTATATGTAGTAGGGATGGTGGGCGGAGAGGAGAACTGAGCAGAGTGTGGACAGGACAGTCTATATATTCATTAGCTCAGACTGAGGAAGGGATATGTGGCACAACTCTCTGAATCTTTGACTACAGTCAAGAGCAATGCCTGCATGTGCTGTTGAATTCTCCAAATTACAGTCAGCATTAAGTATTAGTTCCTATCAAAAAATATTGGAATTCACTCTGAACACTAACATTCAACCTCAAACAAGGCCAGAGTAGAATGTCACTTTAAATGGAACCAACACTTTATTTGGTCACAAGCATGAAGCAAGCAGTAAAATTTTATTTTTTGTCATTAATGATACGAGCTTATGCCATAGCATTACCATGATATCTAGAAATCTGTAACGCTGTGGTAAAAGTTGTATATGAACACAGATAAGCTTCCTGACATTCAGAGGTTAGAGATATAATGCACATATACAATACCTTTTAACTACATATATTTGTTAGTTATCTTAAACAATGACAGAAACAATAGATGAGGTAGTTAATGCATTATAACCATGCATTATTCTCTGTTTTACATACAGCTTCTACTATTTAATGCCCTTTTATTTGAATAATGAATAATTTTTATAATTTTTATGAAATATAATTTTGATAGAAATGATACTTTTGGTTTTTGTTACAATATTCAATATTTCTATGAAAAGATTATACAAAATTTATTCAAACTGAACTATGAAGAAGGCAGCTTTAAATGTCAAGTAGCTCTTTAAAGTTAAGGATTTGAGTCACATTCCTCTTGTTCAAAAAAGGAACTTCAAGTTATCTGGCTTTATACTACTTTAATTTGTCTTCTTTTGCTCTCATTGTAGTACCAGTCTCTGCTTTTTCTCAAAATTAGGGTCTTTGCCAAACATGTACTGAAAAAACATTAAACTTTACATGAAGAAAGTAAGGAATAGCTATATATTTGCTTGCCAGGAGAACAGTTCGACAGCGACAGCAGTCTACTTAATATATATGGACAACTGCATCTTCTACCGTGCAAATATTGATCTCTCACTGTAAACAAAATTCAACGCAATTTTTATTGAACAGAACACATACAAACTAAGAAAGTCTTTCTTAATTAGAATCCTTTTAAGAAAAAAGAGATTCAATCATCTGTGATGACTGCAGTAGAAGCCATTTCCAGGTTCTGTCAATAGAGAACTTTTAGCCTTTTGAATGCTACGTGTACGTGTTTTAGTCATTAGAATCAAAATTATTGATCACTAACCTTCCTGCCTTAATTTATTCTCTCCTTCGTTTAGGACTTTGAAAATATGTCTTGACTCTACCATAGTATCACAACATATTATTGACACACTTGTAAATACTTCGGCATCACATCACTTCTGTGAAGAAACATTACTTTTTATTTATATATTTTCACTTCACATGTCTCAGTGCCTGAGTGGGAAAGTCAGCCTGGGTTCATGGAGTATCCACTCACTTTCACATTAGCTCACTGCTTGGATTTGAAGTTGAATATATCTTCCCATTTAATACTGCTCACTTTTGTTTAAGCATCATCCAAATCACAACTGATTTGACAGATATGCTGAGAGGAAGCTTCAGGCCTAGGGCAAGGCCATCTGAAATACATACCTTTTTTTTCCAGGCAGCCAGTGTGTAATGAACCAATCCCACAGCTAATATGGGCAAAGGCTTAGTGAGCTGGTCAGGAAATCCTAAGCAATTCTTCTCAAAAGCCTCCTTTCTGTTACAAACATAATTCAGTCACTTTTTAGAATGCAAAACAAATGTCAGAGTGAATTTATCACAGCAAAGAAAGTCCCCTCTCAAAAAAAACAGAGCACAAAAACACGGCCACCAACAAAAACAATAAACAACCACCACAAAACAAAAGCAAACAAAGAAACCCACACATGCAAGAAACTGGTTAGGAGAGCTGAGAAGTATAGAAATGATAATTTATCTTCTCTAAAGAGTTGTTAACTATCAAAAATTCACTAATTTTTCACTTTGTTCTGGAGGCCATCTCCAAGCAATTGGAAGAGAAGGTTATCAGGAGTAGTCAGCATGGATTCACCAAGGGGAAATCGTGCTCAGCCAGCCTGGCAGCCTTCTATGATGTCATCGCTGGCTGGGTAGATGGGAGGAGAGCAGTGGATGTCATCTACCTTGACTTCAGCAAGGCTTTTGACACTGTCTCCCACAGCATCCTTACAATGAAGATTAGAAGTGAGGGATAGATGAGTGGATGGTGAGGTGGGCTGAGAACTGGCTGAGTGGCAGAGCTCAAAGGGCTGTGATCAGCAGCACAGAGTCTGGTTGGATGCTGTCACTAGCGGTGTTCGCCAGGGTTGGTGCTGGGTCTGGTCTTGTCCGACATCTTCATCGATGACCTTGATGGTGTCCACCCTCAGCAAGTTCGCTGATGACACAAAGCTGGGAGAAGTGGCTGACGCATCAGAAGGCTGTGCTGCCATTCAGCGAGACCTGGACAGTTGGGCAGAGAGGAACCTGATGAGGTTGAACAAAAGCAAGTGTAGAGTCCTGAACGTGGGGTGGAATGACCACACACATCAGTAGAGGTTGGGGGCTGAGCTGCTGGAGAGGAGCTCTGCAGAGAAGGACCTGGGAGTCCTGGTGGGCAACAGGTTGGCCATGAGGTAGCAGTGTGCCCTGGTGGTCAAGAAGGCCAACAGGATCTTGAGGTGCATCAAAGAGTGTGGCCAGCAGGGTGAGGGAAGCAGTCCTCCCTCTCTACTTTGCCCTGGTCAGGCCTCATCTGGAGTACTGTGTCCAGTTCTGGGCTCCCCGGTACAAAAAGGACAGGGATCTTCTGGAAAGAGTCCAGTGGAGGGCCACAAAGATGACAAAGGACCTGGAGCACTTCCCTTACGAGGAAAGGTTTAGTGGGCTGGGGCTGTTCAGCATGGAAAAGAGAAGACTGAGGGGGAATCTAATCAATGTCTATAAATATCTACAGTGAGGGAGGCAAATGGACGTGGCCAGACTCTTTTCAGCGGTGTGTGGTGACAGGACAAGGGGCACTGGCAAACACTGGAGCATAGGAAGTTCTGCACAAATATGCTTAAGAACTTCTTCACGGTGCAGGTGATGGAGCACTGGAACAGGCTGCCCAGGGAGATGTGGAGTCTCCTTCCCTGGAGGAATTCAGGACCCACCTGGACACCCACCTGTGTGACTGCTGTAGGGAGCTGCTTTGGCAGAGAGGTTGGACTCGATGATCTCCAGAGGTCCCTTCCAACCCCTGCAATTCTGTGATATAAAACTAGAGATAAAGATTATAGCTTTAGAAACTGTATGACATCCAACACTTTCAGGCATCCTCCTTTGCAGTATTGTACAGGCTCCTTAAACTGCTACTTTAGTGAGTTTGTGTTTTCATATTGTCCAATTTGCCTACAGGAAAGCTGGGGAGGGGCTTTTTACAAGGATAGATAATGACAGAACAAGGGGTAATGATTATAAACTGGAAGAGGGTAGATTTAGACTAGATATAAGGAAGAAATTCTTCACTGTGAGGGTGGTGACACACTGGAACAGGTTGCCCAGAGAAGTTGTTGATGCCCCCTCCCTGGAAGTCTTCAAAGCCAGGCTGGATGGGGCTTTGGGCCCCCCGGTCTGGTGGGAGGTGTCCTTGCCCATGGCAGGGGGGTTGGAACAAGATGATCTCTAAGGTCCCTTCCAACCTGAACCATTCTATGATTCTATGATTCTATGAATTTAGCTGCCAGACATAGATGAGAAACAGTCATGATGTATAGTGAAGAAAACTCATTTACTTTAAAATATGTTTCTACATATACAGTATAACTCAAAATAATCCACTTATTAAGTTATTTCTGTGATCTAGGATATTTCCATGAAACTGACTTGAAGACATAATGTTAGCAGAAAGATTTTAGGGGTTGTTTCTGTAAAACCATTATCTAAGATTTCTTTTCCTGACACTACATCTTTGGGCACAACTAAACAAGACACTCAAGCTTGTCTAACATTAAACTTAGCAGACCTGACAATTTTATCCTCTTCTTTTCACAGTTGACTTGTATACAGAAGCGGTTGAAAGACTGCATACGGCTGATAATTTGGGGGAGTGGGAGGATAGCAATATGTTGGTGTAATATAACTGAGAAAAATTGATTATCTCATTCTCTTCTTTTAAATACAAAAGGAGGCAAAGAAAAGTTGATATACGGCACTTACTGCCCCTGCTATATGCTCACTTCTCACATGAGCATTGCCATTATCAGTGTCTTTGCTCCTTGAGTTGCTTCTGTGATAACAATACAGACAGAATGAGGAGATGCCAATATTTCTGTAGCAATCATTCTCTTGTTCTTTTTTTGTTTATGAGAAGGTAGATTTATACTAGATATAAGGAGGAAATTCTTCACTGTGAGGGTGGTGAGACACTGGAACAGGTTGCCCAGAGAAGTCGTGGATGCCCCCTCCCTGGAAGTGTTCAAAGCCAGGCTGGATGGGGCTTTGGGCAACCTGGTCTGGTGGGAGGTGTCCTTGCCCATGGCAGGGGGTTGGAACAAGATGATCTCTAAGGTCCCTTCCAACCTGAACCATTCTATGATTCTATGATTCTATGGAAGGGTGTAGTATTGGAAGTTTTTGAGATTTTAATTTTTCTCTGGCTTCTTTTTTCTTTTCTTTTCTTTCCTTTTATCTTTTTTTGAGGGGGTTGTTATTGTTGTTCCTTACAGATTAAATGTTTTTAACACTATTCTGATAATTCACATTTTATTCTCATCTTAGAAATAATAATAATAAATTATACTGTTTTAACATCTTCTCCCCTTTTTCTAAAGAACTTTATGAAGTCATCAGAGCAGTCATTTCAGAATATCAGCAAAGAAGTAGGACAATTGTCTCTAAAAAGTTATCTGATTTCTGGAACTTATTCTATCACTTTGAAAAGAGAGGATAAAAAAAGGAAGTGCAGAACTTGTAAAAATAATTTTTTTTTTGTATGTGACTTGGTACTACTTGAAAGCATATTATAAATTAAAAACATGTCTATATAACTTACGTACCGGTTTTAATGGGTTGCTAATGGCTATCACTTAATGTGATGAATAATAGGACATTTGTCTTTGTTCTAATGTGTTTTAAATCCAAAAACAAAACATGGTACATTTGAAAAAGTGAATAATATGCTAGATTTGAAGGAGTCTTCTAAAGTGATGTATTCTGTGTGATACTTACTTGTATGAACAAATAAATTTGGAACCTTGAAATGTAAAGAGTAACACATTAAGATAACTGAAAATAACATGCTCTTATGTGTCTCTGTGGACTGTGACTTCTAACACCATCACACAAAGCTTTCAATCAATCATCTCTTTAGTCTCTTAAAAGAACTTTTAGATTACTTTTAGTCCATTTTGCCTTCAGATCTTATCAGTTTCATGGGAACTTGCTCAAAGATGAAATGTTGACAAATTGCTCTATAAGGAGGCCTTCACAACTTTTCTATAATGAGACAGGATGATCAAATCTTTTTTTTCTTCATTTTCATCATTCTTGAAATCTACATTCCTGACAATGTTACTTTGAAATACCTAGATATGGTTTTATCTTATGTAATTCAAAGTAAGTTAGAAATAGAAAGAATTATGCCAAAAATGACAGGAAGGTTTACAGGTTAAGTAATTTAATTTTTTAATGCAATTCAAAAATTATGCATACGTGTATATTTTAACAACTGACATATACTGCAGGATAGCATTTAACATCAAAATGTATATGACATTGAATCCTTCCCCTAACTTTTGTATGCACATACCTAAAAGAATCTGTATTTACGTACCTTGAAGAGATGGTCCCTGAGAATGTTTGTACAGAACAGTTGCCCTAGGGAATGCTTAGAGGTGTACACATTTTAATGACATTCACTGACATGTAGCAGTAGATACACTACGATCTTTCTGAGTTAAGTGCAGCTAACTCCATGCTGCAGTTTGTGTGCAATAACCAAATAGTGTATTGCAGCCATGTCATTAGAAAGAGAATTTATGTAAGTGCTTGCAAGGTCATAGCTCTATTGCATGAAGATAAAACAAACTAAAACGTTTGGAAAACGAGTAATCAGAGAAAACAGAGGGAAAGTTGGCTACATAAAATAGTGATGGCCTTTGATATCAAGCACACTGTACACACTCTAATTAGATACTGAGAGTAAAATCAGTAACCTTCAATCGGTCTGAGTGCTGCATGCTCACAGCTGCTTGGAGGAGTGCATAGATGGACACACAGACTGTTGTCCAGCTAGGCTGCAAGAATATTTGCAAAGTAAGCATTTGGTTATGATTTCCAAATATGGAATATACCTGTCAACTTTCAAAATAAATGGCTCTTCATGTCAAAATCTCACTGATGTTTATGGGCAGGGGTGGGCAAAAGCTAACTGGGAATGTCAGCCTATGGATGGGGGTCAGAATCTGGCCCAATGAGGGACACCAAGGTCAGACACTGCCCTGGGATGGCCAGGCATGTGGAGACAGGGACAGGATGACAAGCTCTAGGTGAGGCCTAGCTCAGCAGGACCCATGGCTGAGGAGAGCAGTGGCAGCATTAGAGACTGACATCCTGTGACATCACTGAGAGCCCTTCAAGGGGGGCTGAAATTGTGCTCTGGGCCAGGGGTGGGTTTGGGGTAGGGCACAGGTGTGGCTGGTCAGGGACACTGAGGCCTGTTAGGGCTCTCAGGTCCTTCACTGTGGCCTTTCAAAGCAGCAGTCTACTTATTTCAATAGCTGTAGGAAACAGAAAAAAGTCACTGAATAGGACAGTCATACGTCCAAAACAGCACTATCCCTCTGCAATGGATTTTCCCTTCGTTCTCAGCCTATTGGCCTTTTTAATTTTCAAGATCTTTGTCATTCCAGAGCACTTACAAGTCAAAATTTCACTTAATTTCTGCCAATTGCAGTACGTCTCAATCTTTCATGAAGTTATCTTTCTACTTTTCATTATGATACTAATCAGATTGTTATTTACAAATTTGATGTTTCCTCTTGATCTTGTAATGTATTGCCTAGATGAATTAATATAAGCCTTATTACTGTCGTCATTATCACTAAAATTTTTCAAACATGGTGAAGTCCAAAGACCTCATTCTAAGGCAAGAATGATTTGCTGTGAAAATGGAGAAAGGAATTAATGAAGTTGCTTTTTACATTTTCTCTCTCCTGATCACCTATACCCTAATGAAACTATAGAGCTATTGAAAATGAAGCTGTTTTTTGTGGCAGGAATATCCTACCTGAAATACTCTACAAGTAATAATTAACATGACTCCTTGCAGTTGACCACGTATACACTTTTCATATACTCTACTATAACAAATGCAACTCTTTTAAGCATATTCTAACAGCATGAAATTGTCCTCAAGATGACCATATAGTTGAAAAAGTATGTCTTTCACAGAATACAGACTACAATAGACTATGTAGATTATTTGTGTCTTTCATAGACCATCCAACCACTGTCCCCTGCTCTTACTCCATATTGGCACATGTGATGTTATGAGATGAGAACTGAACTGTACCAGAAGTGACTTCAGAGCTCCTGAGGCAGTAGTCAAGGGCCCAGTGGCCCAGGTGCTGTTCTCCTCAACCCTACCAGTGAGGGGAAAAAGTACAAGGAGGAGTGCACTGACAGTACAAAACGATGATTTATCTGTGGAACTGGTGTTGCTGGCAGGGTTCTAAGACCATGGAATCCCATTTGCAGATCAGCATCTGCTTGAGGCAGACAGAACCTTAGTGCAACAAAGATGTTTTTGCCAATAGGATGATTGTTCTCTTTAAAGTAGGAATGATGGAGGAGGGAGAGGGTAACCAGCAGCCCCATGTGGGAGTGATAGACAGGGTTTGCAGAGCAAAGGGCATGTGGTGATGTGTTATAGTGAGGTATGGATGTCCTACCTGGGGATGGATGAGGAGCTGGCATCAAGATTATGGATTAGGTTTAGAGGAAGGAAAGCGGTAGCTGGCATGATGGTGCAAGTCTGCTACAGGTCACTTGACCAGGCAGAATGAGCAGATGAAGTGCTGTACAGACAGATAGGAACAGCCTCATGTCTATAGGCCCATGTCCTCACGGGGTGTAAGAGACTGTTTTGGAACCTTTTGTCTCAAAGTTTGCTGTGAGAACTCTCTTGTCTCAAAGTCTGCCCACCTGCCCAAAGGCTTGCAGGCCAGGGACAATGAGAGACAAGCAGCTGCTNAAGACATTCCTGGTCTGATAGAACGGCGTGGGATCCATGGTGGTGACTGTCCCCGCTTTCTATATGTAACCCTTGCTCTTACTTCCTATCTTTTACTATCGCCTGCTTCCCCATCCCCATCTCCCTCACTGGCCAGAATTCCTATTAAACTGGTCGGACAACATTTGACCTCGTTTGTGTCTTAATCTCACTCCGGGTATGTTACAGAATCTCCCCTCACTCCGATAATCGGAGCGGGACACGGGGGACTTCAATCACCCTGGTATCTGCTGCAGGGGCAACACAGCAGGACATAAGCAATCCAGGAGCTGCCTGGAATACATTAATGACAATATCCTTCTCCAAGTAATAAAGGAACCAGCGAGGAGAGCTGCTGTGCTGAAACTTGTTCACACCATTAAGGAGGGACTTGCTGGGAATGTGAAGGTCAGAGGTAGCCTTGGTTTCAGTAAACATGAAATGCTGGTGTTCAGAATCCTGAAGGCAGGGAGAGAGACAAAATGGAAGATAACAACTTTGGACTTCAACAAAGCAGATTTTGGCCTCTTCAAAGATGTCCTTGGTAGAGTCCCAGGGGATGAGGTCCTGGATGGAACAGGGGATCAAGAAAGGTGGCTAATATTCAAAGATCACCTCCTCCAAGATGAAAAGCAGTCCATCCTAACAAAGAGAAATTCAGGCAAAAATGCCTTGAAGCCTGTGTGAATGAAGAAGGAGCTCCTAGCCAAACTTAGACAAAAACAACAACAAACAAACAAACAAATAAACAAAAGAGACATACAGAGGGTAGAAGTAAAGGCAAGACCTGGGAGGAACACAGAATTTGTAAAAGTTTTGAGAGTTAGAGTTAGGAAAACTAAAGCCCTAAAGTAATTTAATCTGATCAGGGATGTAAAGGACAATAAAAAGGGCTTCCATAAACACATCAGTGACAAAAAGATTAGGGAAAATGTGGACCAACTGCTGAATAAAATGGGACATCTGCTTATACAGGACAAGGAAAAGGCTAAGGTACTGAAAGCATTCTTTTACTCAGTCTTTACCAGCAAGAGTGGCTTTCGGGAATCACATGTCTCAGAGAAGAGAGGAAAGACTGGAGCCCTTGGTAGAAAAATTACATTTGGAAATGTATTCTGCAGTCGGATAGAAGCAATATGCAGTATTCTCTCTAAAGTAAATAGCTTTACAGGGAGCTCTGCAGAGATCTTGAACAATCACTGGAAGGCTCATAGAGGACAGATTCCTTTGAAGACTAAGATTTGGCAGTAGCTGGCACCATGACAGATCCTTTTGTGCTATGACTAATTCTCGCCTGCTGGTACAGTCTGCAAAAGCTCTCGACAGTTGCTGTAGATTAAAATTTTCTCTTATCAATGCTATAGAATGAGCCAGTTGCTGAGAATTGTTGCTGTTCAGTTCCTGAACAGATGCTGTGAATGAACTTAAAACAGCCAAACTCCTCAACGTACACAGAAATTCCCATTTACCTACACAGCATTAAAGATGAAACTTAAAGTTCTGCAGATTTCATTAAAGAGAGAAGAAAATTATTTCTACTTTTAAATACTCAAGAACTACATGTTATTTCTGTTGTTAATGAAGACAAGCTTCTCTATAGTGTGAACAGAGCAGAAGACTAACATTTATTTTTTCACATGATAGCTTTTTAATTGATGTATGTATGCTAGAGCTGTAAAACCTGGCAATATGAATGGCTGCTACACACCATCTTGCTATAGACCATTAGATAAGGACCTAAAAAAACTCCCTTTGACTGAGGATATGTATCAATAGTTCTCAGCTTCAACCTGCTAGTCTCAAGCCAATTATATCATTATGGAACTAGAAATGTTATAGCATTACAAATAATAGTCCCAGAACAATGTATCATTTTTATACACATTTCCTGTAGCTTTCTGGCATCTTACGATTTTCCCTTGAGCACAAGGTCAGAACCTTAACGAAATACCAAAATAAGTGTTTTGTATACAATTCTAAAGTCTCTAGTTCAAGAAAAAATATTATTATAAACTTCTTATTGCATACTAGATTATTGTCTGTTTATAAAGAATGACACCTGGGAAAGCAGCTAGTGCATCAGCAAACCCAGTGCCCTTGACTTTATGTATTATTTTGGGATGCTGTTCTGAAGCTTATTGGAATTTCTACTCCCAGCATTAGACTAAACAGCTACTGAGAAGTTGATCCAAACAGTTTACATGTATTACTAAAAGCTTTTACCCCACCTACTGTAAACATACACATGAAATCACAAGTAATTTTATTAGATCAATACCAGCTTTGGGATTACACAATTTATCTGTGCTTCTGAAAAGCCAGCATGACTGGCATGGGATATGGGGTGAAGGCAGATGCTGTGGTCAGAAGATAAGTGAAGTAATTCTGGCTTCCTCAGAGCCTCCCATCAGGTCTCCAATCCAGATCTAGTCCCTTCTCCTACTCTTTAATGTGCTATGCCCAGTCCTGGATCCTCACATTTTCAAAGCATTCAGAATGAATAAGGTTGAATTACAGAAGTAGCTACAGACTAAATAGGATCAAGTGTGGGAAGAGCAAATAGTTTGGGCACTATGTAAGTTAAAAGCTAACAGTTAGAGAAATGGTAAGGGAAAACGTAAGAACAGGAAAATGTTTCACTATTAGTCATGCTACAGTCCGCTGGAGCTACTGTGATTATTACATACAGAGATGTAATTTATGCTATTCTTCATTTCTTTGTTTAGCAGTCTGCATTAGAGGTTGTAATCAAGAGTAGCATCTAAATGACCTATGCAAACACATCATAAAACGTAATCTCTACCATTAAAGTGTCTGATGCACTAAAGTATTTCCACTGAGCTATTTATGAGTTATTATTATTTTGAAGCTTTATATTTCAAATAAGTGATACTCTGATATCCTATCTTCATGGAAAAAAAGATCTCATGTTTCTGAAATGAATTCTTTATTCATTATGAATGATTTACTAAGCTCTATTTTTGATTATCAGAGCCCTGGAAATAACAGAAAGGAAAATGGTAACACTGCTTTGTTTGTTTAATGAAGTCTTTTAACAAACACATTTGCTATTCGGAATTTCTTTTGTTTTAGTTGTTGTTATTGTTTTTTACAGCTACTACGCTTTTTCATTCTTTTCTGGAATGTGACCAGATTCTTTGTCACCTAGTCTTCACAACATCGCAGAACCACAGAATGGTTGAGATTGGAAGGGACTTCTGGAGATCAACTGGTCTAACCCCTCTGCTCAAGGAAGGACATCTGAAGCAGGTTGCCCACACCATGCCAAGGCAGATTTTGAAGATCTCCAAGGAGGGAGACTCTACAGCTTCTCTGAGCAGCCTATTCCGGTACTCCATCACCTGCACAGTTAAGAAGTGCTTCCTGACATTTGGACAGGACCTATAGAGCTCTATCTAGCAGAGCTTTGAAAAGGCGCAAGTCTGCACTCTTGAAGTCCAGAGTTTTGAGTTTGCTGTGCTCCCTCCTAACTGCCCTAAGGATGCTGAACTCCACCATTTCTTGGTCACTGTAGCCAAGGAAATCATCCAGTATTTCATCTATAATATTCTGAATTAGTAAATCATTTTGCTATCAAATTAGGTCTTTAATACTGTTACTTTAAGAACATTGTCATGCCCTCCTCTAACTGTTTTCAATAGGCATTTTATGATACATTGTCCTTTGTTAGCTTGTTGCACAATGAAGCAAAATTCCACAGAATTTAATCCATATAAAGAAATTTTAATTGTTTTCAATTTTATAAACTTGGGTGTCTTTTTTTTTTTTTGTGGTAATGGAAATAAATGCACATCTTATATTCTTGGCACTCTATTAAATAGATAGTCTTGAATTCTGAAAGGCTCTGGAGAAGGAAAGTGTTCTTTTATAAAACTTTCATCAACCTTTTGGAAAATGAAAATCAGCGACACATTATTTGAATAATGAATTATTTCTGGGAAAGGCTAAGAAGCTGATTTGTTATTCAGAATGACTGACCTGCTGCACCTACTCAAACTCAGCATGGAGAAAAATATAATTGGGCTTCCTAACAATAGTTTTAGCATCAACATACAGCTAGAGTCTTCATTATTTAAACTATGGATAGAAGTGACACTGTAGCACTCTATTACCACACTACCATTCTGCAGAACATTTTGAAGTTTAACTGCAAAATAACAAAACAACTCAGTGTATAGAAAATCCATTAAGGCTGTACAATACTTGAATGAAGATATGTTTACAAAGGCACTGTTCAGAACCTGGAATACTTTATTCACAATTCAGAACCCATTGTCAGTGTTTTTCTGCATCTTTTTAGCCTCTAACCTTATGAAATTTTGCAAATATCACAAGAAATTTTCCTCTTATGTCCTTGACTCTGCAGTCTACTTATAAACATACCTTCATTCAAAGTGCACTACTGGATTTCAGTGTTTTAAAGAGCACATAACTGCTAGTTTTAGCATTTAGTCTCATTCATAAAATGCAGTCTATAACCTATCCCATGACTTAAATGCAAATAGTATTGAAACAAGGCTTTTGTGTAGAAAGTAATATATAGAAAGGAGCTGCTTAAGGTGCAATAGTTTAGCAATCGTAATTTTCTTTTCACATCAGTCATCTCTTCACATGGTTCGTCAACTGAAACGGTTCAAGGCTGCATGGACTATCACAAACCAAGTTCATAATTGAAATACCCATAATGGTACCACTGAACAGAGGAAGCTGATAGAAAATAATAAAATGTTAATTAGAAATTGTAAGCAGAATAAAATATCCTTCAGTGACCTGCTGATGGTAAATCAAGCTTGTTTATACAACCGACACACATACAGAAAAGTATCCTTGTAGTAGAGGTTTTCTGATTTAATACTTTCCAGTGAAAATCCAACATTGCCAGATGCTGGCAATGCTTTGCTGGGGTAAACACATTTTTACTTTCCTTTTTCACCTTTGCACAAGGATAAAGTATTAGTGGAAGTCACTGATCCTCCATCCAGAGAAGACACTAAAAAGTTAATCATGAAAGTAGGATTCTTCATCCTTTCATAAAACAGTATTAGAATAGGTATGTCATGATCAGCCATTTCTCGGTTCATTTTCAAAGAGACTGCTGACACATTTTTCTGTCTTCCCAGATGGATTCTTAGTTTTTCAGTGTCAATTTAAATTGACACTAACACAACCAAAGGAGGATACTATTTTTCCCTGTCCTACAATCAGGATGGTGAGTTATGCTTAGAACAATTCTCCACTTTCCTTTTCCTTGACTGTAAACCAGTTATCACGTTAAGAGTATGAAATGACCATGTTCTGAAAATGATCATAAGTCATTTGGATAGTCTATTTTATCTGAACAGTAGAAATTAACTGTAATATTTTAACAAGAATTGGAGTTCTACAAAAATATTTTTGTTAGAGTTTAGAGTTAAAATAGGAATAAATTACTTTTCTCTCTGTGTGTGTCTTGTTTTGTTTTGCTTTTGTTGTTTTAAGTGTAGACCTTATTCTAAAAGCATTTATATCTGTTTTCTCTGAGTAGAACCTCATTTGCTACAGGAATATTTTTCTGTTGTATGTTTTCATGTGCAGTCACACACATGGAGGTTTAATCTCTATAATAGGGTGGTCTTTCATATTTGCTTCTAACCAAAACCTGTGAACAAAAACTCTGTAAGTTTGCCCTATGAAATTTGCTACACTTTTTAAAGCTGTTTTCTCTACTTCTTTCAATTATTTTTCTATATTCAATATACTTCTTTACTAATATATAGACAGGCACCTTTCTGCCATTGACCATTTTGATTTTCAAATTTTCTTTTTCATTTCCATAACAACTTTCCTTCAATCTTACCAATACCTGGAATTTAAGCATTTACCCTTCCCTGCAGGAAAATCAAAGAGTTTTGAGCTTCCTGAGAAATTAATTTTCTTACCAATGAAATTACAAACTAATGTACAGCACTAGAAGCTTTCAAATGTGCACTTATATTTGAAAACAATGCAATAGCAGTGAGAGTCTGTAAAATAGCACTACAATGAATAAACAAGAAAGGTTAGTCTATACGAAAACACTGTGTCAGTAAGATGTAAAATGTAAATGGGAGCTTAAAACAAAGTTGAGAGAAAAGTTTCCGTCCCTTTGTTCTCAAAAGCATTTACATTCAAAGGAGGAAAAAAGTAGAAAAAAGACACAGCAAAACTAATTTTGAAATATAGTCTTTTTATTATGGAGATAAGTTATTAATCCTTCTTTTTGAAGTTCATTACTCATATTCAGGATTACATTTCATATTAAACCTAGATTTTGATGCTGTCTAAGTTTTCACTCTAAGTGTTCTGAGATAACTCTTAAAAGGCCTCTAAGTTGTTTGGCTTCTGCGTTCTATGGGAAAGAAAACCAGACTGACGTGTTGACTTCTTATACCTTCAACAGTGCCTCAAACATGTTGGCCTGGTATTTTTGTAAACCTGGTAGGAGGAGCTTGTTTAAAACGCCTGTGGAGTCCATTGATATCATAAAGGGAAAAGTAATGTCTTCAAGTTACATTTCTTACTTTTAGAAGTGACAAAACAGATGAGTTTACTAATGTGAAATCAAACTTAGTATACATAAAAATACAAAGTTTTGCAAACAGGAGATATCTGATCATCATCATCACAGAGTAATCATAGAATCATCATAGAATGGCCCGGGTTGGAAGGGACCCCAAGGATCATCACGTTCCAACCCCCCTGCCACAGGCAGGGTCACCAACCTTCAGATCTGGTACTAGATCAGGTTGCCCAGGACCCCATTTAACCTCACCTTGAACACCTTCAGGGATGGGGCATTCCACAAGCTCTCTGGGCAGCCTGTTCCAGCACCTCATTACTCTCTCTGTAAAGAACTTCCCTCTGACATCCAATCTAAACCTTCCCTCCTTCAGCTTAAAACCATTCCTCCTTGTCCTATCACTATCTACCCTTGCAAAAAGTTTATTTCCCTCCAGTTTATAATCTGCCTTTAAGTACTGGAAGGCTGCAATGAGGTCTCCCCACAGCCTTGCCTTCTCCAGGCTAAACAAGCCCAGCTTCCTCAGCCTTGCTTCATAGTAGTGGTGCTGCAGCCCTCTGATCATCTTTTTGGCTGTCCTCTGGACCTGCTCCAACAGTTCCACATCTTTCCTGTACTGGGGGCCCCAGACCTGGACAAAGTACTCCAGATGGGGCCTCAGGAGGGCATAGCAGATGAGGACAGTCCACTCCCTGTTGCCACCCATCTGTTGATGCAGTCCAGGACACCATTGGCCTTCCGGGCTGCAGGCACACACTGCTGGCTCATGTGCAGCTTTTCATCCACCAGGACACCCAGGTCCTTCTCCGCAGGGCTACTCTCAAGGAGTTCTTCCAGTCTGTTTACATATCTGGGATTACTCTGACCCAAGTGCAAAACCTTGCACTTTGCTGTGCTGAACCTCATTAGGTTCACCTGGGCCCACATTTCAAGTTTGTTGAGGTCCCTCTGGATGGCATCCCTTCCTTCTATTGTGTCAATTGCACCACTCAGCTTGGTGTCATCAGCAAATTTGCTGAGGGTGCACTCAATCCCATCATCGATGTCATTGATAAATATGGTAAAGAGCGCTGGTCCCAAGACAGACCCCTGGGGGACACTGCTCATTACCGGCCTCCACCTGAACACAGAGCCATGGACCACAACCCTCTGTCTGTGGCCTTCCAACCAATTCCTTATGCATCAAATAGTCCACCCCTCAAATCCACATCTCTCCAATTTAGAGATAAGGATGTGGTGAGGGACCATGCCAAAGGCCTTGCACAAGTCCAGGTAGATGACATCGGTCGCCTTCACTCCATCATAGAAGGCCACCAGCTTGGTCAGACATGACCTTCCCTTAGTGAAATGATGCTGGCTGTCTTGGATCACCTGTTCATCTCTCATGCGCCTTAACATGTAGTTCAGGAGGATCTGTTCCATTATCTTCCCAGGCACAGAGGTGAGGCTCACCAGTCTGTAATTCCCTGGGTCCTCCTTCCTCCCTTTCCTGTAAATAGGAGTGATGTTTCCCTTTTTCTAGTCACTGAGGACTTCGATCACAGAAGGATGTTGGAATACCTCCAGTGTATAGATCACAGCCAACATGGGCTCATGGGAGGAAAACCCTGTTTAATTAACAATTTCCTTTTGTGACAAAGTTACCCAACTATGTGACCAAAAAATTTGATCATGTCTATCTACAAGGACTTTTGCAAGACCTATTTTACCAGGGAAAAATATCCCTCACTTCACAATCATGCCTTATTGATGCCATTGCTTTTTGGCAGTACATACATTTGTGAACAACTGTTTTCAAAGACGAAGCACAGGAAGAGTAAAATTCCATCAAAAATCTCTGATGACCTTGAGAACTCACTAAGAATTGCGACCACTTCCATTGAACCAGGCTGATGCATTAGTTTCACAAAAACACGGTCAAATATCCCACTAGTTTTATGTTTTCATTGCACTTTTTTGTTTTTATAAAAAAATATAAAAAATAAGTTCTGTTAGTTATATACACTAACTATAATATATGTTTTATATGCAGCCCAAGACAATTCCTCTTCACTCAATGTGGCCCACGTCTGTCAAAATGTTGGACACCCTTGCTCTTCTCCATCATCTAGGTCATTGTTGAAGATGTTAAACAGTACTGGATCCAGTATTGACTCCTGGGGTACAATGGTAGTTACTGGCCTCCAGCTAGACTTTGCGTCGCTGATCACCACAAAAGCAGATCGTGTTTCAGTGCAAATTTCTTTATAGTTACAATTTTTGTTGTAGTGCAGACAAGAGGTTCAAGCAACATTTGCATTTATAAAAAGAATTACATTAAAGGGAGCAATAATACTTACGTTAGCACTTCAAGAAACATTTGAAAGGTACTGGAAGAATTGTATTTTCCCCTGAGTAACCTTTTATTATAGTTCTAACATATTTTGTTACATTAAGTCAATGATAAAATATACAAAATCAGGAAAACTGCTAAAGCATATTAAACAAGATCAATAAGCACATCAATTATTTACAGTCTAATGTGGAAGAATTCTCTTTAAGCTGAGAAGGATCTATGGCATGAATGTAAAAATCAATGTGCTGTAGTCACGAAGGAGAGTCACTGTTTGCAGTATGCTTAATATTCATTATATCTACAGAATGAGTGAGTTCTACAAACAGTGGTCTTGATCCATCAGAAATCCTGTGACTTTTTCTTGTAATCATATTGTTTAGCATGGAATGATGATGCTGGTACACTCAGTGTCCATCATATTTAACAAAAAAGAGTAACTAAAAAAATAAACAAATCCTTCAAATCTTTTTTTCCAAAGTGCTTTCTTCTTTAACTATCCTACTCCAAATGGCTCTGTGCCCCACCATTACCTGTAAACCGAGATGACAGGTTCAGAATGAAAGCATTTTCAAGTGAGAAAGTTATTTTTCACTTGGGACAAATGTCCCTTGATCTAGGGTACCTGCAGATAAGAGGAGTTATTCCATAATTTTGTGTTAGTTTATAACTAACAAATGAGCTTACTTAAGATTTTGCTGCTATAGGCTATTTCCACAATTTGATTTCCCAAGCCAATTGTCCTGGTTTCAGATAAGACAGAGTTAATAGCACACCAATGTTTTGTTTGTTGTTGAGTGACGGGTGCAATCCCAGGTCCAGTCCAGGCCACTCAAAGGGGAAGATCTGCTGCCATTATAGCGTGGGGGCAGGGCAGAGCCAGGACAGCTGGCCTAAATTAGGCAAGGGATTTTTCGATACCACGTGACGTCGTGTGGAAAGCTATAAAATTTTGGGAAATTGGCTGGGGGCCAGCCGCTGCTCAGGGATTAGCTGGACATCAGCTGCCGGGCAGTTGTCTACTTAGCCAGGTGCTGGTTGGCAGATGGTGAGTAATGGCATTGTGAATATATAGGTTGTTACCACAGTTTTGTTTCCTTTTTCCTTTTCTGTCTTAGTAAATAGTTTTTATCTCAACCTGCGAGCTCTATTTTCTATCCAATTCTCTCCCTCATCCCAATGTGCGGTGCTGAGCTGTCTGTCAGGTTAAACCACAGCACCGATGATGTCCTAATAACCTCTGCCTTTGCATACTTCAGTGAGCTGGAGATATATACACAATGATGTTGAGATCTCTCTGACATTAACCCAATAAGCTAGAGCTGCCAACTTGGTGAAAGGCCTTTCAGTTGGCAGAGTATCAGAAAGATGAAATTGCTGAGACTCCTGTATCAATCATACACACTAACTTGACATTGAAATCCAGTGAAACAAGTTCTGACCTGGTTGCAACCAGTCAGAAAGGCATAGTCTTGTCTTACTCCCAGAATGCCATTGTTGTTATGTTTTAGACCTAACAGAAGCCTCTGCTGAGGGATCAAGTCACCAGGGTGAATGAGAGATTCACAGAAACTTTAAATAAGCCTAATGTGACATTTAGTATTAAACAGCCTAATGTGACAATAAAACATCGTAGAACTAAGATTGATAAGGCCAGTTTTCCTGCACAAATGAAAAATACTCAGCCGTGAAATCTCCATCAACCTTTCCCAGTCCTCGAACACATGCAAAACGAGAGATTAAATGCCTTTAAGAATAGCATTATCTACACTTATTGACCATTTTAGGGGGATTTTTACCATTTCGTCTTCCACTGTGAAACAGTTCTTAGGAGGGTATGCCAACAGTAAAAGAAAGACGGGAAAATGTGATCCCCTACTAAATTATGTGTGTGTTTTGGTGATGGGGGGTGCTGAGAAGGTAGAGATATGGAACACCTTCTTTGCTTTGGCCTTTGGCTGCATAGTCTCTCCCTTGGGAATCCTGGACCCTGGAGGTAAGAGAGAGTCTGGGGAATGGAAGGCTTCCCCTTGGTTGAGGAGGGGATGGTCTGAGATTGTCTGGCCAAAATCAATGCACACAAATCCATGGGCCCCGACAGGATGCATCCATGAGGGAGCTGGCAGAGGTGACTGCCGAATCGCTATCACCTTTGAAAGGTCTTGGCAAATGCCTGAAGACTGGAGGATAGCCAATGTCACTCTGGTCTTCAAAAAGGGCAAGAAGGAGGATCTGGGAAACTACAGGCCAGTCAGCCCCACCTCTGTCCCTGGCTGCCGACAGAGGTGATGAGCCATTGCAGGCTTGCATCTCTGAGGCTACTTGACTAAGCAACTCCTAATAATCAGTATTGCCTTATCTCGAGCTTGCTCTTTTTGCCCACACTAGCTGATAGAGATGTAGTAAAATGTGTTACCTAAATCTAAGGTATAAATAAGCCAACATACTATCAGAAAGTGTATACAATGACCCATTCACTACGCATGGAACACTACAAGGACTCTTTTCATTACATCCATAGTTAGGAATTAGGACTGGTAATGTAGTGCTCATGACTGATTCAACTTCAAACTACCTCACTGTTTAATTCTCACTGGCATTCAGAAGTTTTCTTTAAGTAGCTGTAAAACCTTTTTTCTGGCTTAATATAATAGACCCTGATAGCAACATGAGGAATTCTTAGAAAGTTTATTGTTTTCCTTAAGTCCTCTGTCCTCTCTTGAAACTAGCCTTTTCAAATCCCTGCAGTTATTATCTTTTGCCACTACTGTGAACTGTCACAGGTTCTGAGTCTGAAAAAAAGTTCTTCTGGCTACACTACATGAATTTCTGATTTTGTATGTCTGATGTATGTCTTCTACCTGTCATACAAGAGACAAAAATTAAACCGATAAAGTATCTTGTACAGATTAAACAGATAAAGTATCTTGTACAGACACCTTGGCATACATGTTTACAACTTATATTGCAAACAGTTCTTTTCAAGCAATGATTTTGAAATTACTCTCAGCTGCTTACAGCAGTAATGGCAAGCCTAGTAAGTGATTAATGTGATCAGGTAGATATAAAGTCAAAGTTTATCAGATAAGGGGACATAGGATGTTATGTTGTAAGGGATAGTTCAAGTTTGCAGAGGTGTATGTTTCTATGTTTTCTATGCATCTTTGAAGTCAGACAAGAATACGGAAAAAACAAAACAAATAAACCTTCTGTAGAAGGGTAAATCGCAGCCAGATGTAAAGAAAATACAGTTCAGTGTCAAGATCACTTCTTCATTTGCAATACAGCAGATGAAGTTAAAAGAAAAAAACGCACTTTTTCATCCAGTTCTTAGTATGTAATGTTTTGTCAGATTAGGACATCCTTTTTAGGTTAGACTTTACTAAAAAAAAAATAAGTAATAACCCTGATACTGTTTTTTCAGTTGTCTGTAGCAGTGCCTAAATATCGCCATTGAATATAGTTTAAAATCATTTTTCTGTTAGATAAATATTATTATAAATGATTAGAGACACAGAAATAGCTCTGATAAAAATGCTTCAGGAAGCCATCTTTTTGCTCATCCCAGGCAGACTTCTGGTGTATAGGCTTCAAATGCTGATGCTTTCCTGAATAAGCATCATTAGATGTTCCTTCACCTTTCATAAACCAGAGGCATATCATTACCTTTCCTGTTACACTTTCCAGAGTAGCTATCCCTAGTTCTAGCAGAATATCACCTTAACAGAGTTACAATGCAAGGCAATAAATATTTACTGAAATAATTTCCACATTGAAATCTCAGGCACTTCATTAACATCACATTTTGAGGGTTCTTAAATCAGTCAGTCAAGATTCCTTCTGTAAAATCTCTTCCAACTTTTAGCTTAAGAAGGAGCATTCAAATCAATCATGGAGAAGGAACAGACAGCTAGACTTTAAAAAGTAAATTAACATTTTGATACATTTGTATAAGACAGTTTTCATTTGTTTAAAAAAGTTATCTTTGATAGTCAATAAACAGAAAACAAGGATCTGTTCTTATACTCAAGTAGCAAATAAATTTAGCTAATGATAAAATGATAAATAAAAAAACATTTATCCACTTGGCAGACAGCTTCTTAACATAGAATCATAGAATCATAGAATGGTTCAGGCTGGAAGGGACCTCAGAGATCATCTTGTTCCAGCGTCCCTGCCATGGGCAAGGACACCTCCCACTAGATCAGGTTGCCCGAAGCCCCATCCAGCCTGGCTTTGAAGACTTCCAGGGAGGGGGCATCCACAACTTCTCTGGCATGTAGCCTGTTGAAGAACTACACAGTACTAGAATCAGATCAGTTGTAAAACAAGTATTTTGACACTTGACTCCTTTTATTATTTATACTCAGAAAACATTTTGACCAGAAAGCCAAGCTCTGATTTATTTCTTCCTCTTTCTGAAATTCCACAGAGAGTTTTCAGAAACCTTCTTAATCAACTTGCTAACCTCTTTTTATTTTTCTTCTATATATTTATCACTAAGACCTAAAGATGAACTCTACACCTCTACTTCTCAGGAAAAGATCTATTTGCAAATTAAATTTTCTCTAATATAGACATAACATATTAATTCAGAAAGGTATTCCAAACATTACTTTGCAGTAACTATCAGCCATGGCTGAGTGTTTTTGTTGTTGTCTGGGTTTTTTGTGTGTGTGCATGTGTGTTTTTTCTTCTTTTTGTTAAGAAATCAAGTTAGAATCATAGAATCATAGAATCCTTAGAGTTGGAAGGGACCTTTAAAGGTCATCTAGTCCAACCCCCGTGCAATGTACAGGGAAATCTACAGCTAGATCAGGTTGCTCAGAGTTTGGTCCAGCCTGGCCTTGAATGTCTCCAGGGATGGGGCTTCTACCACCTCTCCGGGCATCCTGTTCCAGTGCTTCACCACCTTTACTGTAAAAAACTTTTTCCTTAAATCTAACCTAAATTTTATCTCCTTCAGTTTAAAGCCATTCCCCCTTGTCCTATCCCCACAGACCCTGCTAAAGAGTCTGTCCCCCTCTTTTTTATAGCTCTGCTTTAGATATTGAAAGGCAGCTTCAAAACTTCAAAAGTTGTTAAGTACCTCAGCCCTCTCCTTGTCCGTTGCTGCCAGCCTGCCTGTACTGCTCACTGGGGAAGGGGGAAGGTACACCCTCTCAGACCTTCCGCTTCTGGTTGAGGTACTTGTAGAAGCCCTTCTTGTTTTTCTTGGCATCCCTGGCCAAGCTCAGTTCAAGCTGGGCCTTGGCCTTCCTGACCCCATCCCTACACTGCCTAGCAGCCTCCTTGTACTCTTCCCATAGCACCTGACCCCGTTTCCACTGCCTGTACATTTTCTTCTTACTCTCCAGATTGAGCTGCAGGTCCCACTTCAGCCATGCTGATCTCTTGCCCTCCTTTCCCAACTTCCTGCACCCGGGGATGGAGAGCTCCTGCACCCTAAAGAAAGCTTCCTTAAAGATCTCCCAGCTCTGCTCTGCACCTTGTCCATGAGGACAGTTTTCCAGGGGGTTTTGTCGATTAACTTCCTGAAGAGCTGTAGGTTAGCTTTCCTGAAATTCAGGGTTTTAATCTTACTCTTTGATTGCTTGATATCCCTCAGGAGTATGAACTTGACCAGCGCGTGGTCACTGCAACCCAGGCACAGAATCACAGAAGTGTAGGGGGTGGAAGGGACCTCGAGAGATCATTGAGTCCAATTTCCCTGCCATAGCAGGTTCCCTACAGCAGGTAGCACAGGTGGGTGTCCAGACAGATCTTGAATATCTCCAGGGAAGGAGACTCCACAACCTCCCTGGGCAGCCTGTTCCAGTGCTCAGTCACCCACACCGTGAAGAAATTCTTCCGCATATTGGTGCAGAACGTCCTATGGCCCAGTTTTAGTCCATTTCCCCTTGTCCTGTCCCCACTGACCACTGAAAAGAGATTGGCCATGTCCGTTTGCCTCCTGCACTTCAGATATTTATAGACATGGATCAGATCTCCTCTCAGCCTTCTTTTCTCAAGGCTGAACAAACTCAGATTACCGAGCCTCTCAAGGGAGATGCTCCATGCCCTT
>WBMW01000925.1:0-14788 GCA_013396635.1 Penelope pileata | reverse complement strand
TTTTTTTTTTTTTAACAGCAATGTGCTTAAGCTGGGCATAAGTTGTGTTGGGTTTATGTGTGTTTGCATATATTTTTCTGTACAAGGCTGAACAAGCATTACTTTCCTCTCTGCACAGAAGAAAGAGCAATAAGATTTCTATACTGCCTGTAGCTGAAGTTCAAGACTTAAGCTACCTACATTCAGTGCTTTATAAGCAAAAAAATAGGTAATAACTGTACTCATAAACAACAGTAAACATGATAGAGATATTCATCACTAAAAATGTTTTCATTGCTCCACCTGGAGTGACTGGATCTAAAAGGACGTAGATAATAACCAGACATGCCCCAGAGTAATAAAGAACTGATCATTTCAATGTGAATGACGTGTATATTTAAACAAGCTTACATAAACATAACATGAAAAAATAAGTGGTAGGCTGGACTGTGTGGAGGTGCTTGCGGTCTCTCATAAGATTTCAAATGAAGATCCATTAAAAATTGTTTCATTTTTTATGAAATCTTTATTTCATTATGCGATTAAATATATATATATAATATATATAAAACATATATAATCTTTATTCTAGAAAAGGCACAATGGGAACAAACTGGAACATAGGAAGTTCTATGCAAACGTGAGGGAAAACTTCTTTGAGAGATACAGAGCCCTAGAACAAGCTGCCAGAGAGGTTGTGGAGTTTGCTTCTCTGGAGATATTCAAAACCCACCTGGATATTTTCCTGCGTAACCTACTGTGGAGAAGCTGCATTTAGCAGGGCTAAATGATCTCCAGGACTAGACGACCTCCACATGTCCCTTCCAACCCCTATGATTCTGTGATCCTGTGGTATGTCAAAGACAGGACAGAGTATAATTTTCATAATGCTAAAGGCATATACATATATAATGCTTAAGCAACAAACAGGTACCACATAGAACACAATTTCTAAAAGACAGCATAGATTGATTCAAAGACTGAACTATGCTGCAAAATTAAATATCTGCTCAGCTGAAGTGAAAGTTTCTGGATACTACTTTTCATCACTACAAAAAGTACTCAATATCTTGCCTTTCTGAAGTTAAGCTTAACCCTGTTAACAAAGCAGATTTCCATATAAATACTGTCTTCATTGGTTTACAATTATTTGATCACTGTTTTGAAAAATAAGGACAATACGATAATGATGATAAAAATAGAAACTGTCCTCCGATAAGCTTTGCAGTGAACCCTGTGGCAACTGGTCTTGACAGTCCCTTTTTATTTATGCGTCCCACCTGTATTTCACCTACAAAACCACTTATAGAAAGGGTTTCTTCTAAATCATATTTATAAGACTTCAATTTATATATTCCTTGTAATATATACCAAATTTGTAATATATACTCAAATATAGTAATAGACGGGAATTACTGGAATCTTAGCAATTCTGTTCACTTGAAGGAAAACATTTAAAAATAAATACATGAGAATTGGAGTTACTGCAAGCTTGGATTTTCTTCTTAGTTCTTATTGTTTTTGTCACTCATTGGTAAATCCTTTTATGATTCTCTGTTTTATCGGATCTTATAAAGCATCCTGCAGGCTGATTATAGAAAGAACACTATATAAAGAATATAAAGAATGATTCAGGTGTACTTAGAAATTCTTAACGAGTCGTTTTTTCTCACACAAATCTCTTAAGAATACTGTAATAATGGTTTTGGAAAATATGCTATTTAGTGTTATTCAGGAAATGTATAGCTGGAAGATAAATTGCATTTTATAAACTGTTGTACTGGTGCATTTATTTTTTATACAACTAAGAATACCGTGTGTTCTTAGTATAGGATACATTTTTTCTAAACAGCTATGATGATTAAGATATAGCAACTGAAAATTTATTACATATTTTTCAGTGAAGATAAGTAAAATATTAGAGCTAAATGTGCTGAAGAGGATTTTATATGTTCTTGAGAACATTAGTGTTTAAAGAAATATTCATTTCAATAAATAAATAATAGCCTTTTTATTTCACAGTATGAATTTAACACACTGGATGGGCAAGACCATCATCAGGAGAGTAGAATTTTCCTTATAAAAAGCTAAGAAACTTTTTATCTAACAAGGAAATTAGCATTGATATTATATTTGATTATTTAGAAAATAAAATAATAGTGGCATCATATGAAATAAAAAGCTAATACAAGCAAAAAATAATAGTTTTAAAAAATAACGGCCAGCATTTGAAGGCATACAGGATATTTCTGAGAAGAGGAGGAAGGTGTCTTCTTCAGAGCTCTCTTTGACTGAGGGTGGGAGGAGAAAGGACAGGAGGGAGCTCTGTGGGCGCTACCCTCTGTTCAGCCTCCAGTGTACTCAGGAAGCTTTCTCTTTCTCTGACACACTGCCATAGTCCATTATTGGACTTGGATTCAATTTCCCAATCTTCCTCAAGTGAAAAACTAACATAAAAATGATTTACCTGGGAAATATTTTGTTATTGCTAGACAGCTGGATATTTTGTTTGTAGGTTGCTCCAAATGTAATGTCTTCCATTTCCACGGGAACTACAACAGATACAAAGAGCACAATAACACTATTTGATAGAGCAAATTCTCGGCTACAATACATTATTTTACAACATAACACTATCAATTATGCATTTTTGCCAGCAATGAGCAAGAGCCTGCATGCCACTCTTGTAGAAATGTGCACCTGTGGAGATGACCTATTGTTGCTGTTACCACCCACTGCCTCACTGTGCTCATATTCACTGTTTGGTCTCCATAAACATTCAGCAAACATTGATGATTGTCACTGGGTGCATTTTTTCCAAAAGGAGAAATTCAATTCCATACCTCTGCTTCATATGCATTTTCATATCAGATGTCATTTTGTCAGACTGCTCCTCTGCTTCATCTCTCACATGGCAACAAAATGTAACAGAATATTGGTGGGAAGGTTCAGCCTCTACTGCCATACCACCACCTTCCGCTTCTGACATCGTGGGCCAACATAACAAAATAGGAGGCATTACTTTTAGCGCAGCCCTCATAACATTTCAAGCTCTGTGCAACCTGAGTGTTGTCAATGTTGAAAATACTGTAATTAGCCCTGAAACTGAAACAGTCTGCTTTGATCAAATGCATAATTCCACCAACAGTACTATAAAAATGGAACTTTCAAACATGACTGTCTTTATTTGAAAATGTTCAAAACTTACATGGGAATATACACCGATTTAAACAGGAATATACACTTGTGATTCAACACTAATAGCAAAAAAAAAAACACAACGACTCAAAAGATGTACAACTTTTAATAATTATTTTGTCAGTGAATTTTTGCTTTGAATATTTCACATTTTTTATGAATTTCTCAAACCGCAATATAATAGTATGTACGCTTCTTTCAGGCAGTTTATGAAACAAATCATGCCAGCCATTGCAGAGACTTTATTTGAGTCACATAACCTTTTGTCAGTTGTTGCAGCTAGCTTCTAGTCAGAGAAACAGCATCTGAGAATGGAAGCTTTAGGCTAAAGCTTCTAAAGTTTAGACCTCTGAAGGAAAATGTAGTGAGACATAGCAGTAGAAATCAGAGAGTCTGTTTTCATGTTTGGGGTGCCAAATCAAAGCTTGGCAAAGGATTTCAGAATCCGTATGCTGTATTGTGAACTTTCTAACCCTGTCACCCACCTCTCAAGAGATTTGAAGCCTGAAATGCATTCATCCCTGTATATTAGTATCAGAAGTGAAGAAAAACTATTCAGAACCCTGATTGTTTCACCATCCACTGCTCATTCTTAATTATCTTAATACAATGAAGCAACATAAAATGAAAAGTATTAGAATTGACACACAAAGTAATCAAAAGCATCTCTCCACAAATCTTACGTTCAATGTTGTCTTGTTTACAGTAGCTGCATGCCTTAAACTGTTCTGCTAACTTCATTCTTTTAAGACTCTAGACCAGCACATGCAAATTATTTTAAACTGAAAATAGGTAGCTGTTACTTTTATAAAAGACAGCAAAAGTCTTTCATCTTCCTTCCTCACAGCATGCTGAAAAAAATGGCATAAAAACAGAACAACTGCCAAAACAAATAGAGAGCAAATACATACACACTACTGCAGCCTCATTAAAAGTTCCTAAAAGTAGCTCTGTCAACACAGAGGAGCTGCCTTTATCCTGAAGGCAAAATAGTTCCTACTATATTTTCTTGTATTTGTCTCTTTCTTTCAACTTCATTTGTAAATCCACTTACCTGGAATACAAAAGAAAAAAAGAGTTATCTTAATCCTGCTAGAAAAATGAAAAAAAGTGTGAGTCCAGTAAATAAGAAAAAAAAAAAGAGGGAGAGATAATAAAGACAGGTAAAATGAAAAATCAATTTTATAATTAAATTGTCAAATACCTTATATTAATTAAATGCTACTTTTGAATAATTAACACAGCTAAATGATAAATTAACACTATTTAATTATTGATGTACCAATTAAATACATTATACTACTGAGCAGGTCTCTGCTTGCATCTGCAATGATGAGTAGCATGTAGTATAAACACATGGTGGAAAAAATACAGCTTCTGCACCAGTTGCACAGCAGCACTTCAGGTACTTTAAACTTGCAGATTCTTCACCTGCGTGTCTAGAATGACATTCATTTGCAGCCTTGTGATCTCCAGTGTCCATACCCTGAGGTTATTGTGCAGTACCCTTTCCCTAGTTTTCCAAGTTCTCTTTACTCCAGGGCTTTGCACTGGTACAGCATAAATCATGATTATGTTTCTTACAGGAAATAATTGACATTGGTGTTAAATCACTCTGCCGTTCCCCTTTCTTCACTCCTTTTGCTTTATTATACAACTTTCTGTTAAGATCCCTTCAATACACATCTTGTAGTTGTTAAGCTATTGTACTGGGAGAACATGACAAGGTTTTGGTAGCAGAGTGGCTGCAGGGGTGGACCAAGTCAAGTTTGTATTGGCTCTATCTTAATGTTGGCTCATTAACTTTTTCATTCTATTTTCTCAACCTGTTCTGTTGAAGAGGGGGAGTGAGAGAAAGATTTCCTTTTCCAGCAAGAACATGTATTGCTCATGATTGCTCCACCATTCAGACGTCTTCTTGTCTATTTCTTTTCACATATCTCTATGTTAATTTGGATGCTGCTTTGGATTTCAGCAGTTACTTTGTAAATAAGACTGAAGACTGACCCAAATGTCTTTGAATGACATTATATGCAATCCATCCCAGAAATAATACCTAGAAGCTAACTCCCAGTAACTTCTTTAAATAACAGCTTTCCATGTCCTTCAGCTACTGTCCTGGTAATAGCACCAATCTTACTTAGCTTCATTTCGGCTAAAAAAAAAAAAAGAGAGAGAGAGAAATAAGTACTTAGGATATTTTTTCCAGTTTCTCAGTTTCAGACTGATGCATATTTTTCTTATTTAAAATGAAGATGTTTAAAATATTAATTAGACTGTTTTAATGGTTTTGCTTTTAATCCCTTTGTTACCATTTCAGAAACTCCTACCTCTCCTTTATCTTACATCTCTTCTCATAGTGGCCATTTGAAAGTACTTACAACTTAAAGTTTTCCTCAGGAAGAACATTTTTCAAAGTCATAGAATCATAGAATCATAGAATGGTTCAGGTTGGAAGATCATCTTGTTCCAACCCCCCTGCCATGGGCAAGGACACCTCCCACTAGACCAGGTTGCCCAAAGCCCCATCCAGCCTGGCTTAGAACTCTTCCAGGGAGAGGGCATCCACAACTTCTCTGGGCAACCTGTTCCTGTGTCTCACCACCCTCACAGGGAAGAATTTCCTCCTTCTATCTAGTCTAAATCTACCCTCTTCCAGTTTATAACCATTACTCCTTGTCCTGTCACTATCTGCCCTTGTAGAAGTCCCTCCCCAGCTTTCCCGTAGGCCCCCTTCAGGTACTGGAAGGCTGCTGTCAGGTCCCCCTGCAGCCTTCTCTTCTCCAGGCTGAAGAGTCCTAACTCTCTCAGCCTGTCCTCGTAGGGGAGGTGCTTGAGCCCTCTGATCATCTTCGTGGCCCTCCTCTGGACCCGCTCCAACAGCTCCAAGATTTGTGGCTTCTCTTTTCATATATGAATATTTAATAACTATAAACATGGATACTTATCCTTCTGCAATCTCTGTGTCTCTGCCTGTCCAAAATAATTTAAAAACAGAAGTAATGTTGGACATTTTTCCCCCCATTCCCTAACTAATGAGGATAATCCTTGATTATCTTCCTCCTTACATACAAAAAGCAAAAATAAAATTTCTTTTTGTCATATTTAGTTTTTCAAATCCAATCCTCATAAACAATTTGAATTTACTACAGCATAACAAAGATGTCATCCCAATCAGTAGAGGAGAACAGTAGTTTAATATGACCTAATATACTTATCTGTCTGTTTCTATTGTTTTAAACCAAACAGTTTCATATGATGTAAAAAATCTGAATAGTTTTTGATATCATCTCCTACTAATACCTGTCAAGGTAGTTTTAGGAGTTTTTTCCCCTTGTGTGCTGAGTTGTGAAAAAAAAACATCCTCTCCTTTGTTGATTAAAAGGAAAATGTTTCTTGATCCCTAGCCAGAAGGCTTCTCTTCAGAATATGGCTCTGTNGGCTCCGTTCAACTCTGCCAAGATGTTATCAGTGTCTCTGAGGCACAAGATAGCTTCATACTAGACACTATGAGAAACGTAACTTCTGTTAGAAACTAAGACAGGCTCTCTCTTCAAAACATGTCTTTATGGATTATGTGGATTTATTTCAGTGTGTTCCTAACACACAGATTAGATTACTTCAATTGAAGGGGGAAAAAAAGAAAGGGATTAAAAAAAAAAATCACCATAAAAAAAAAAAAAACAGAAAAAACCCACCAGATTTGTGGTCCTGGATTGAAATAATTTTATGTTCATGCGTATTTAGTGAAAGCTCACATAAGCAACAAAGAATGTTTCAGGGAGGTAAAATATATCCTCTAGAGATGAGAAGCCAAATGAAGTCAGTTTGGTATCAGGCAGACAACCACCAGATACCTTAACCATAATAATATATTGCATAGTGATATCAGTCTCATTTTGTGATTGACTAAAAGTATGACTAAGTCCATCTACAGAGATAAAATGTAGAAGGGACTAGAAGATCTTTTAACAATTAAGTTTCTTGTCTCTGAATTGAATGGAATTATGTGTCCTGGAAGCATACTTCCTCTGTGGCACTTCCCTCCTTTCTCCCAGATTGATTTATATAGAATGAGCTTTTCATAGATGTCAAACATTAATTTAAAGTTTACTATTTCCATGGATGTTAATAAACAGATTACCCCCTAAAAAGTTGTTGAACACTACTTAGGAATACTATTAGTCATGGTGAAGAGATGGTGAAAAATTTCTGACATGCTTAGTTCTAAATGGACAATTTTTCCCCTGTTCTTCCAATTACTTCCTAGCTTTCTTAACCAGATTTTGGTATATTCCTTCTGTAGTTGTTGTTTTGGAAATTTGTATTTATTTAGACAAACACCAGTTTTCAGACTGTAATTTTTGCATTGCCGAAAGTATCGCTGTATCTTTGATATTTCCAGTTTCAGACACTTTCCTTTAAAACTTGTACTTTCCAGGTTTTATAAAAATCTTCTCTGGACTGCATAAATTATGAAATTTTTTGCAACTTTGCATAAAACTAGTGTAAACTAAAAATCATTCCTGTCCTAAGACACTTTTATAACAGAAAGTTCCTTCTTACCTTGTACATAGTCAAGATTCACCAACACAACTGGATACCTCCCATTCTGAGGATATGTGCTTTTCCATCTCTGAGAACACACTCATTCTCCTTTTCCATTTCTGTATCATATAGCTAATTTATTGACAACAACTCTATAATTCCTGTATAGTTTGAAAAATACTGAAAAATCTCATAGCATACTGAGGTACCAGTTGTTTACATTTGGTATGATGTTAAGGAATCTTCATTTTTCTGAATGTCACAAAGCGATAGAAAAGACCAGCAGAAACCTGATATCTTTAGGAACCACTTTCAAAGGTAAATGAGTCTACTCTGTATCCTTTTTGTTTGCATGTTGGCAGCACAGCTACATTCTTGGCAAATTCACTTATCCCTAATTCTCTTCTATTTTCAGTAGTGCAAAACACTGTAAAACTAGTCATAGAAATTTTTTTTCCCCTTTCAGCATGGGCAACAAAACTTAAAGATCCGTGAGATTTAGCTTTCCTCAGTTTCTGTTTTTCATATTTTATAAACGATAAATAATAGAATAGGAAGGAAAATAAAATGATTTTTTTCAAGTAAAGAAAAAACAAAGAAGTACATCTAGCTTTTATGAGCTGTAGTTCTACATGGATGAACTAAGGAAAAAGAAGAAAATGAAAACAATTCAGCCTAAATTTTTATCCACTATCATCCCGAGTACATTTACTGAAATCAATTGAAAAATAGTAAAATTGAAGTAGGTCAAAGGCTAAAAACTTCAACTAGTAATTGCTTCCAGAATAAATTCTAGACTGAAATAAACTCAAAGAGGAATGTGAAACAGTAAATGAAGCTTCAAACAGCAATCTCCTGTAATTTTGTATTTAACACAAAGGGTATAATCTTAACATTTAATAGGACATCAGCATTCCTACATGCTGTGCAGCCCAATTTTACATCTGCCAAGTTCCTGCATGCATTCATGAACTATTTGATATCAGTGAGCGAAGGAGTGAAAATGCAAAATTTAAAAGCTATATTTTTTGAGGGCAGAACAAAATCTGGCAAAGAATGTTTTTGTATCTTCCTCCTGATTCTCACATTACTTCATTATTCCCCTTTGCATCTTTCCATATGTCATGCATCTGCATCATTACCAAGGCTCAGATATGCACTCTATGCCATTCAGCGTACAACCAATAGACAATGTGCCCAATAGACATTTAGCTCCTAGAATACTGAGGAAATCTCATGTGGTCTTCAGCATAATAGAACTTTTGTGAAGAAATCCTATTTAGCTCTGGGGGTTCCAAGGAAATTATGTACAAGACTTGTCTAAAACTAGAATTAGTCCCATTCTAATTTTCTAAGTTAAAATACAGTAAGTGCAATCATTTCATTAGTCTTATTTATCAAAATCTTGTTCCACACACAGCAAACAAGAAAAAGATTTCTTTTAATTTGACTGATCAATCTCTGTAAACAGAATTTATTTACAAAATAAATTGTTGATCCTCACTGGAATTATATCAAGATGAGTTCTGTATGTATCTAAAACAATAAGAATAGACAATGAAATTGAGTGTGTGTGGAGTATCTAGAGATCAAAAAGGACGGTAAGATTCATTTCCCTGAAAAACATCAAACCAAACTGGAACTATCAGTCAAGCTGCTTGCTGTATTGCATAGCCCTGGAGAGTTGCATAATTTTACTACACAACTGTTAGCAATAATTCACTGAAAAATATTTTCAATACATCTTTTTTTGTTGTCCAGTCCATAACGTCTCAAAGTCCTTGACCTACAAGCCTGTAACTGAAAATAATAAATTATAACCCTGCTTTAGAATTCCCTTCAATAGGAAATTTTCAAAACATTGTAAGATACATATACGATTAATTAAATTAATAGTTAATTAAAATGGAGCTGTACATTTGTCTCAAAGTAGTTTTTCTTGTTAAGAACAGACGAAAAAGCCCAGGGAAAATGAATTCTTCCAGATAAACAGCTTCCTTAAGTTCAGATATAATAAAACATCTGAAACTATGATAATCATAGAATCATAAAGGTTGAAAAAGACCTCTAAGATCATCTTAGTCCAACCATCCACCTGCCACCAATATTGCCCACTAAACCATGTCCCTAAACGCCACATCTACACATTTCTTGAACACCTCCAGGAATGGTGACACAACCGCCTCCGTGGGAAGCCTGCTCCAGGACATAACCACTCTTTCTGAGAAGAATCTTTTCCTAATGCCCTACCTGAACCTCCCCTAATGCGACTTAATGCGATTACTTCTTGTTCTATCACTAATTACTTGAGAGATGAGCTAACGCCCGCTTGGCTACAACCTCCTTTCAAGAAGTTGTAGAGAGTGATATGGTCTCCCTTGAGCCTCCTCTAGACAAAACAATTCCCAATTCTCTCAGCCACTCCTCATAAGACTTGTGCTTCAGACCCTTCACCAGCTTTGTTGCCATTCTCTGGACACACTCCAGGGTCTCAATGTCTTTCTTGTAGTGAGGGGCCCAAAACTGAACACTGTACTTGAGGCATGGCCTCACCAGAGCTGAGTACAGGTAAACGATCACCTCTCTGTTCCTGCTGGCCACACTATTTCCGATGCAAGCCAGGATGCCACTGGCCTTCTTGGCCACCTGGGTACACCGCTGGCTCATGTTCAGCTGAGCATTGATCAATGCTCCCAGGTCCTTTTCTTTCACACAGTCTTCCATTCACTCTGCCCCAAGCCTGTAGCATTGCATGGGGTTGTTGCATGTGACTGAAGTGCAGGACCCAACACTTTATCTTATTGAACGTCATCCCATTGGCCTCAGCCCAGTTACAGAACCTGTCCAGATCCCTTTGAAGGGTCTTCCTACCCTCAGGTAGACTGACACGTCCTCCCAACTTCGCGTCATCTGCAAACTTACTGAGGGTACATACAATTCTCTCATCCAGATCATCAATAAAGATATTCAACAGGATAGGCCTCAGTACTGTCACACTATTTGTGACCAGTCACCAGCTGGATTTAGCTGCATTCATTACCACTCTCTGGGCCCAGCCCTCCAGCCAGTTTCTTACACTGCAAAGAGTACACCTGTCCAAACCATGGGCTGCCAGATTCCCCAGGAGAATAACGTGGGAGACAGTTTCAAAGGCTTTGCTAAAGTCTCTGTAGGCTACATCAACAGCCCTTCCCTCATCCACTAGGCAGGTCACCTTGTCATAGAAGGAGATGAAGTTGGTCAAGTAGGACCTGCCTTTCATGAATCCATGCTGGCTGAGCCTGATTACCTGGTTGTCCCACACATGCTGTGTGAGCTCACTCAAGATGATCTGTTCCATAACTTTCCCTGGCACTGAGGTCAGACCTACGGGCCTGTAGTTTCACAGAACCCCCTTACGACCCTTCTTGTACACGGAGTCACATTGGCAAGGCTCCAGTCCTCTGGGACCTCTTCAGTTCGTCAGGAACGCTGATAGATGGAGGAAAGCGGCTTGGCAACCACCTCCACCAGCTCTCTCTGCACTCTTGGGTGGATCCTATCTGACCCCATGAACTCGTGACAGTCCAGATCGAGCAGCAGGTCTCCAGCTGTCTCCACGTGAACCGAGGGGGTTTATTCTAGTCACCATGCCAGACTTCCAGGTCAGGGAGTAGAGTACCCTGAGGATAACTGGTCTGACTATTCAAGACAGACATAAAGAAGGCATTGAGAACCTCAGCCTGTTCCTTATCCTCAGTGGTGATGCTCCCCGCTACATCCAGCAAAGGATGGAGATTCTCCTTAGCCCTCCTCTTACTGATAATATATTTGTAAAGAAAGATGGTTGTTCTCTTTTACTGCAGCGGCCAGGCTGAGCTGAAGCTGGGCTTTTGCCTTCCTAATTTTCTTTCTACATATTCTAGCAACTTCCTTGTACTCTCCCTAAGTTGCCAGTCCTGTAAATTAATTTAAATAAATGATATGATAAATCATACTATAAATGATAAACGTACTTAAATGATTAAAACAGAGATTGTCAAGTTTTCTCACATTATGAACACTGCCTTCAGTGAAAGACAGAGGTCCATGTTAATCAACATAGCTATTCCATTTCTAAAAGGACTTAGTCATTTCTATAAAAAAGATGCATCGTATACATACATATGCTTAACTGTATCATTTTCTCCCAACTCAGGTATTTTTAATGAAATGTTTTAATGAAATGCCTGATTTATCAGAATTCTCTCTGAAAAGGAAATGCTTTGTGAAATGTCCATATACAGTCCTGTGTGCTTCTCTCAAATACTATTTAAAGCACTGACTTAACCAAAGGCTATATATGTAGGAAAATATTTTCCATAAATCTGTAATTGTCTCTGTCTTGCTATAGCATGACACACATTCACTGCATACTGCATGCTTGGAGAGGGAAAAAAATGTTTTGTGTAAAAAGCAGTCTCAGAAATGTGTAAGTAAAATGTGACTAAGCACTGAGTCATTCAAATGACTAACAACAATAGATAAATAATATATTTACAAAGCTCTAATAACACCAAATAAATGAACCATATATTAAAAGAAGCTGTTTAAGTTGCTAAATATAACAATATAAGATACTAAGTATAATACATTATTTATCCTGAGTCTGTAATTAGCAAGGGAAATTTGGGAAATAGAGAGGCAGTATTTGGCAATTTAAAATTCAAATATTGGAAATATAGTCGATAGACTTTAATAAAGGAATTAAAAAAAAAATCCCCATTCCTGTCTACAGCTGTTGAAAAATCAGAAGATTTGTTAGGCAGAGCAGTTTAATTTCCTGGGGCTTACTTCTCCCTAAATTTTAGTTTGAGATTCAGATGTGAAAAGAAATGTCAAAATAAAATTAATTCAAGGCCAGTGAGCTTTAATGAATGAACTTTTGCATAGAAAAGAAGACGAAGAAGAAGAAGAACAGACTGATTTAAACTTAGAAGTCACAAAGTATTCCTGAGCAATACATTCGTGAAAGTAGGTAAACAAATATGGGCCTTAGAGTTGTGTTGGATCTTAAGGTACACCTAGTACAAGAAAGACATTAATAAAATGTAGCAAGTTCAGCAGGTTTCTGTGATGATTGGGACTGGAGTACTTGCTCTGTTAAGAAAATTTGAGGGACCAAGACTTACTTAACCTTAAAAAGAGACAGCATCCCCAGAGTGCCTACAGGGAGCCTCAAGGAGACAAGGGCAGGCCATTACAGCAATGTGCAGTCAGAGTACAAGAGATAATGGGCATAAGTAGGACTCAGACTGAATTTAAGGAGAAGATTTTTTCCCCATGAGGACAGTCAAGCAGTGGAAAAAGTTGCCTGGAAAGACTGTGCAATCTTCATCCTTGGAAGTTTTTATAACCTGACTGGACAAAGCCCTGAGTAATCTGGTCTGACCTCACAGCTGACCTTGGTTTGAACAGAATTAGAAAAGTTCTGAGCACCCTTCCCATCTCAATTATTTTATAATCTTATGGTTCCAATGTGCTGCTTTTTCTCAGTAAATTTCTGTGAAAGTCACAGGAAGATTTTAAACCTTATTTGTCAGTGTCTGACTCATGCAGAGGATGCTGTCACCTTTAGCATTTAACTTGGTAGTCCAGATAGTAGAAGACTACATCTTACCATATTTCTTTTTCATTGGAGAGAATTAGCTGTTTTAGAGCACAGTTCCTCTCACGTTTTCTAGATGACAACATTAGGATAAGTTGAATTGCACAAATAAATTGTACTTATTTCTCTCCAGCAGCTTTACAGAAACTTGAGAGAGCCAGCCTGAATAAATGTTTACATATGCCCCTCCCTAGTAAACATGTTAATATTTCAAAGAAAGATGATAGACATGCATAGGCCTCAAAGATAAACAGATTGCTATTAATATCGTATTTTCCCAACCAGAAAATCCATTGCACAATTTTCAGTACTATTTGCAATCAATATTAAAATTGGCTACCTTCTTCACTCAAAAAATACTAAAAAGTAGATAGTTTGAAATGTTAATTATCTAAGGTTGAGCATACATTATTAGCAGCAAACAGTTTATACTGGGTGTGCATGGCAAAGAGTTAATATTTTTCATTTCAGTCCACATGGGACTATGCTTTGGATTTGTGACCAAAACAGTATTGATAATTCATGTGTTTTGACTATTGCTGAGGAGAGCTTGCACAACTTCAATATTTTCTTTTACCCACTCTGTTTTCCCAGAAAGTGAGCAGGCTGCGAGTGTGCAAGGAAATGGGAGGGGAAAAAACCATCCTCAGCTGATCAAAGAGATATTCCATACCATATTGTGCACTGTAATAAAACCTTGGGGGAAAGGAGAAGGAAGGGAGGGAGAGAATGTTTGGAGTTATTGTATTTGTTTTTCCAAATAACTAGTACATACAATGAAGTTCTTCTTTCCTGAAAACAGCTAAACATCTGCCTGCCGATGGGAAAAAGTAAATAAATTTGCTTTTCTTAATGTGCACCTTTGCTTCACTTATTAAACTGTCATTATCTCAACCCAGAAGTTTTCATCTTCTGCTGTTCCATTTCCTTCCCATCCCATAGCAGGAGAATGAGTGAGTGGCTGTGTGGTGCTCAGTTGGCCTGGATCGACCCCCCCAAATGCTTAAAATTAACAAATGACGAACATCTGTGTTGCATTCCTCACATGAAAACAAATGGGAAAAATATCACCCAACACTTCACAGTAAGCTAAAATACAAAAGTGTTTGTGTAGCTGTCATGTTTTACAGAACAGAACAGGATATTCCAAGTTTGAGGGGATCCACAAGGATCATCAAGTCCAACTCCTACCTTTACATAGGACCACCTAAAAATTAAACTATACGTTTAAGAGTTTTGTCCAAACACTTGAACTCCAGAAGACTTGGTGCCATGACCACTTCCTTCTGGAGGCTATTCCAATGTCCATTTATCACCTCAGTGAAGAAACTTTTCCTAATACCCAACCTGAATCTCCCCTGATGCATATTCATGATGTTCCGTCAATGCTCCTATTGCTGATCACCAGAGAGTGTCATAGAGTCATAGAATGATTTG
>WBMW01000924.1:0-54871 GCA_013396635.1 Penelope pileata | reverse complement strand
CTCCGAAGCAGCTGACCTCGGAGTCCTTTATCCTCTGTGTAGAGCTGTGCTACTTTATATCATTCAAGATTAGCACTGTGATAGCTTTTACGGTATTTCATCTGCCAACGTTATGAAACCCCTCCATATAGTAATCCTCAGGGATTCTTTCATCATATGAATTACGCTGCCACATCATCGATCTGCTGTTTTGACCATCCTGGTTGTTCTAATTATACTTTTCTTTTAATATGATTGATGCAAATTTCCTAAATTATATTGCAAGTGTGTGTCACAATTTATGTTTTTGAGGACATAGATCAGCACTGCAGCAAACATGATGCTAAAAATTGTCCAGCTAATAAATTGCGCTGTTTAAGTGTATTTGCAAGCTTATTTTATAAGTATCCTTGACTGAGGACATACGTGTTTTGGATTTGAAGATGCTGATAACTTTTCAGGCAGCGATAATTTACTTAAGATGATAAAAATTTACATAAGATCATCAAACTTACATAAGATTATAATCACACACAGAACATCTCCTTCTATGAAGTCAATGCTCCCGTCAGCCAAAAAACTTATGATTCTGCTCATGGCATTTTTCTTAGATTCACAATTCAACAAAGTTTGTATCATTTGTACTGTACCTAGAAGAGAAGCCTGATTGATTTTTCTGTTCAGTCTCTGCATCTTCATCAGTCAAAAAGATCAGAATAACTGTGGCCTGTACCTTTCCAAGCAGTTGTTAGTAAAGGATCGCCTTGATGACTACCGTAAGGTAACTGATTTCATTTCCTTGCTCATATATGGAAACTGCTAACATCTTTGAAGTCTTTCTCCTCAGCTCAAGTAGAATGTTCTAAATTTTCTGACCAACTTATATAAAACATCTGCTTTGCCATTTGCTATTTATTTGTTAACTTTCACAGCTTCATAGATACTCAGTGACGTTGAAAACTAATCAATTGTTGGACAAAGGTTACCAAATTACCTCACTCTTACTGTATAATAATAATACTGTATAATAAATTATTATTATGTACATTATGTTAATGAATGACTTATATCTTTTTCCCCCAAAATCATTGTGACAATTAATAGAAGTTACTTGTTGACATTGTAGCACTAATTTCATTTCCTGATTACAGACCATACAAAGCTTTCAATTTATCAGAAAATAAATGTATATATATATATATATATATATTTCAACAACAACTGAAACCTGAAGCTCTTCAGGCTTTTTCCTCCATAAACTTTCATTACCTATTGTTTGGAATAAAGATGTTTTGCTTCCCCTGATAACAAGCCAATTTTTTTTCCTAGTTTTTTAGTCTTTCCTGATACTGGACGGACAAGCAGAAGATTGCTGGTTTGGGGTGATAACTATGCCTTTTCTATACAGAGATGTGACAGCTCTTGCAAGAATGTTATGAAAAACAGAAAAAAACATGCCATATCAATTGAAAGGTTATTCATTTTTTCCCCAGAAAAAGAACCATCTTACGTGCTTTGAGAGTGTGGTCTAAAATCCTAGTTAGTAATTTCATTTTTAATCCTAATAATTAGAGGATATAAGGTATTGAGTTTTGTCATTTCAAGAATGGTATCTTTTCTGAGTTATGACAGTAAACTATGAAAGTTATTCTAAACTTTACGGGCCCATTTTTACCCATTACTTTAAAGTATTAACATATAGTTTATGGGATGAGTATATAGAAAGAAAATAAGCTGAAAAAGTCTTTTGAAAGTGTAAAACAATGTAAAAGGACTTAGAATGAGCATGAGAAATCATAGGAAGACATTCTTTCACAGAATAATATTTGCTCTGCTTTTGGTCTGAGGTCATTTCTGGTTTCTAACTGTTGGAAACATGAAATGTAAATTGAGATCAAACAGCAAGTAAAGCAACTATTTGTCCTGAGTCTGAAAAGAGCTACAGTTAGATTAACTATCAAATGTTTTGAGTAGTACCATTGCTAATTTGAATTGTGTCTAGGTTTTTATAAATTTGAGCCCATATTTTATAGACATTCTGTTTCCCTTCCCCCCTCCCCTCCCTGCTTTGGGGTGCAGAGATGGGGGAGAATGGCATCACTTGTTTCCCAATAGCTATCCTGATACAAAAAAAGATCCACAGATCTGAAATTTATTTTACTATATTAAAAAATTCTGATTATTTTCGCATCTATCCTTCAGCATGGCAATCATCTTTATGGGAAAGATGAAAAAAAAGTTACATATTCCTTCTTTCCAACACAGCATAGCTCAAACTTAACTCTAAGAGTATGAAGAAATTTGTAGAAGTAATATAAAATAAATGATATATGTCAAAAATTATTTTATTTTCAGGAAGATTTGTATTTATTAGAAAACTTTCTCTTGCTCATTTGAAATAACCTACTGCTGTGCATTTTAACTTTAAAGGGAAAATCAAGTCCTGAGGCACAATCCTGAGCAGGAAGGAATGTATGACATACTTTATCCAAAGAGTTCCAAGAGGCTATGGCTTGTGGACAAATCTTTGAGTCATAATCTCTTCCTTGTATCTTTCTTCTTGCAAAGAAAAGAGACTCCTAGGGATTTATAATATCATACCATCTATCCAAATACTGGTACTGATCAAATGGAAGCAAATTAAGAATTGTTTATTCTGTTGTGCCTCCTGCCACGGTCTATTAAAACTGTTATCTATTTGCTTCTGTTTTAAATTCCCACATTTATGCAAAACACATCTATTTTAAGTCTGTTTAAGGCCATAGGCCTTAAGACTGCAGAAGAAAAACACATTCAGTTTACGTCAGAACTAATGAGAAAGCAAATAGTTGTTCTTTGCGAAGAGGTCGTTATTCTCAGATACTGCAGTTCTTCTTGCCTTAATGTATATTTACTTCAAATTTTAAAAATTACTTTTCTTGCAGTGTAGTTGATATTCTTTTCTCATTTTTAAACCTCTTCAATCAGCCACATTTTAAAGACACACAGAATTTAATCCTACACAGTACTGAGCTCTCTAAATAGCTATATAAATTGCTGAGAATTAAAAATCTTCATCTTACAAATTCAATTAATATATCTATAGCATTTTTACTCTACTCTAGTGAGATACCATGATTTCACAACCAGCAAGTTAAACAGTTATTCTCATGGAATGGTGAAATTGAATTGTTTTGCCTGAGTTTATCATACAAGGATCAATATCACAAGGACCTTAATTGTTCGAAATCTTGAAAATTACATAGTGATTTGAAGCATTTAGACCAGTTTCTACCTGAAAGCAAGCTTCTACATTGTCACAACAGTTTCATCAACATTTTCTTCCCTAAACAAAGTTTATTTAGATGCTCTTTCTGTTGTATTGTGTAATTGTTACTGCCAATATATTTCACCAGATAAGAAATATTTCAAGGTTTTTGATTGTTGTTATTTGTTTTTCTTTCATCATTCAAATATATCGATTTATGAAGAGAAAATTGGGCTTAACTTCTTTTCTCTCTCTCTTTTAGTTTTTTTCTTCTTTCTTCGAGGCAGGAAATACACAATTAACATTTCCAGGTATTCGATTTCCATTTAAACATCTAACATACTTAAGACTATTTTGCTATTAGGAAGATATTTGAAGGTGTCTGAAGATATTTTATTTTAAGATATACTTTTAATTTGTTAGGTCCTCCTGTTTTTTGTGCTCTGATTGTAAAACAAGAAAACAAACAGAAAGTTAAGCATTCAACAAGATTATTGCTATTAGAAACACCTAGCTGAAAAGGAGGATTATCTTTTAAATCAACAAGCTGATACAGTTGTAAAAGAGGACAGCTTTCAACAGATCAAATAAGCAGCTATTTATAAGTTGAGAACAATAACCATATATTTGGGAAAGGAAAGCATTCAGGCTCTGCACAACAAAGACTGAGATGAGCTGGCATTTCCTTGACAACCAGCAGTGGGATAACAGAGACAGAGAGATATTTTTGTGAAAAATTTTCTTTTACCAGTAACCATGAGGTCTAACTTTTACAGCTTGACTGTAAGAATTTATTGTGGTACACAACATTTTGTTGGCTTTATTGGTACATCTCCTATGGCTTAATTCACTGTGCTGGAAGGAAAGAAAATGCTTACCTAAGATTCATGAAAATTTATGGGGAGTTATATGTAAAAGTCTCTAGCCACTGCCATAAATGAGCCCATACAATCAACTTATAAAGAACAGAAGGACATGAGAAACAATCCAAGTATATTCTTCATTCCCTCAAAACTTTAATCTTGAAGGGAGATCTGCAGAACAGCTTCAAAATATAAGATGGATAATAAAATTTTCAAATTCTATTAAATTTTAAGAACTGTGGGCAAATTGTAGATGATGTTGAAATTGGAGATATTAAAAGACCATGACAGTTTTCCCGTTCCTTATCCTCTGCTAACAGTTCATTCTCACTGTGCAGAGTACTCAGTTTCACCTTTTGGCTTTTCTATATTATGGTGTACTCTATTATCACAAAATAGTTTTCTAACTCAAAGCATAAAATGGATCAACATCATTCGCAAGTTATCGCTCTCAACCTGATCTTGGATAGGCTTGATTTTTGTCTTTGCCTGCCAGAACCATCATGAAAATTACTCTATTTTCTCAATTATATCAATTTCTCAACTAAAAACAATATTTCTTAATACGAATATTGCTTTTACTATATACTTAAATGTATGTGAACACATTTTCAGTTAAGATAAACAATTTACACAACAATGTTAGTTAAATCATGAAAACATAGAAGAAATTTAAGGATTTTTATCTTGATTATTAAGTAAAAAAATTCCAAGAAAACAAAAAATTTGGATTCTGTTTTCTGCCAGAAAGATGTGGAAAAACAGCCAAAATGAGAACTACATTAAAATGAAGAAGGTAGAAAATTTGAAACATCATGTGGTGATGGATTTTAAAAAATTAATTGAAATCTTCTAAGGTTTTTAAAGTTTAATATTAATTATCACTTATGTTCATAACACAGGTAGTCAATAACTATGTAGAATATTATCTGCAGAGGCTAAATTTGAGTCTAGATCTGAATACAAGCGTAATCATATGAAATATCAGCTAGAATGAAATGTGATTAATTCATCTGTTCAGGAAACAAACCTTTTAAAGAGAAGTCTTTATTTCTACCATGCTGAGGGTTACTGCATTTGCTCATGAAATTGCATCATGATTTATATTTTAAGAAACATTTTCTTCATACTGTTGTTATAATTTAGGTTTCTTTATTAGCATATCTTTTACAATACTGGAGGACTTATTAATAGCGATGAACAAAGCTAGGAAAATATGCAATAGAGATTTCTAAAAGTTTATGGAATTTTCAGCAGACTCCCTGAGTGGCAGAGCAGTAAAAGGCCAACTTTTAAAGGAAACTATGTTGATTAAAACAACGTTGTTTATATTAGATATATACACTGAAAATGATGACCTATAAATAAGCTATTATTATCCTGAGAAAATCTCACAAGTCCGGTGAAGAGCTTGTTGAAAGAAGTTCAGATTCAGTCAAAAGAAAGTGCATGGTAGGAATTACTTCATATGAGAATAAAAAAGAAAATGCTCTTGTAATGTTGTATAAACTTACATTCAGTCTTGAATATTTGTGTGCTATATCTGAAAAGAGAGTTATAAATGCTGATCAAGAGAGTTGGAGCATATCTGTACAAGGGGAAAATGAATAGGATATATCTCAGAAAAGAAATTACCGGGCTAGTTATGGAGGTTTTAAGTGGTGGGGCAAAAGAAAATAAAGAGTGATCATTTTATCTATCTATACAAGAGCACAACAAATAAATTGATCAGATAGCATGTTAGAAAGCAACAGAAGGCACTTTTCAATTCAGCAAGCTGCTCAACAACTGAACTCCTTGCCAGGGTATTAGTCCAAAGGCATAAATAACCTCATAAAAGATTGGATACATTCATGGCAAAAAGAAAACCCTAGAAAGTGCTATTAAACATAGACCCTCTGGCTAAGGTAGTCCCTAAGCTGCAGATTGCCCATTTCTCTACTGTTAGGATGTTTTCCCTAAGCAATGCTGACCCTTTCCAGAGGCAGGATTTTGGGAAAATAGATCTTTAATTTAACCTAAGGCACATATACGTACGTACTTATGCTATCCTGAAAAACTCTAACTTGGTTTGAACCCACAATTCCAGCTAATGTTTTGATGTGCTACCAAGCTCTAAACATTTTTCTAAAGCATTACCTTCCATAGTATTTCACACTTTGTCTGGGATAGTGTATTCTCTTTTCCGATCCCTATTTTTGATTCCACCACAGTTTACTTCAAAGCAGAGGTTATAGCTCTGTTAACACACAGGTCAGTTTCATCTAAATGGCAACAATGAACCATGACAGGCAAATATTGTGTTGTAACCGGGTCCTTCTGCTCAGTAGGATGTACACTTCTATTGAAACCTATCAGTAAATGACATTTTATCAAATAAAAGAGCATGACATCTAGCAGTTATCCTCATTAAATGCAAAAAGAGGCATCAAAAGTAAGTGGCCAGCTTCTCTACTGCAGGATTTAATGAAGTGAGTAGCACAATTAAATTATGAAGAAAAGATGAAGCTGAAGCTGGCAGTAAATGTCTTTTCAAATACATAGAGTAACACAACATTTTGTGGTGGGAAAGCATATGAATTACAAATTAAACAGTCTTTCTTAAGAGGCAGTATTCCACCAAATCCTAGCATGAGATGACTGAAAGGGATGTCCCAAAGTCCAACTGGATCATTTTAGTTAATGGCCGAAGACATCTACCTTTATCTGTCTCAGAGCCATGCTTCCTTGAGGTCACTGTTATCTTTGTCCACTTTGTAAATTTATTATAAGCCTCACTTACTGAAGCTGTCTATAGCACTCTTTTTGGAAAAAATAGAAAATTCTCTCTGTGATCTTTTTGTACGTGACTAAATACTGGGAAGAAGTTTAAATACTGACAATGAGTCTTGTGAGTCCTTTTGTTAATATTTTCAAGTGATGAAAAAACCAACCCCCAAATTCAGCATTAAGATGTTGTGGAGAATATTCTGGTCCTTCTGCCTCAGAGAAGGAGAAATACAGTAACAGAATTTCAAGGAACTGGTGCTTTTGGAAAAAGCAAATTCACACTGTGCATTATGGAATAAAAATCAGGACCATTAAGACTGCCTTCTGCTGTGAGCAGGAGCTCTGTCATGCAGCTACAATTCCAGGCAAGGAGCTAGAAGTAACTAATATGTTCTTCTGGTGCATGAAGATGAAGAAGAGCACTGTACTAGTTGCCTATTCTCTAAAACATAACCCCTCCTTTCCTAAGAACTGCCACTTGTACTGCCATCTGGTGGTTTATGTTCAATACAACTGCCTTGTATTAAATTTCATTTTCTTAGAGTGGCTTTTATTCAAAAGCAAGCATCCCTCTTCAGACAAACTGATTTGCAAACTGGTTCAAGCAATGAATTCAAGCAATAGATGCTAACAAACAGATACCTTTGCAAATAACAGTTGACTGATTACTTGATGGTTCATTTGGGCATCTATTTCAAAGACATGCTGTGATATCATTTTGTTAATTTTATGAATACATAATTGAAAATGAAGGCTGAAGTAAAATGTTGAAGAATTTTAAGTCTTTATTGAGATAAATGTTGGTAACACTAATCTACTAATTGATTGTGAGTCATTAGGGGTAATGGGGAAACAAAGGATTAAGCTAGCCATCAATAACATGTATAGAACAATGTATAAATTACCTGTAAGTACATTAAATGAAAATAGGGACATGAAACACAAAAACAATGTCATAAATAGTCTTCTTTAATCAAGTACAACCTGAATCTGTAAGGTCACAGAGTACAGTGCACCTTATACTATGGGGATTTATCATTTGGAAATGCAGTTAGGCTTCTATAAAATGGGTTTGTAACAATTATGTAATTAATCTGCAAGCTGAACACAGCCAAAGGGCCACTGAACATGAAAAACATGATTAAAAAAGAGGAATCTTTCACTTAGATTGCACATATTTATTACTCCAGAGACAGTCTTATGAAGTTATCCAAACAGTTTTGGTAACCAAAAAAAGGTGAATTAGAAATATTTACCTCTCTTTGAAATTGGAATAGAAAATCAATAGCATTTATTTTCTATTAGTCTGATTTTTGTAAGACCTCTTCTCGTGATTTTGATAGGCACTTAATGCAAGGCTTGATTTAAGTCTGAGTCGCATTAATCTGGTACAAAGTGTTGGAAGAAAATAACATTATATAAATCAAGCTACACTTGATTCATCCTGAGTAGTCAAGTATACCAGTTTGATATGAAATTTTCCATTTAAAAAAGGTGAAGATTAATTTTAAATTTGTGCATACTGGCCAAGCAGTTTGCTCATGCAAAACAAAGCTCTTATACTGTGAGTGTTATTACAAAATCAAAAACAGTTTCTCATTTTGCTGCTAAGAAATTGCATTCTTTAAGTTTATCAGAATAGCTTCATTCAAAAGTGAAACATCCTATTACTACTGCTGCATCAATTACAAAAGTAGACTAACAAGATGGTGTACAATTACCACACTGTTCAAGTCTTTTAGTGGGATTTTAAAAATTACTTCAAAACTTCAATTACTTTTTTCTGTTTCTGTGTAAAGCAGTACATTTCTATCTACCATCTGCACCTACTGAATCAGTACAGTAGGAGTAAATTTTCTGTATAAAGCTGAAGCAGATTAATGAACAAGGTTTTCCTTCCACCTTGTTACGATTATTTTGCATTTTTTGCTTTTGTCAGAAAAAAGGTCACATGACTTTCTAATTATTTCTTCTTGACACAGAATGGCAGTCTCTACAAATTGCAGGTATAAATACGTTTTCAGTTGATGGGTTGCAAAATAATTATCAATAAACTAAATCTATAAATACTGAAATAACACAGTTCCAGCAGCATGCAAAACAAATTTTCCTTTTATTTTAAAAAAAAACAATTTTACATTGTAACATCCACAAGCAAATTTTAAAGAATTAGGAAGCTGTTGGTAGTTTTTTGTAAATATTACCATTTTATGTGGGAAACATTAGCACTTTGAATAATATTTCCTTTTCCACTTGCAGAAAAATTTCTATTCAGGTACGAAACTGAATATAACACTAATGAAGAGATAACAAAAATCTCTGCACAGTTATCATAGTGCTAAACATCATCACTGCTAGTGGCTCATGAGACCTTGTAGGGTGTGTTTTATTACGTTAGCTTTAGCCCGTGTAACAAATTATCAGTGATGACTATGACAATGATGACTGGAGACATTGAAGCAGTCACCATTGTCCTTGTCCCCTATTCTTTGTTATAGAAGGAGTGAATGTAATCATAACAAAAAATTATTTTCTTATGAGTTTGTATCATGAGTCCAGCTTTAGACTGGAAGCACAAAGTTAACAGAAGCTTTTCTTCATGAATGTTTTATTTCTTCAGGTACTGAGGCAGCTTGCCCAGACCCAAAATGTAGCTAACATTTTTTAATGTACTATTTTTTCTGTTTATGAAAGCGTATTGTGCGTGATTTATTTCACAAACATACTTTTAAAGAGAGATCCTTTACACATAAGCTTCTTGTTACTATAACGTATTACCTTTAAAATCCTATCCCAGTAGTAATCTTCAGGCATTTCCTCTGTATAAGCTTCTTCTTACTCTCCTGCTTACAACACTTTATAAAGAACTGCTAAACTGTGATGATGATTTGCAGACTACTTTCTGTTCTGAAAATGAAAGCAAGTACTTTACACAGACATTTGTGATTGAGGCCATCATTGTAACTATTTTATGAACATAATTAAATCTCAATCAATTGCAGTTGCTAAACACAGTAGTAAAAACTGCAGTACAACTGACTCTGCTGAAAGTAATTTAGATAATGCTCCTTGGTAAATTCTACTTCCATCATCAGCTGCTCTAATAAAAAGGTGTTCTCCTGAGAGACATGGCTTTGAAAATTCTATTACTGTTTTTGTCCTTCAAATACAGTAAAACCATACCTATGGCCGGTCAAGCCTCCAAAGAGCATTTAATGTAGTTACTGTTTGTATTTACAATGAAAGTCAATAAAATAGCAAGCACATTTAGAGCACAAAAATGGGAAAAAAAAAAAAACTTCTTAAGACTGCATTTTTTTGAAGTGTTTGTTTCAGAGGCTGCCTCTCAAACACTTCTCTATTCAGTCCTTTTGTCACATGCCTGCATGAAGTTGATCAGAAGGTTGAAATTCAGCCTTCAAAGATGTCTCACAGCAGGAAGAATTTACCATTTGATCTTTTCCTCTATTCCATGCTGTGAAGAAATGTTTCATTTTTACAAAGTAAAAAAGTATTTAGTTGGCTGAAATCTGTATTTAATTTCAGAGGGGAAAAAAAGCAAAATGAAAAACAACCAACAAACATTTTAAAATTAGCCAGGAAAGGAGAAGGATATTTAAATATATATATATATATATACAATCAAACAAATAAAAATATTCTTCCCTCTGATCTCTGTTTTCACCTGATTATTTTCATTAAATGAATAATCATATCGTATCAGACTGGACAAACAGAGACAAAGTACTTGCTGTATCTATGGAAACACTGCTTTTTCACCTTCCATGTTTTGTTTCCGAAACTTTTTATGCATACATATCTAAATTTAAGATATTTTTATGTCTACATAAGGGTGAACAATCATTGATAAATGCCATTATACCTTTCACTACTTTTACATTGTTCATTATATGTTAAAGTCTTAATATATAATATGAAGAAAGGTGTTCTATATTGCTTTTCAAAGAAACTAGTTCATGCCTCCATTTCATCCACTGTCAGTCTAACACTGGAGGAAGGGAATAATTTCTGCTTTAGCGATAATATCGTGATGACTTACAGAGCTAATGTTTTCTTTCCAAAATTACTTTTCATTTGGCTGGAAAAAGCAAAAGATGTTTTACACAGTGGTACTCTCTTTATAATTCTGCACCATGACTCACAATTGAAAGCAAGAAATGTATCTTTATATATTAGTGAGCCAATATTACCACTTACAATAATGTTTAAATGATTAAATTGAATATGATTGCAAACGGAGCAAAAGTGACAAATGCAATAGGATAGTATTATTAACACTACAGATAAAGTGTTTGCAGCTGGGATTGAATAATGTGTCTGAATTCAAATGTATTGTTTTCTTTTAGCACCTTCGACTTCCTTCTGCAGCTGGGTTTCTTCTACATTAGCAACAAAGATATACGTTGAAGAAAGTCAAAGGTGTATTTTATCTCTGAAACCAAAAAATGCTTTCTGTTACAGGAGAAGATGCTCATTCATAATAGATAACAGATTTTTTGCCACTTGCAAGAAACGTAGGTTTTTTATTAATTAAAACTCTCCAGAAAGGAGCACGAGCAGAAACATACTTGAAAAGAAACTATTGTGGAGAACAAGGCAGAAATTAACAGAAAATTTATCTTCTCCTTCAGAATTCTGTCTTGCTGTGTTTGACTGTTTAGAACAAACCTCTACATTTACTTCTCCCAAATTGTTGTGTATCGGAATGTAATATCAATTGAAAATTCTTCTTTTCCCTCTGGTATACAAATGGTCATATGGCAGAATTAATTCTTTCTGTGAATTTGATTACTAATAAAAAAATACTAATTTTCTTTATTTCTCAATTTAATAATTAATTTCTCCCATCTGATATCTGTCAGGACTTTACTACAATGAGATGGGAAATGTAAATATTAATAGGCTGATGGATTTGTGCCAATTTATATGGGAGTAAAAATGATCCTGCGCAAAAGCACTGTTCCATTTTTACTGAAAACATTTTTATCCTATGTGAACAATAGAAGATAGGAAACGTTCTGGGCTCATAAAAATATCATTGAAAAGTGAGGCTGGAAATCAACACAAGTGGAGTTCAGCGATAATTTACTCTGCTGAGTAAATTATCTTTACTGAGTAAATTTATCATTACTCTTTGTAATGATCTTTAAGATAAATAACTACTGTCCTGGTTTCAGCTGGGCCAGCCTTGTCCTGATGTGCCCAGCACCATGTTCTCATTGGAGTTGGACTGGCTGCTGGAGAGGGACAGGCTGAAGACAGGAGTGCCCTCTCACAGGGCAGTTGTTCTGGGCTCCATCTTGGGGTTGTCCTGCTGTCTCTCAGCAACACATTGGATGTCCTGGTTCTGCAGGCGGTGAGCCTCCCTGCTGCACATCTGCATGGCGAAGTCAATGAAGCAGTGCACAAATGGCACTGCGAGGCTCTGGAGGTCAAAATCCAGCAGCTGGATCAGGATCTCATCCTCTAGGCTAAAGAGGTGCAGGGTGCAGATGATGGAAATCTGCAGCACGAACACCTGTGGACCCTCAGCCTTGAGGATGTGCCCCAGCTCCTAGTGCAGCCAGAACTGCAGAGACTGGAGCAGGGTTGGGTTTTCCCTGAAGAGGGAAGCCCAGGTGTCAGGGTGAAGGCCACCCATCTCAGGGTGAAGAAGGGCTGGGTGCCAGCCCTGAAGCCCATGACCAGGCTGCCTGGTGGCCTGGGGGTTTTTGCATGACAACACATGCCTCTCTGATTGGTCTGAGGACCAGCTCCTCAAACGTGTCCCCCTGCACAGAGCGGATGATGGAATGCAGTCATCCTGCTTGCAGAACAGAATCTGGAGCCTGATGCTAGTGCACTGCTGGGTGCAGTGAAAACAAAACTGATGGCAGCACAGTACAGCATAGGTGGTGCTGTCCCATCCTCACAGGTGTCCTGGTTTCAGCTGGGACAAAGTTCATTTTCTTCATAGTGTCTGATATGTTGCTATGTTTTGGCTTTGGGAGAAAAACAAAGTAGATAAAACACCAATGTTTTAGTTGTTTCTGGGCAGTGCTACACAGAGCCAAGAATGTTTCAACTTTCTCTATGGTCCTGACAGCAATGGGGGCTCAGGGGCCAGAGGGAACTGGGAGGGGAAAGAACCAGGAGAGCTGACCTAAACTGGCCAAAGGGATATTCCATACCATATGGCAACATGTGAAAAAACTTTAAAAACTGTGGGGAACTGTGAGGATGGCAGCCACTGATTGGGGACTGGCTGGATATTGGTTGGTGGATGGTGAGCAATTGCGTTATGCATCACTTGTTTTGGAAGTACATATTATATTATTACCATTATTGTTATTATTTTTATTTTCTCTTCCTTTTCTTAGTAAATAGCTTTTATCTGAACCCTCAAGTTCTACTTTGTTGTTTTTCTCCAATTCTCTCCCCCATCCCTCTGAGAGGGGGGAGTGAGAGAATGACTGTATGATGCTTAGCTGCCTGCCAGGTTAAAACACAACAGCTACTTTATCGCTTCATTCTCTGAATAATATTTTCCTGATAGTAAATAATACTGTATCTACTTAGAGAAGAAAATCAAATCAGTTAAACTGAGAACAATTTATCTGTTCTAGAGGAAATATATGCATATGGCTGTACAGGTAGATACAGGCTAGTGTACAGATGAATATTTATCTCCGTATCTGTAGAGATATATGGATACAAATACATCTATATATGTACATGCATACACACTAAAATTACATGCACTTATTTCCATGAATACATTAAGTCCTTATTTTTCATTTAATGCATCAATGGTAGCTTATAAATGATGGGAAAAAAAAATCCTTCAGTTAATAATGGATGTTCCTGTTGAATTTGCTGTTCCATTTGACTTTGCCAAAAGGCAAATGAAATGACATAGCATGACAGCTTTCTCACTATTCATGCAATATGAGCATATGTAAAAGCTGTTTGCAACGCTGACGTTTAAAAAGTATAGAAAAATGGAGTACTAATGTATTTATTTACATTTATTCAATAGTAGAAAATTCATCATTCTTGTGTGAATACAGTACACAGCATGTAGCCTCTGTACATTTATTTTTTATTTTGAATAACTAATTTAAACAGGAAATAAAAGGCCAAATAAAATCATTTGTCACTGATTGATTCTGGTCTAGATCATCAGAAATGGAAGCCATAGGACAGATTGAGATTTTTTTTCACAGTTGTCTTTTTTGCTTCAGATAACTGAGGTCTTTTGCTGTTTGATACGCATGTTTTTTACCAAATAGCAACTTATGTAATCGCGCTCCATACACACACACACACACACACAAAAGGAGGTAGAAAGGAGGAAGAATATAATTAACTTTGAACATATAGATATGTAAAATGTGTGACTGAACAGAAATTGTACTGAATACTTTGTATATATTACTAATACACTTATCTTAAACAATAACTTTTTAATTACATTTTGGGTTAATATGGTTGAAATAATGTTCTATAATAAGGGAAAATCTACTTTACTCTGTAAAGATCAACTTCCTATTCCTAAAATTATTGTACAGCTAGCTATAGATTTGGAATGAAATATATTAAACTTTAGAAAGTACTATACTGGATGTTAAATATACTGAACAATGTGAGAAGGATGTAGTCCAAAGTATTTATTAAAAAAAACCCCAAAAAACAGAACCATGCAACTTTGCAGTCCAGTAGAATTACAGAAGTGTCCTTTGGGATTATTTCTATTTTTTTAGAGTCAAATTCAATTCTATAAAGAAGCATCATGCCTGTGTGTAAATAGAATAGAAAAGACATTTATTTAATATCCTGAAATTGCAGGGAAGTAAAGCAATCCTTTGAACTAGCATTGAAGAGTTTTCTTAAAAAAAGCCAAAAATTTAATTTCCACTTATCCTTCAGTCCTTACTAGAGATCATGTAGCCAACACCTCTTACTCCTTAACTTTATTTACAATGAATTTAATTGTTACTGATACATAAAACTGAATAAATAAAATATGTAGGCATTTTAACTAATTACCTTATAAGTCTTATAAGGATCACCTCTCACAACCTGATGGCAATGCTTTGCCTAATCCAGTCAAGGATACCATATATTTGTAGCAAGAGCACATTGCTGGATCACATTCAACTTGATGTCCAGCAGGATTCCCATGTCCTTTTCCAGAGAGCTACTTTCCAGCTGGGTAGTCCCAAGGATGTCCTGGTGGCTGGGGTTGTTCTTCCCCAGGTGCAGAACCTTGCATCTCTCCTTGTTCTACTATCAGACCGTTTCTCCAGCTTGTTTCATTTCACTTACAAAGTATCTTCTGTGAACTGCTGAAATTTTTTAGTAAGTACAAAATTGTATGCTCTCAGGAAAAAATCTGAAAAGTGGCTTTTTATTCAATTGTACGTGCTCTGTGAAGGAGTTCATTTTTTCTGTCTCTATATTTTGGCTCAGTGATTCTGATAAGGGGTTTATCGACTTTTCAAGGCAGTGCATCTAATCATTGTCATCTGCAATTTAGAAGCTTGATTTCATCAATATGACAACATATTTGTCTTTCCTTGTTTTTTTTTCTTAATTTTATTTTCATTTTTTTAATATATGCATTTTAATACGAATTAGAAATGAAGTCTTATTGCTTTAAATGAAGTAAGAAAGGTAGAAGAACCTGATATGGCATGTCATGCTAATCTTTGACATTCAGCTGAAAGGAAAGGTATTAAAATGTTCTGCTTGCACACATGAAGGAACAGAGAGTTTTGTTTAGACAAGCAAATACTTTAAAGGATCTGATAATATCTTAGCTTACATGCCATGATTTTAAAAACACAAACAATCTGTGCATCAAACACTCTTTCTGGCACCTCAGGGAACATTTGTTCATCATATGCAATAAAAGCGTGAAGTAAGAGAGTAAATAGCTGTACACAAAACAGTTCTTTTCAGTATCAGGGATGGATGAATTCGGGTATTGGGAAATATTTTTGAGTTCATCCATCTGTAAGTGGTAATGTTTTGTTATGAGTCTTTGTTTGTTTGTTTGTTTTTGTAGGAGGTAACAAGCATTAAAAGAGCTGTAGTGATTACTTATACTGACGTAATTATGCATCTTACACAACATTCAAATTGATCATCAAAAGGACGTAAAAATAATGCCTGGGTAAGGAGTAATGTTAATGAAAACCAAAGCAGATTATGAGTGCGGTAATGGAAGGTAAACTATAACACGAGCTTCAGTGTTTCCTACATTGACAGTACCTATAGAATATAAGAAATGCATATATGAGAAGGCAAAACCAAAAACAAACAAAAAACCCACCCACCCAAAGAAACAAGCAAAAGAATCCCAAACAAGTGTCTGTAGATATTTAATGATTACATTTACATGTGGAAGTTCACATAGCATTATTCTTTTCCATAATTTCAAGGACTAAAGCAGAAAATTAAAAAAAAAATCCAGAAATACCCACAACAATTTACTTGCTACTAGAAGCTGAAGGCAGGATTTTAGAGTAGTTTCACAAAACTCTATAATGATCAAGAGTTTGTTTGTCAGTGACTCCCATATATTTCAATCCTTTTACGCTCTTGCGTAAACAGCAAGATTTGAGTGTCTCAGGTACAGTGCTGCAATGCCTAGCCTGCATGTGTCCCATGTTCCAGCAGGGAGAACTATAGCAGCATGCGTTTAATTCTTTTAATTAAACTTCAATCTCTTCCAGGCAGAATAAAACATTTTTGAAGGAAGACACGTTCTACTTATAATATTCTAGCTCCTGAAAGTTTGGAAACAACTTTTTTAAGCCTTTTACAAACAAGGTCTTGAAGCCAGGTACACAGGAATACAACAGAATTTCTTTGAATCTACTTTGTTCACTAAGGCTTTAAGAGGAATTTTAATAAATGCATGTGTTTATATGAACACAGCCATCTTACAAGGCTCTAAGCTTTCCTCTCTTTTGTTGAAAATACATAAGCATTTTTTGTGGATTTCAGCTTTGCTGGGGAAGAAATTTGTATGAACCAAACAGCGTCTCATGTGTAACCTTCTTCCTACACGGTTTTCAGCACAGCTGCTTATATGACATTTCATAATGTCACAAGAGTCAATTGTTCTTTTTCAGAAATGATAGTCAAAATGACTTCTAATGTCATCTCCTTGTGTAAATTCATCCATTTACATTATTTCCATCTGCTGTTATAATTTTCCATTTTAAGGCAATATGGAGATATTTCTCAGTCATATTGAAAAGCAGTAGTAAAAAGTTTGCCATGTATTTTAATTTTGGCTTCCCACTTCTTATCATGCATTCTTTACACAATCAAAGCTTCTGCAAGACTCAGGAGAAGATTGAATACCTGAAGAATGAAAATTAGATCTTTTGTCTGTGTACAGTGAGTGGAGCTTGACCACAGATAAACAGCTCTGGAATGCAGGATGTGCTTTCAGGTCTTCAAAGTCCAAAAAAAAGCAGATCTTTAATAAATGTATCACATTCATATCAGTAACTAAAAGCAATAGAAAGCTTTCTTTTGCACTTTCTAAGCTTGTGCATTGCAAAGGACCATGTGCGTAATTAAAAACTCTCTGACATCTAAGAACATCTTTCTTTCACTTTTATAAAAAGTGAAAAAATAAGAATGAAATATGTAGAATTGTAATTGGAACATGTAATTGCAGTACCTGGATGAAAATAAACAACAACAAAAAAAAACAAATGAAACGTATCAAATTATCAATTTCAACTGTAAACTATTAAGTAATATCAGTATTTTACAACTAAAAGGGATCCCTATTTGTTAAAGAAAGTTAAAAATAAGTTAAAAATAAGTGGGAAAGAATAAAAGGATAAGAAAAAGTAGGAATGGGGCAATTCAATTCACATGAGTAATTCCTGCAATGGAAAGTTCTCCTTGAAAAAGAGCCCTAGTATCTGTCTTGTGAATTGGCTTTTCTCCTTTATGTTGTAAAATCCCTCTGTTTTTCAATACATGTGCCTCTGCAACCAAGACACTGTTAAACCTTCTGGAGGTGGGAGAGAGAGTGTCTCCATAGCTTCTTGCTCCCCAGAGAAGTCCCTTTTAGGAAGAACTGGTCAACAAGATTGGTTCTTGGAGCATCCCTGTTATAAGGAAAGGCTGAGAGAGCTGCTCAGCCTGGAGAAGAGAAGGCTCGGGGAGACCTCATCCATGTCTATAAATATCTGGAGGGAGGGTGGAAAGAAGATGGAGCCAGGCTCTTCTCAGTGGTGCCCAGTGCCAGGACAAATAGATAGAGGGGGTTCCATCTAAACATCAGGAAGCACCTCTTTACTCTGATGATGACAGAGCACTGGAACAGACTGCCCAAAGACATTATGGAGTCTCCTTCTTGGTGATCTTCAAAAGCTGCCTGGACATGGCCCAGGGCAACCTGCTCTGGGTGGCCCTGCTTGAGTAAGGGTTGGACAAGATGGATCCAGAGGTGTCTTGTAACCTCAACTACTCTGTAACTGATTCTGTGATTCAGAAAGTTGAACATTTTTTATCTGAGGACCACAACTAGCACAGGAGTACAGGTATCACACATAATGTGACAAGAAACTCCTAGAATTAACACATATTTTTGAAGATGTTTTGGGTGAAAAGAATCTATGAAGGAAAATCACATCTTAGTTTTCCAAATAGAATCACAAGAGAAAGTGAATTTGTTGTATGACGTTACTGGATCATATTATTCAGCCGTAAGTCCTTTTACTAATCTTTATATTAGAACTGAAAACACATACAGCTTGATGAATAGTACAATACTCACTAAATCAATATATTAACTGTAGAGAATAGTCTTGAAAACAACATATTTCATTAAAACAAGTCCTGTAGTTTTGCTTCCAAAATAAGAATACAGTTCCAGCTTACAAAAGTATGGAAGCTGTAATGAGTAATCGAGGGAAAAGAAATTCCTTTCTTGGAAATGTAGGTACAAATATTTACAGTGCACTATACGATCCTAATTAAAATCTCTGTAACTCCTGCAGAACTGAGTATTTGTAATACTGTGTAATTTTTTTTAACCTATACTTTATCACCTGACAGATTTCAATATATTAGAAAGAATGATTCATCGATCTCTGCAAAAAGCAGTTTTAAAATGAGAATATGAAGATCTAGGTGCCCTGTAATTCTCTGAGGTACCAAAATCCAAAGTTCAAATGCTCAGAGCCACTTTAAACACCTCAATTTTTTTTTCACTTTATTCTTATAGCATATTATTGCCAGCCAGCCATTACTCCATTGCATTTCCTTGTGTAAGGGAGAGAGAGGGAGAAAGGGAGAGAGAGAGTATAAAATACACTGTGCAATGCAGAAGTGCAGCAACAGCAAGAAGGTACTGAGAAAATGACACTCAGATTATTTCCATCATCTCTACATTTCAGAACTTGGGATACTACTGAAAATGTTTCTGAGGTTTAGCAAACTCTTTTACCAGAATCATAAACCATCAGAATCATCAAACACAATAATGACTAAGGTAACATGACTTCATGACAAGTGGCGAAAGACAAGAACTTCTAGCTGAAATACTTGTAATTTATCTAAGAAAGAAAAATTTTTTTAAAAAAAGGATTACTGTGTAACGGGGGTGCAGAGATTTCCGTTATTCAAAAGAAGAATGAGAACTCAGAAAGAAAAGCTGTACTGTAAGTTTGAGGAACACATGAATAGAGTACATAGATATGGTTCAAAAATGAAAATAAGATGTAACCACAGTTCATGTTTTAGGAAAAGTTAAGAGAGATTCAGTACACAATTGCTGCTTATTTACTGCCTAATAGCAGGAGGGAAAGGACTCACTTTTCCTAAGTGGGAATAAAGTATTAAACCGAAGATCTCCTGTGGGATGGAAAGCAGAGATGAGATTCATATGAGATTGTTGTACGTAACAGTAAGTACTCATTGATTCAGAAGTTCTTTCAAAGACCTATTCCACAATTTCTTGTCTAACAAAAATGGAATGAAATGGTGCAAACTAACTTAGTATGCTCAGGTTATAGTTTTCCCATTATCCTAAGTAAGGGCCTATCCACAGCAAAAATAGACTACTCTAGTTATAGACCTGCTTGCCTTGGTCATCACTGAAATGCCACAATGATATTTGAAAAGAGGTATAAAGCGCTAAAAAGGTCACTTTTTAATGGAGTAGACTACCTGAAGAGGTAGGGAAAAGGTTTTGAGAAGGGAGAGATTTGTGGAGGCACTGTCAAGTTAGTGCAGGTACAAATAACCAAGATGTTAGGCATATTTGTGGTACAGGCATAGTCTTAATAAATAGCTGTCTAAATTTTCCAGAGATGCAATCCTTTATCTTGCAATCCAGAATGTGAAAATTGTGTTCTTTACTACAAGTAATGACTCCATGCTGCTATCAATTAACTGAACTATTACGCAAGCAGGGACAATAAATAGAATGGTTATTTCTCTATTCCAAGTCAATGAAGTGTGATGTTTAAGGGAAATTTAAATAAAAGATTCAGAAAGAATAGGCTGAAATATTTATAAATGAAGATGTAAAGATAGATTGTAACAAAGTTATTATTTTGAGTTATGTTTTGAGAAAATAAAACAAACAAACCAGGAACCAAAAATTGATTAGATGAACTAATCATAAACAATCCTGAAGCATTCTCTAAAATATTGTCAAAACTGAGCAAAAAATTTAAGAAAAGAGATTTCTGACTAACTGGCTAACATTCTTTTGTTTCTAGTGAATATTTCATAAATAATGTATAATTTTGATAGCAGAAAGAATTTAACTTATATTATCTATTGAAGTTTTTGATTCTGTATTGAAAAGCATGTAGGCCTGACTGTCTTTAAGGTGTTATTGTGTTTTGATGTTTATTATGCTCATGTAAATTTTAAGTCAGCAATGTGTCATTTTAACTGTGATGTGTAATCTATATATAAATCATTAAGTGATACACCATAGCTTACTAATATCTTAAATTAAACATTATTCATAGCTATATTTTTATAGCTTACAATTTCATGAAAATACCAGTGTTTTTTTTTTTTTTCTGACAAATGCTGCGCTGAAGACTACCTCATTCACAGAGGTGGTATATCACAGTAAAATGAAATATGTTATTGATACAATTCATATAGTTGTAAATTTAAGGTCTGCAATGGCTGGTGTCCTAAAAAATTCCTTTCTAGGCTTGAATACTGACTCCTTTTTCACTTAATAATAATGTTCACATGATTTTAAATCAGCTCTTGTACTTTGGTATATAGCTATGTTGATATAAATGTTTTAAATACAGAAAATATGAATTAAAAATGATTCCATACAAGATTGCTACCTACAGTCTGCAACATAGACTCCAAGAAACTATGTAGGGCTCTCCAAAAGTAATGTCTTCCATTTATTTCCATGGAAACTACAACAGATGCAAAAATAATACTGTGCAAAGATAATATTGTGCAAAGATGCACAACAATACTATGAGACAGAGCAAATTCTCAACTACAAAACACTGTTTTTCGATGTAGTCACCACCATTAGCTATGAATTTTCACCAGCTATGAATAAGAGCCTGCATGCCATGCTCATAAAAATCTGCACCAGTAGAGCTGACCCACTGTTTCACAGCTGCTGAGACAATGTCATTGCTAGGAAAACATTCAACTTTCATCAGCCCGAACAGATAGAAGTCAGAAGGCACCAAACCCAGACTACAAGGTGGGTGTGGTAGGACTCTCCAGCCAAGACCAGCAATGTGTTCCATGGTCTTCAAACTGGTATGGGGCCTGGCACTATCATGTTGCAAGAGAAAGGTCTAACTCTGGAAAGAAATGCAGAATAAGGTTCTGTGTGGTTTACAAAGCATAAGATTAAATCAAATAGTCTTCATATTTTCAGGTGTTCAGACCATCAGATCTTCAAATCTGTTAGACTGTAAGTAATATTCCTGTATTGAAATTCCACTAGGTAAACTGTAAACTTACAAATGATTACAAACCAAGTAAAAGAGAATGTTAAGTGACTAAATATTGGAGGATAGTATATAATTACTTTTTTTTCCTTCTTTGGGTTCTAATTTCCTTGTCAAAAAATGTAACTTCAGTTACTTTAAAGTGTTTTCAAAATTCTATTCAAACGGAATTCCTCTAATAGTTTCTGCTGAAGAAGAAGGATAGTTTCTTCTATTGACTTATCTATTTAGTCTTGAAACAGTAAATTGATAAAGAGATATTGTGCTAGATAATGAAGGAATCAGGATTTAATGTGATTTTACCTGCAACCATTCCTCTCCTACTGCAATTTCTAACACAATATTAGAATTTTGAGCCAATATCTGAAATTCTTTTTCTTCAGATCTCTGCGAGCAGGAGAACTTGAAGGTGGATTTTCTATTTCCTTTCCATATGCAAGCTCTGTGTTGGCTCATGTGGAGAGACAGCAGTAGTAGTATAGTAGTAGTGTAGCAAGAATTTCTCCAGCAGTTTTTACAGAAACTTCCAGATGACAAACCTCATTGAAAACATATCAAACAAAGGAGAATATTTAGTTCAAACTGAAGTGATAGTTCACTTTTTTGCTTTAATGGAAATATTTAAAATGTTTTCCAAATCACTCAATATATTTTAGCCATTGATTATCAATAATTAATAATCATTTGGAATTTAATCACTATTCAACATGAGAGCAACTTGAAATAGATAGTTTTTAAGTTCATTGATTTAAAAGAAACCAAGAGAGAAATTAAGAAAAGATTCTTAATGTTAATTGTACATCAGATATTTTGATCAAAGGATGTGTGGCGAGTGTGATATAGTGAATAGTGAATATTGCTGGCCCAGTGGTTTAGGGGCTTCCTCTTCAGAGTCATCTCTAATAAAGGAAGTGAACTGCAGAATTAATAATCAGGAAAGAAAGTAGAAGTTTTGAGGGATAATTTATTATCTTCAGAACATATTTTAAATTGTACATACTAGCTAGCAACTGCCTTTTTTTTTTTTTTTTTAAACACTTAAAGCCAATATACTGAACTAATACTTTCCTGGAGACATTCTGTTTTGTCTCACTCCATTACTCAGTTCCCTGCTCAGTGTTCAGCTCCTCCTACTGAGTCACTAATTGCCCAAGGTATAGAAAGTCTTATACAGAAATGTTAGTTTGACTTACTTCTCCATTCGGTTTTATTTCTCTTCTCTTCTTTGCTGCTATAAGGTAGAAAATAAAATTATCTTTTAAAACCTGAAGGTTCATCTCCAAAGTTTAGTTATTAGTCATATTTCATGCTACAGAGAAAATTAAATTTTTTAATTTCAAGAAGACATATTAGTGGATAGGACAGATATTTAAGATATATTTGTGAGCAATTTCTAATCAATAACATTGCACAATGTTTAGAAACAATTCATAAAGCTGTCATACCTAAGCAATGTTCTTTCACTCTATTATCATTTTCTTCTTTAAAACTTGATGAAATAATCAAACTGTGAATTAGATTTTGGGACTACTTAACATTTTAAGGATGTTATTTTATTTTAACATTTTTAAGGATGCTTACTTGCCTTGAACTCCTCACAAACAAGAAAAGAGTGGTGGTTAAGCACAGGTATAACATTAAGAATTTAAAGCATCCTCAATCATTCCTCAGACTGTCTTACATTATGTATTTAAATAGTATTATTTATCTGACAGGTCTGGAAAAAAAAAAATTCATTCAAAAGCCTGTTTGTGTAGAGATCACGTATTGAAGGAAACATCACGAAATTTCAAATTCTAGTTTCTATAAAAAAGTTTGATGACAAACTACATATGAAAATACTATACAATTTATTAACTGTGACCCATCTCAAATACGTAACTTCTCAACTGTATTGTTTTTTTATGATAAAGTTTCTTCAGCATAGTGTTGATCACTGTAGCAACGCATATGAACTTAGTCCATATTACTATTAAAAAATTGTAACCTGTACAGAGAGTAGTGAATGTAGTGACATTTCTTTCACTAAATCACACCAGCATCACTCATTTTACTCTTTCTTAAAATAACTTGTTCTAACTGAAAACAGGCAAAAATAGATTAATCATGTCAAATACACAGACTTTCAGTTTACAGTGTCAGTGACCGCTATTAATTTAGTCTTAAAAAATAAAAAAGAAACAACTCTGTGCTCAATATTTGACAGAAGACAGTACTCTCATATAAATCAAAATGCGATAATTCAAATGTCATTTAAATTATGTCAATAGACTAGTCTTGTAGACTAGTCTTCTAGACTAGACTAGTAAATGACATTAATGAAAAAAGATTTAAGCCTTTCAAGAAATATTTCCATCTCATATGTACTTAAAAGAAAAATTCTGCAAGACAAAGTCGTGCAAGTAAATAGGTTTGTAAAACCTTAGATAGCATATTCACCTGATATACAGCAGCACATAAAGTGACAATCACAGCACTTGGAGTACCACAAGGTACTTTTGAACTGCTTTTCAGTACCATAGAGATGAATCCTATTTTCAGCTGACCTTCTGCTTAATGTATTTGAATTATCTGTGGCAGCCTTTGAAAAATTATGATATACCATACCTGTACTTTTCCCCCCAAAAAGGACGATTGGCCTCAAAATCATGAAATAAATTAGTCTTTTGTAAATCTTTTTTTTCCCCACAAATTACGATTATATTCAAAGCACTAAGAGCTAAATATTTGCTTATTTAGTAATAATAGTAATAATAAAAACAAAAAATCTGTCTTTGTAATCATATGGCTCCAAGGCTTAAGCTTTAAGACAAACAGAAAACACAATGAGGTGTCTGGTAACTACCACAGCAGTACATAATTCTCTCTTGCTTTGTTGATCATGCTGCAGTGACGGCTCACTGCTAGGCAAAATGTTACAGCTAGCCTGTTTTTAGCCTTTTGCTGGCATATCAATGTAAACCAAGTACAGGAGGACAATAAGAAGCTACCTGTGCTTAGTTAAATGTGCAACAAAAGCATTGGTTATTTTTTCTCCCTTTATGAGATTTTTTTAAGTCTTATTTTTTTCCTTAAGCCATGGATTAAAGCTAAATTTAGAACTGAACTCCCCCACTCTTAAATATTTCGCCCTTTACTGGCCTCAAACATAAAACTTTGTCACAGAATGTGAAAATATTACTCTTTATGATTATTCCTCGTTTGTTTTAGTAAAGCTTTTCTAACAAGAGAGCAAGAGTTCTGTTCACAGCTAAATAAAAATAATTTTCTCTGCTGAAAATAATTTGAAGGTTGGTTTTCTAAATCTAAAATTAAACATTATTTATGGAATCATAAAAGCTATTGAAACTGTAATTATTGTTCTAATACTTTCCTAATGCATTGTAGTTAGATTCCTAGTCCATTGCCTCCTTTAAAAAGTTACATACTAAAATATTTCTAACTTGTCTATGTCCAAGGCATGGGATTCAGAAACATTTCCCAGTTGCTCACTCAGTGTGCATCATCCAGCCGCCTGCTGATTCCGTCTTGGGCTGAGAGCCAAACATGCTCCATTCGTTGTCCTTTTCTGAGAAAAGAAGATACTGAGGCCAAGCAGGAGACAAAGGATTAATTTACATTAGTGATTAAGAGCATGGCAAGGGTTATTTTTCAGTGTAAGGCATGTTGTATGCACTGAAGTATGTTATCCCTCCAAGAAAATCAAGCTTGAAATCACATACCAGGCACCACTGTTAACCTTCAACTTGTGAAGGGTACTCAAGGAGCTCTATCCTGGGGAAAATATCTCATATTTCCTCAAAGGTCCCCCAGTAGGTTGGCTCTACAGGTACAGTGCTTTATTGGTAATGTCAAGGCAAGTTAGGATGGCTGCACAAACATCTATAAGAGCTGCTCCAAAAGTAATGCATCCTATTTTATTATGTTGGCCCACAACATCAGAGGCATGTGCTGGTGCTTAGGCAGAAGAAGTTGAACCTTTCCACCAATGTTCCACTACATTTTGTTGCCATGTGACAAATGGCAGCAGAGGGACAGTCTGACAAAATGGCATCTGATGTGGAAGTGTGTATGAAGCAAAGTTGTGTAATTAAATTCCTCTGTGTAGAAAAAATTGAACCCATTGACATTTATTGATACTTGCTGAACATTTATGGAGACCAGATAGAGGATGTGAGCACAGTGAGGCAGTGGGTGGCATGTTTCAGCAGTGGTGACAGCGACATGAAAGACAAGCCATGCTCCAGATGGCCTTGCACAGCTGTCATACCACAAAATGAAAAGCGTCTTGATCAGCTTGTCCATGGTAAGGACATGCTAGGATTATGACCAGGTAACTGTGTAAGGAGCTGAATATTGGCTTCAGTGCATTCAAAACAATGGCAGCAACACTGGAATACCACAAAGTTTGTGACTGGTGGGTCCTAGGAATGCTCACACAGAAACAGAAAGCACACTGTATACAAGTCTGTCAGGAGTTGTTGGACCAACATGAGGCTGAAGATAAGTCTCCTGAATTGCATCATTACCAGTGATGAGACGTGGTGTCACCACTACTAGATGGAGTCGAAGTGTCAGACCACAGCATGGCAGCATGTGAGTTTCCCATTGAAGAAAAAGTTCAAGACACAGCCCTCAGCAGGTAAAGTGATGTACACTGTCTTTTGGGATAGGAAAGGGGTGATCCTTCTGGATTTCCTGGAACCCTGACAAATCATCAACTCTGACTGCTTCATTGTGATACTGACTAAGTTGAAAGCTCAAACTTCCAGAATCAGGCCTTTCTCTTGCAATATGAGAATGCCACTTGGAAGACCATGGAGCACATTGCCAATCTTGGCTGGACTGTCCCATCACATCCACCATATAGTCCAGATTTAGCACCTTCTAACTTCTATCTGTTCCAGCTGATGAACGATGGGACTGCATGGGTAACATTTTCCTAGCAACAATGCCATCATAGCAGCTCTGAAACAGTGGGCCATCTCTGCTGGTGTAGATTTTTACAAGTGCAGCCTGAACACTCTTGTTCATTGGCAGTGAAAACGCATAGCTAATGGTGATGACTGTGTTGAAAAATAGTGTTCTGTAGCTGAGAATTTGCTCATTGCAATCAAACATCACTATTGTTCTCTTTGTATCTGCTGTAATTTCCATGGAAATAAATAGGAGGCATTACTTTCAGAGCAACCTACGTAGTCCACTGCATCTTAGACAATATTGTTACAAGAAGCTTCACACTTTATTTTCCTTAAATCAGCTCTCAGTAAATTTCTAATTATATGCTTTTTAGCGACATAAATAATTCTTTTGACAGTAATTACCATGAGCAAGAAATTCCTTTTTAAACAATTTCTGATCTCTGTTGACAATCTGAATTTAGGCTAATTTTGACTTAATAAATATGAATCTCATGACTGTCCACAGTTATTAGAGGCAGCTTGACAAATGAGTGCTCTATTATGTCTTAGTTTAAATTTAGCTATTCATTTCATATTGACTGAAAGTTAGGAAAAATCAAAAGTCTGAAGCTGGGGCTTTTTTTTTGGCTTACTTTTATTAAGCCTACTAAGTGTATATTTGTAAGGTAGAATTTTTTCTGGAAATGTGTGTCTACTCATTATGCCTACATTAATTTTTTTGAACTAAACGTTCTTATATCTAATATTAATTACTATATGGTAGAACATTTACATAACAATAAAATTACCAAAATATTAAGGCGGAAGCAGACTCACTACAACCTCGTACTTTGAGGCACATGTCGGAGAAGACACCATGAGCAGAATCTCACTGAACTATTTCCAATATAAGAACAAAGGCAGGCACAGCATATGCTAAATACAAGAAGCCTTCCACAGATTTCTGTCACTATATATGAAATCTGAAGTAATTGTGGTAAATAAGAACCCTTATACTTGAAATAGAGATCTGCAAAGTTATTAACTTTATTGAGATATATTTGTTATCTGACTGAAATAGTGGTAATGTTGAGAGTATTCCTCGGCATACAGAGCTACATAACTTCCCATACAGAAGCAGAAGAAGGACTGAAATATTTTTTATTTTCTGTCAGTAATACATAGGAAAATGTTGAAGTAAATCCCTTGAAATGCCGAAATCATATGTACATCATTCTTTATTCTAACATATCAGAAAACACTCGATCCATTTGAGTGCTTAGTGAAGTTTCCTTTGGCACTTCAGAACAATAAAGTACAATTGGTATAAAACTAAAGCTGTGCAGTACTTTTAGGGATGTGAAAAATATCAGGAAGGGTTTCTTTAGATACATTGGCCAAAAGAGACAGATAAAGGAGATTGTACCCCCTCTGATAAATGAGAAGGGAGAACTGGCTTTAACAGACATGGAGAAGGCTGAGGTACTCAACGAGTTCTTTGCCTCAGTCTTCACTGGCAGCCAGTCTTCCGACGCCTCTTACGTCCCTGAGCCTCTAGGCAGGGGCTGGGGAAATGAAATCCTTCTCACTGAAAGAGTGGAGCAAGTCTGAGACTGCCTCATGAGGCTGTGTGTGTATAAGGCTGAGTGTGGGGCCAGATGATATGCATCCCAGAGTTCTGAAGGAACTGGCTAATGTGATTGCCAAGTTACTCTCCATCATCTCAGCAGGGAAGGATCTGGGGTGATGGCTGACAGTCAACTGAGCATGAGCCAGCAGCGTGCCCAGGTGGCCAAGAAGGCCAATGGCTACTGACTCGCATCTGAAACAGTGTGTCCAGCAGGACTTGGAAAGTGATTGTCCCCTTATACATGGCACTGGTGAGACTGTACCTCAAGTTCTGTGTTCAGTTCTGAATTACTCACTGCAGGAAGAAGGTTGAGTTGCTTGAGAAGGTGCAGAGAAGAACAGCAGAGCTGGTGAAGAGGCTAGAAAAAAAACTCTGGAGGAGCGGCTAAGGGATCTGGGGTTGTTTTGCCTGAAGGAGGCTGAAGGAAGATCTTATTGCTCCTTACAACTATCTGTAAGGAGGTTGCAGTGAGGAGAACGTCAGTTTCTTTTTCCCAGGTGACAAGTGACAGGATGCAAGGAAATGGGCCCAGCTTGCTCCAGGAGAGGTTTAGACTGGATATCAGCAATAATTTCTTCACAGAGAAGGCTCTCTAGCAAAGTGGTACGCCTGGAGGTATTCAGCAGACATGCAAATGTGGCACTAAGGGACGTGATTTAAGGTGAGACTCAGTAAGTCAGGTTGATGGTTGGACATGATGATCTTGAAGGTCTTTTCCAATGTAGATGATATAATGATTCTAAGATTTTTCCTGGTTGTGTCCCATTTATCCCGGAGTGAGTTTACTGGATTTCAGATTTGTGGTAATGAAAACCCTGATACACCAGGGCTTTGGATTTGTGCAGAGGGAAAAAGATCTGGGAAAGCATCAGCAATCTGTTACACCTAGACTGGCTTAAAGTAGACATATGCATCAGGACATACCTTAATAGAGGTATTAGCTGGGTTACACTTTCTGTCCTTCCTTATCCAGGGTAACAGGGCTTCATTGTACCTTGTAATACATGCAGAATAATTTCTGGTTGTTTTTTTTTTGGTGTTCACAAAGTTTATTTCCTCTGTATTGCCTGCAGTATTAAGGCCATCTGACAACCATCGGTAAAAATCGACACAACATGTTGTCAGACCATACCTTGGGGAGTTTTTTATTATCTTTGTGAAATAGCTCCGTCTGTCAGCTCTGTTATTCTGTATTATTTAATCTGCAGATTGAAAGACATCTTGGTTTCTATTCTACAGAGGAGACTCCTTCTTGAGACTTAATTGTCAGTTCTAAAGCATTTAAAGAAACATGAAAAACTTTTGGCTGAAGAGCTCATTGTGTAAATAATGTCCTTATGATAAATACAATCAAGTTAATCCAAAGTGATGATTCCTCCAGGTATACAACAAGCCACAGTTTGGAATCTTACATTTCTATAACCAAGATTCAAACTTTACATAATGCCATAGCAACAGGATATTCTCTTGAATAGGTCCTTTGTGGTAAGCATACCTGAGTCACATATGACACATTCAGTTTCATAGAGGAAAAGAAAAATTTATGATTTTTCGGGCCTCTGCTTTTGAGAACAGCTATTCAGTACTGATTCCTTCAGCTTCACCCTTCATCTAAAAGTTTCAGGTCTGCAGCATAACAGCACCCAAATAACAGTGAACTTAGTCCTACGAAATTCCCTGACAATATGTAGGAAAAAAAATTGTCTGTGAACTCATTTTTCTCTGAGTATTTTAAAGGAATAATGAAGATGTGCATAGTGTTCTCAGTCAGATGGCAGCTTGAATTCATAGAGGATTTTTAGACTAGGGGAAAGGTGCAGTTTCTTTTCAGCTCAATTATTTGGATAAGACCTTCATTGTCTAAAGACTAATAAATTCTACTTATATCTGAGAATAAAATAAGATTAAAAAAGGATATTATGAAAAATAAATTGAGGTATGTGAAGGTTTGAACTCCCTTAATCCCTCTATTCCTCTTGCTTCTACTAACTTGATAGGAAATTTCTCAGAATGGTGTGGAATTTGAGCATTCACAACTTTACTGTTTACTTTCATAAAAGGAGGTGCAAAGATGAGCATTAAGAAATCATAAATCAGACAGAGTAAGAAAAAATCAGATTTTGGGAAATGTTTTCTAAAATTTCTGAAGCTTTTAATTCTGTCTAGTGAAGAAAATGAATTATTATTTGCCTCTGCTTGTGTGCTTACATACACTCCATGTAGCCTTATGGAGGAGAGTTGGCTTCCTCTGTCATTGTCTCAGCCTAGAGTGCTTTCAAACAAGAAAGAAACAATCTGCCTTATCTCTCTCTCTTTCACCCTGAATCTCCCAGAGTCCAAGTCATCAAGTTTCATGTATCTTGTTTTCACCAAAAACTCCATCACACTCTTAAAACAAAAGAATAAAAGAAAAAGAAATATTGCTAATGAATGTCTTATTCAAATGAAAACATTTTCACTAGATTTTCATCTTGTTAAATTGTACGAATATGTAAATATGTATATTTAATTACAAATAAACTACTGCTTATTTGAAAACTTCCAATTAGTTTAAGTAATTTCTAAGACAATAATATAACTAATAGAAAAATAGCTTCTTTTTGTCTCCATACTCATTTTTTTTCTCCATATGGAATGCTATGTAGCCTTTTGGAAATAAACAGGGTCTCAGCCACCCTAAGTAACATCTGTGCTTGAATTTCCTAGCTGGTCAGATTAGATCCTCATAGTTCTCTCTTACAACATTCTAACACACAAATCACCTTGTCCTTTAGTTCGTGCATCTGCTGGGATCCTACCATAAGGAAACTGTGAAAAATTGTTTCTGTGAACATACAGGGAGGAAGTTCAGCACATCTCATATGTCTCTTTTCTTGTACAGCTGTGTCTGAGTTTTATGGCAAAAGATTAAACCAGAATTTACCAGAATGGGGACCAAAACTTCCCCTTTGCATTTGGACTTCCTCCAAGTATAAAAGCACAATCTCTTTTCCCATTACACCTTAATCCTTTCTGCAAGCTTGAACAAGTAGAACTCATTAAAGAGTGTGACAGGCTAGATTCATAAGAGATTTCTGAAGTGTTTTTTTTTTGTTGTTGTTGAATACATATTATATGTTGAAAATGGGATACTGCCAGAATTCCAAATGATCTCCCAGTAATTAAAATATTTATATTATTTATGAGATAATCTAATTATATGAACAAGAATAAAATCAACCAATAAAACTCAGATAATTGCTTTTGTCTTTAATTCTCACAGTACATGCCAGTTATATCTCAATTAATTTGGATAGGCAGGTGTTTCCAGCAGGAAAGAAAGGAAAAAAATGATCTCAAAAAAATAATGGCTCATGAATGCTATTAATTTTATTATGTATATGCCAGAACACAGTAAAAGAAAAAGATTTTCAAAATGACCAAATAGTTAGGCATTTAATTTTCATATTTTTTTTAAAAAAATCTCCCCCTCTGGGAAATGAGGTCTATTGAATAAAAACAGAAAACATTGTTAGTCTATAATTACAGTATTTAAAAAAAGTTTATTCTTCTCTCCATTTTAATGAAATAATGGTGGCTCAAAAATTAAGCAGCTAAAATAAAGTAAAACAACTCTTTCCCTTTTATTTTTCTTTTTTAGAGAGGTAGAAATTTCCTTCAAGCTGGTAGGATGTGCTATCTTCTCTCCAACATTTTTTCTAGTTTATATAGTATTATTGTCATAGTTTGGAATGAGACTTATTTGCTTGTATCCAAACACAGACTCTTATTCCCAAATTGAATGAATGTTAAAAGTTGTTCCCACCTCCAAATCCTAAGGGAAGCTAGAGAAAATTGATAGATACCCTACGTACTCTCTGAAGGACAGGATCAACTTAATCTAGGCCAGGGAAGAAGAAACTAACTCTACAGACTGAGGTCTAGTTCCAATGAAGATTAGAAAGAATATTCCAATCTACCAGTAAAAACTATACCACTACAAAGAAATTTCAAGATTTGTAGAATGAAGGTGAAGATCCTTTTTATTCTGCTCCTTAGAGCAATCATACAGAAGGAGAAATCCAAATACTTGATCTCGACTGCAAGAATAGTTACTACAATAGACATAGAAGATAAGAGTCAGGATAATGAAGAAACAGGTCAAACAAGTCTAAGCAGAACTACAAAGTTCTGTATTAATTGTTACAGTAATAATAACAATGATAATTATGATCCATATCATTTAGTCTCCTATTTAATTCCTGTTCCTTCCTTATTCAGATACATGAATGCAGATGTAGATACTGAACTCCTATTTTTTGCTTTTGGATCTATGTAATAAAACTTATCAGATAATAATCTGATCATCTTTTTTTGTCCTGAAACACAAATAAGCAGACAATATTAATATGGCTGAGATTGATGTTCATTCTGCCCAAGGCTCATGCCTGAATCTTAGATGTTTTATTTGAAGAGGAGGGGAAAAGAAAGTTTAGTATTTTTAAGCTACTGATATTATCCAAGAATTCCAAAGCCTACCTTCCGGCCAAAAGCAAACCAATAATTGAAAAGTGTAGGGCAATATTCTGATGTACAATACTAGAATAAGAGAATAAGAGAATTTTGTAGCATTATGGCATCTTAGTTCTACAGATTTCCCTTATGAAAAGCTGCTTGGCAGCTTTCCTTATACTTTGACTATGGCTACATAACTGCTTGTTAGAATATACACATTTCCTCTGCTAGATTTTTCCATCACAGTTCTAAGTAGACGCAAAAGTAACAGAAAACTTATTCATGAAGAGAAAGGTTTGACTATGAGACAATCTAGATTTTCTACACTACTGTTCTCTTAAAACAGAATTCTTTGTTCTCATTCAAATTCCACTGAAAATGAGTTTTCCTATGTGTTTCAGTAAGATTTGCATCAGGTTTTAAGCAGTTGTTATGCCACAACATTTTCAACAGAATTTCTCCTTCACTGCTTTTTTTCAAGTTTCATCTTTCACATGACCACTAAAATCTAAGTGTTTAAAGAAGGAAATGTCTGTGCTTTATGAGAAGATTAATTTTAACATGCATCACAGGTCATCTATAGACCAACCATTTCTCTTTTTTGCATTCGACTCTACTTGATAAGTTCAGCTCTAGCAAACTGGAAGATTTTCCTTCTTTTTCCTGTACACACATTAGCTTGAAATTCTAATGTTTATCAGTTGCAACAGAAGTTGACAATATTTAATTATTTTGAAAAATATATTATCCCAATGCAGATAAATATCAACGAGAGTAAGTACCAAAAGAGTACATAAATTCAAATTAAATCATAGGTAGAGACTTGCTCACCAATTTGCAAATCTGTTCTTCATATTTGAAAATCTATGTACTGAGAGAAGAATTTAAAGTCCCATATGTATCATGCAGAATACCAGGAAAACCCAAAATATTTAACTATTATTAAGTAGAGTGTTGGTATTTTTTGCTTTATTGTTTTCTTTTCCTGGCATTACTGAAAAACTCTTAATCACTTGATTTTTTTCTTCAGCTGCAGTAGTAATTCTGACATCATGTTAGCTGTTGTAGAAAAACTGCGATATAAATAAAACATTATGACTCAAAGAGGAGAGGAGATAGGGCCATATAAGCTCCTTATCTAATTGTCTAGTGTGCAAAAGCCTTTGAACAAGCTCTTAATGCCTTTCTTTAAAATAACTGTATTAGAGAATTCAGTGGGCTTTCTTTTACTTAAGAGATATAATCATATGTCAGCAGAGCTATTTGAAAGCATTTTAGTGACAGTTACTTTTTCAACAGCGGTAATGATTGCTGTTAAATAAATAGCTATGAATTTGAAAAATAAAACCCTTGCTAGTTTGTCTTCCAAAGTAGAAAATACAGCTGTTGAAAGTAGAGTATACCTCTGCCAAAAAGTATATCCCTGGCTATCATTTTGAAAGCAGATCACCTGGTGCAGAGCTTCCGAGAATGTTCTAGACTGATAATCTCTGATAAGTGAAAACGTGATGCATGAAATTTAATTTGAGTTAGAATCAGACAGAAAAGCTCATATCTGTGAAGCAAAGTCTTCTCATACATCGATGTTTACTTGTATCCTTAGAAAGCCTGAAAGAGTAGTTCTGACGTAAAGCTTCTAGGGAGAATTCACAAACAACAACATTTTGGACATGTTTTACCCAATGCCAGCCTGCCAGCACTTATCTAGTCTGCTCTGCTTCCCTCAGGGGCAGATCCATGACTGCCAAGATAATACACGTCGGAAAAGATAATTTCTTGCTTGACTATAATGCGTTCTCATGCTTCTCATTGTCAAAGGCTGTCTAAACACTTAGGCAACTATCGCTGTGTGCACTGTGCACAGGGCATATTTTCAAACATTTATTCAAGTTGTTGATCAGTATGCATGTATATGCATACATACATATATATTGATATCAGCCGAAGAAAGACTACAAGGAGCCCACACGACCCAAGGAATATGCCTGGTGTGTCTGAATATTACTCAAATTCCACAAAAAGGAAAATATCCAAGAAACACAACAGAAGTACACTGAGTCAAAGTTTTCCATTCTATGGCACTTTCCATCAATAGAGTTACTTTGTATCTCTAATGTGGGGATAGTCTTATAGTGAGTACTGTATCCAGTTCTGGGCTCCCCTGTACAAGANTGGACTTGATGATCTCTCAAGGTCCCTTCCAACCCCTGCAATTCTGTGATTCTGTGATTCTGTGATAGTCTTGAAGGAGAGAGAGGGTAATATATCACCTGCATCTATTTGAAGATGATGGTGGAAGCTGTGTTTATTCTGGAGGGAAGTATTAATAAAAACTGGGCTGTTGTAATCTACAAGGCATACTGCCTCAGTTTTATTGCTTTCTGTGTCATCTTTTCTTTCTTTCTTTTCTGTTTTTTTCTTTCTTTCTTCCTTTCTTTTCATTTATTTTTTAAACAAATGACAATTCTAGACCTTTACAAAACTAATGAGCACTAATTTCCTCCCACTCTTTCTGTTCCTTTCATCTATAAAAGTGATTTCTTTTCACTCAGCTCTAAGCATACTTAGTGATTGTACTTCTGGTAACACTCCCTCTATGTCTATGGGCATGAGTGGCATGAGGACTTAAATCCATGAACTAAAATAAAATGACAACTATGCCTTACTGGGAGTTGATGCAGCCCATCAATCTATCAGAATACAGTATTTGACAACCAGTGTTTCCAGTTAGATCTGCACAAATTACTTTTACTCTTCGTTACTCCAAAGCAGTTCAAGGGCTTACTTGAAGGCACAGAAAATTCCTCAATTATCAAGAAATTTGACATAGCAAGGACTTGGAACTGAGATAATGAAGACTTTTTCTCTCTCCGTCATAAGCTGAGCAACTGCTGTACAACTGGGACCCTCTGATGAACTGCCTCTGGTTAGGATGGTATTTCAGTTACCTTCTCTCAAGGCTCTCTGTGACACCACTATGTAATAACCTCTGCAAATAGATATTAACCTTCTCCCATAGCTTCAAAATCATTAGACCAAAACCTTGTATCTGAAACTCCTGCTGATTATAATCAAAGTCAAGGTGTTTTGGCAGTTTTTCCTCTTGAGGAGTGACTCTAATTTTGGGCATGCTGTTTTTTATGAGGCAAGATGTTAAGAGAGTCTAAACATTGATTCACTTACTGTTTTCTTTTTCCTATAATACAAACAAAAATAAATCAGATATCCATATTAAAAGATATAGAATACAGACTTTCTTTGTGTTTTACCTTTCAAAATGAATAAAATCTGCGGGTAAGAGTTTCCAAATAAGTTTTGAAATGGTTAAAGCTTGTACAAATTTAACAGTCAAAGTTTCTGGAGACAGCAATTTACCCTCCTACATTATCTAACAACAGATCTTTGTGTACAGGCAATGTAATAGATATAGGCTTGCAATGTAATATACAGTAGAGACTTGACACTGGACAAGGAAGAATAGTATATCTCCACTTCGTTGTGCACAAAATTGGGTACCTATGTGGACTTTTTTTGAATAGTTTTACTGAGAGAGTGCAGTCATAACTAAAACATGTTTTTCTGTTTGGACATGATTGAAGAAAATAAAAGAAATAAATTGCTTTTCACTGTACTCAGGTTGCAAAACTGTTGCATTGGAAATTACATTGAAAGATTTGCGATTTATGCAGGTAACAGCCCAGTTTCTTCTTCTATTATGACTGATTTGAAAACAGAAGATAGTGCTGATCTCTAGTACCTTGGAGAATATTACGACTATAACAGTCCATTGGGATAATTGTTCTTTTTGTTTTACAAGTCAAAGTAGAAAATCCAAGAGGCAATTTTTATTTCCTTATTACTATGATTCTAATACTACTGGATTGGTTTTCTTTTTATTTCAGTTTTGCATGCTATAAAGTTCATATGGCTGGCAGTTAACGCAACATAAGACATATATATTTTGGTGACATCTAGGACATTGAAGAATTGTAAATAAATACTTTCTTAAAAGTTTCTTATAACCTAACATTCTGTACGTCACATTTAAGAAATGACACATCGGAAAGCAGCCTGATTTAAAAATCTATCAACTAATGTAAAAGTCTGTCAAAGACATGGTTTCCTCTAGGCTAAGATGGATAAGGATTGTTTTTGTCATGTACTAAGCATAATTTCCTGCTCCATGAAATTAATAAATTGGTTGGTTTTCAGTTATACTGCAGCTCCTCCTCAGTCTTGGATCATCACATCCGCAATCAAAATAATTATGAGAAAGAACAATTTTAGCTGGATAATCTGAAGGTAATAGTATTTGCTTGCAATACTTACATTACCTTTACATCAGTCATAGTGATAGAACTTGCAGTAGTCTCACTAATTTACATTAAAGCCAACAATTTATCTATGTGAAATGAAATCTTACTTAAAAATATTTGCAAAGTAAAATGATGCAGAGACTTCCTTTACTTTAACACATGCCTTTTTACCATAACATATTCTGATTGCAGGAGGAAAAATCACAATCTGCTTTCCCAAAGTGACATCTGGCATAAAACCCTTTCATTTTAAAAGCAAACATCAGACTTTGTACTTGATGTAAAAACTCAGTCTAAAATGACTATATGCATTGTGCCTGGTTGGCATGGAGTTAGTTTTCTTCATAGCAGCTCAGTCAGTGCTGTTATAGATTTGTGACCAAAAGATGTGTGATAGCACAGTGGTATTTCAGCTGCTGCTGAGCAGTGCTGTCTTAGGTTCTAGCAAAAGTTACGTTTCTCATAGTGTCTAGTATGAAGCTATGTTTTGGCCTCAGAAGGGAAACAAAACTGATAACATCCTGGCAATGTTGAACAGAGCCGAGGACATATTCAGTTCTGCATTCCTCTGCCAGTGAAACAGTTGAGGGAGGCATAAGGAGCTGGGAACTGGGAGGGGACAGCACCAGGGCAGCTGACCCAAATTGACCAAAGAGCTATCCCATACCATATAACATCATGTGATTGGTTTTTTGGGTTTCCTGTTGCTTTTGTTACGGAAGAGGTTAGCCGGGAGGAAGGGTCGCTGCTGGCTGTAAGCCCTTGCTCTGCGTATCCTCTTTTTATACATATATATGTATACATACTGTTATTTCTTTGGCTTTCTTTACTATCTTAGTAAATAGTGTTTATCTCAACCCACGAGTTTTACTGCATATTTCTCTACTTCTCTCCCCTGTCCCATTCGGGGAGGGGGGAGAGTGAGTGAATAACTATGTGGAACTTAGCTATCTGCTGAGTCAAACCACGACAAGTGCTTACAGTCTCAATGCTGTTTCTCACTCTTCTTCCCAGTGAATAGACGGGGGAATATGAAAGAGACTGGGAGGGCACACAGCCAGACAGATGACCCAAACTGACTAAAGAGATACTCCAAGCTGTATGATGTCATGCTCAGCAATAGAAGTGGAAAAGAAGGGGGTTAGGGATTAGCCATTTTTTGCTTGGGAACTGTCTGGGGATCAGTCCCTCCTTGGGAGGTGGTGAGTGATTGCATTTGAATCAGTTGTTTCGTCGTTTTCTTTCTCTTTTTCCACTTCTTCCCTTACAAAATAGTTTTTATCCCAAGTTTTTATCCCAATGGTTTTATCCCAAGTTTTTGTTTTTTATTTTCTTGCTTTTACTCTTCCATTCCTCTTCCCCTATCCCACTGTGGATTGCAGGTAAGTGATCAAGCAACTGCATGATGCTGCGCTGACCACCAGGATTAACCCACAACAGTACTGGACATGCCTGTCAGGAGAAATGTTTATTTGTCTTCACTAACTTCAGTGTTAGGAAATGGTAAAGGTTGTTTTCACTGTTATGTCTTAATGATGTTTAATTAAGTAAAGAAGAAATTAATACTAGCATTTATTTGTGGAATGAATAATATCAAATAAATTTAACCCTCTGCTTCCGGCCTTCTAGAGAATGACCAGAGGAGAGAGCTCAGGGGCTCAGTTCTCACATGACAAGTGCAAGTATCATGATCTGTTTTGGCAGGTGACCTTCTCTACATTCATCAGGGAACAAATGTGCAATCTTTGTAGCTTCTTGGTGCATGTCAATTTACATTTTTTTCTCCTTTGTTTGAAAGTTGCAGCCCGCCAATTTTCCCTCTATCTATGTTATCACCCCATTCTCCATCCTGAACATTTCTGTGTGTGGTGGCTTTGCCCAGGAAGAAGTGTAGTGTTGCTTGCAGGGATCACTGTCTGAGCTAATCACCCAACTGTCAAAGAGCAAGCAGGCACCTGAGTGTGGACACAAAGTGGGTCATAAAGAGCTGACCTGCTAGTCTCTATTCACACAGATCTCTGTTCCCTATCAATGTCTCTTCAGATTCAAAGGCAATGGCTTCAAACAGAATTATTACTAGGAAATGTGGTGAGTATCTACGGGTTTATATGTATAGAAGCTTGGACTCTGGGGAGTCCAGATTTTTGCGAATAGTTGCAATTAACTGAATGAAGATATCAATAGAGGCAGACAGAAATAAGGTCACAGCATCGTTCCTTTAGCCAAAAGCATTTTATGTCTGTCCCAGAAATGTATGACAGATAATGTAATAATTCAAGACAAATTAGTCTTTGCCAGCACAGCAATACTGGCATTTGAGAACAAGGTAAAAATTGTGTCATCAACTGAAGTCAGCTGCAGGTATCTGGCACTACAATAAAATATTGTCCCCGTGTAACTTAACCCATTGGCTGTCTCAGCTAACAAATCGGGAAAAAACTGGGGCCACGGCCTCAGAATAAGGCAGCACAGCTCCGCTGACTAAGCCAATTTAGACCATCTGAGGTTAGCATTCTTCGATGCTGAAATTGTTCACTTGATTAATAGACCACCTGTCTAGCTCTTATCTAACTTGGACTGCAACCAAAGTCTCTTCTCTTGTCAAATGCCAGCCTGAAGACCACAACCATGAGCCTCTGTAATTTAACATGCAATGAGCTGAGAGACAGCACCATAATTTTTGCTACCTTGATATATGATTTAACTGTGCAATTCAATGCAAGACTTATTTTCTGAGTTTTAAATAATATAGAAACATTAGCTTGAGAAGGAGGAAGTGAAAGGACCGTGTAATCAGTTAGCAGCATCTGCATTTGGACTGCTTTTAGCAAATGCAGGAACAAAACAAGGTTGCTGTTTCAACACTAAGTTCATCACTCAGCTTGTAAGGGAAAGTCAAGGAGAAGGAAAGTAATCTTCAGTGGCGTACACTTCTAAATTCCTGCAAATACAGGTTCTACTACAATGTATACAGGGATTTATTTACACTCAGATAACTGTTTGTAATAATAGATTCCTAGACTGCTACTTTTTATTTGTTCAGCTACGACCTCCACATTTCCTTCTGGTGCTGACTAGCGCTACTAGTTACACAGAAGTTTAAATACATTGCAGCTTTTTTCATTTTCCATTAAGGTAGTTACTGACTATTTAAATGCATGTCTGATGGTTTCCCCTTACGAATAGTTACCTCATTCAAAAAGTCTATTTCTAAGCAACACAATATTTCCAAAGCATTTATTTGACATATTAATTATTCTGTAGGCACCCACAGAATTTGTAACGAGATTTAGACAATAGCACCGCATAAAAATTCAAACCAGATTGTTACCAGGACTGCAAGTGAGGATTATATTGCTCTACAACAGCTGTATTATTTTGAGAATGTATAATTTGTTCTAGGTCCTTGTTTGCGAAAGTTTCTTCTATCCTCAGGTACCAGACTGGTACCATTATTTTATCCACCTCTCACTAGTAGCTAAAGTATCTTTTAGAAGGGAGTTTCAACTGGCAAAATTAATTTGACAGATGTGGATTACTTGTGTTTGCTAAGATTAATGATCTAATGATTCCAGAAGCACAGGTAACCCCTGGGACACTTGGGTGCTGAGTAGGGGTAGATCACCCCAAGTGAACGGGATCTATGACCAAGACAGGTTTTGAGTTTAATATATTGACACAGACCAACCACACAGCTGATCAGATGCTGATCACAAATCAGCATGTAAAGTGAATGAAACGTCAACTACCTTCATCTACCATTCTCCTTCCTTTTAGTTTTCCAGAAGTTGGAAGAATTGTCAAGTATTACTTTTGTATTTATGTAGAAAAAGCCTTTCTGACTAAACAGTGACTGTTTGTTTGAAGTCTGTTCCAAGTATGTGCATCAGAGGTAAACAGCTTGAGCAAGAGTGCAAGACTGTAAATTATAAATGCTACCTACCACTTACCAGAATTTGGAATTGCTGCTACCTTTTCGAAGCTGTTTATTTCTGGAACTAAAATCTGATCAAACCAAGCAGCACAAATAGGGTGATTTTTCAAAGGCAAAAAGTGAGCTTTGTACTGCAATGAGTTTCTAATACAGTCGTTCAGTGGAGGTGAGGCTGCTGCAGCTCCACATCTCTGGGTCCAAATGTAGTCAGGCTGAGCATGTGTGCCTAACATGTGCAACAGGCACACACAAGGACACATCTACAATGCATATGTACTTATACACATGGCCAGACACATGGATCAAGATGCACAGAAAACACAGCACTTACAGGATTAGTGCCTCATCCTGTTTCCCTTCTGACTCAGAAGGTGAAGTGAAGGTTCATTTTCGGGAGATACATTTACATAGATGTACAGTGTGGGTGCCTCCAGCATCTGGGCTCAGACACTCAGTCTACTCAGTAGCTGCCTCTGGATCCTAGTCTTTCTGGTTGCTGGCACATGGACATACAAGCTCCTGAAGCCACGGCTCCACTCCAGCTGCTAGTGTAGACAAACACACACACCCTCAGTCAACTTCCAGACCCCATGGTCTCACTGTCAGTTGTCCTGGACCGCCTGGTCCAAGGTTCCCTTGCACAATCCCAGTACCCAAGCCACTCCACATGTCCATGGGCCAGTCCAGCTTGGTGTGCCTTGTGATCACACCCTGACCTGCAGACGCTCACCCTTTTCATTGGCACCAGAAACACACTGTCCCCTCTGATCTGCTGCCATATGGGCCACAGCTGCTGCTGCTGAGACTTCCATGAATGCAGAATAGAGCCCCATATCCAGGAAAAAGAGTTAGAAAAGGAGTTTACTGAGAGACAGATCAGACAGAGGTGACAGGAGGAAAACACAGCTAGACATGCCACCTGCTCCCACAAATCCTGTCCCTGTTAGTACTCAGGCTTATTCCTCCCCAAACACCTTGATCCCTCCCTTTTCCCCACCTTTGATTCCTCCTCTAAACATCCCATAATAGGCATGGTGCAGTCCCCAAATGCTGTTCCCCTGCTTCCCATGACAAATGTGGAGGCCTCGTAAGCAGTGCGGCCTCTCTCAATCTACAAGGTGCTCTGGAGAGGCCTGGTGGTGAGGAAGAGCTGATGGCTTTCCTGTGGAGCCCTGGGAGAAGCTGTAGCAGGGTGCTTGTTTGATTTCCCCCACCTTCTCGCACCACAACTTTCTTTTTAAAGATTAGTACTCCGACCAGGGGCAGCACATAGCATCACCATGTTTTAAGTAATGGCCTAAAATTTATAAAGATGTTTGAAGTTTAAATACATTTAATATAATTGAATACAATTTGTAAGGATGCAGTCCAAGACAAGAACAGTTTGTCTGCAGGTTAGAAATCCATTATAGGTTCACTGCTATCTTGAACCATCATATGAGAACACTATGCATCTTTTAATTATTGCACTTCTTCTTCCATGTTAATCAAATCAACATAAATGTTGTTTCTTTTTTAAAGTCCAATTTATTTCTCTCCTTATTGTTCCTCTGATAAGCAGGAATAAATTCACTTTCCCAATGTTGGCATTTTTGTTTATATTTTTGAGTTATAGGAAATAAGTAGTTTGAATTCTCTTTGTTTTCCTGTAAGTGCTGAGTACTAAGCTCTAGTTTAGCTGTTTCCTGAGTCAAACTGTTGCTGATCAGTGTTTACATTTCAAAAAAAAAAAAAAGTTAATAAATAAAAAGAAAACTTACTTTCTCAGATAATAATCTAATTTCATCAGCTGGGACAGACAGAGGAGTGTAAATCTCAGCAAAATCAAATACTCAATAAAGTCATAAGAATTGGAAGCTCTGTTCTTACTTGACTTTCAAAATCTTCCTTATGGGGATTTCTTAAAACAAAACTTCCCAAGCAAGTTTCAGTGAAGAAAAAGTTTCATTTCATTTTTGCTTTCATTCAATACAATTGTATTGTACCATCCAGATATTCCGAAGTAAGTAACCCCAGTGCATTGTTAAAAACTCTAGCAATATTTAAGGTGTTCAGGAGTCAATAAACCAAGATCTGCTCAGAGCAACTAGAATGGTGGCAGACCTGACAGACCACTCTTTTCCCTCATCCACACCTCCTGGGAATGTCTCTGATGGGTGAAAGGATGACTTTAATGACATCAAGATAATAAAAAATATGAACTCTGGCAAGTTATCTAATATTCTTTCCGTAGCAGTAGGTCAAATAAAATTAAATTCCTTTTATGGTATTCTTACTGGCTTCACAAATAATTAAATAGTACTGTAGAACACTGCTAAACTTCAAACCCAAAAGGTACTCAACAATCTCACCTCTCAAACTGTCTATCTACCTATGCCTGTACCTTGTGTGGACCAGCAGCAAAGGAAAAACACCTAGCACTTGCAGACAAAAGTCCTAATCTAAGAATTCAGAGAAATGCAGGAATGAATTTAGGAAATTATGTAGATCCTGTCTGTCTCAGTTATCTCAAGAATTCATATTTTTCACTAAATTTTGACTTCTCAGTGGCCTTTAAAGTTACAGCACTTAAGAAAAATTCTGATTTTAAATGCCAGGATGTTTTACTTGGAAATATATATGTGAATAATTAAGTACAATCTTACTGTTTAATGTTAGCTAAACGAAAAAGACTTAACTGTTGCTCAGATATTTGATATAAAGAACAGAAAGGAGGCCTCAGATCACACAAGCTTCATTACTTTTAAAAATTAACCAAATTGTTCAGTCTTTCATCAAAATACTGATTTAGTATATAGTGTCATTATTAATGATAAAAATGACACTTGTCAAATGGGGAAAGGAAACTATTCCACTTTGTTTAGCAGATTATTCTTTTATCTTTATTTGATACTTTCAGTTAATCTCAGTTAATATGGGTAAATTTCAATATTTTAGGAAAGTGCTTGTTTACATTTCAAAAATTCGAATATAGAAAAAATCATTCTTTTAGGTAGGAAAACAGATACTCCATAGCCTTAGGCTTTTATTGGTACTGAAAGAGATCCTTTTGATTAAAATTGTAAAGTCAATTCTCTTGAAAGCTTAGAAACAATGGAAACCAAAACAATCTGAGGCCTTTTGTATTTTTAAGATTACCTACTGTTTCTTTTGAAAAGGTACAGGATTACTCCTTTCTCATTCAAGCTCACACCACACACAAAGCTTGAAAGCTTTTCATTCAAAAACCTCGGATTTAAAACCATCAGGCATTAAGTACAGTCCAGCCATAAGGTATTTGAGAGGAATCTGTGAGGCTTACTGAACAACAGAATGGCTGATGAATTTCAAAGATGATAAATATGAAGTGATACACATAGGAGAAACAGAGTCCTACAGACAAAATGCTGAGCTCTGATCAGACAGTTGACAATTGCAATTCAAATTGATATTTTGCATTATCCTAGACATTTTTGTAAAGACGCCAGAACAGTAGCAGTCCCAAAGGGGCTTATACAGATAGCAATGGAGAACAAAGTAGACAGTGTTGTTATGTTGCTGCAGAAAAATATAGCTAGTTTGTGCAGTTCTGATCCTCTTATCACCAGACACTTTTTGGAGTTCTAGTATGGCTACGAAAGGCTCAGGGAAGGGCGGAAAAGTCAGGAAACAATCTCAAAATGGGCAATGCAATTTGATCAAATTGGAAAGATTGGAAACTGGAAACAATTACTTAGCATCTCACACAGTTCCTAGTTCTTAATAGATCATCTAATGAAAGTATTAGACTGAAAAGGAGTTGAATCATAACACACATTAGGGCTGAACTGTAGAGCTTCTTGCAGCAGGAAAACAAACAAACAAAGAAAGCAACAAACAAATCAGTGCATACTGTTTAATGCAAAAAAATATAACTGATGTCTTAGGAGTTTCTTGGGTCATAAATTATTGGAAGGGTGGGGGACATTCTGAGGAAATACTACTGTAGGCTGTTCCTAAGCTCTTTCCTGGATGGGATAATAAGGTCATGCCCCAGAAAAGACATCAGGTACTAAATGAAATAAAGAATTTTGTTCTCCATGTTTCATTGAAAGCAAGATGAGATGATGAGGTAACAGAGCCAGGCTCTTTACTCACATGTACAGCAGAAGAGTATGAAATAAGAAACAATTGTCATGCTATGAAATGGGAAAGTTCTGACTGTATATAAGAAAAAATTGTCACGAAGAGGATAACTAAGCATTGGAGTAGGCTGCCCAGAGTATGGGAAATCTCGGTCCATGAAGATTTTCAGCACTCAGAGGGGCAAAGCTGTAAGTAGCCTAGTGTGAATCTGGACAGTGTTCTATTCAAACTAAGTGATTCTATGATTCTAAGAAACATTGAAGAAAATACGTCCCCATGTTAAAATTTTGGTTTACTGAACTCAGAAGATGTTTTTCTTCATGTAAAATGTGTTGGTTATTTATTTATTTATTTATTTTTAATTTTCATCATGTTCAGGAAGTTTAAAAGGCAAGGTAAAAAGTGAAATTGGGATAAAGAAAAGTAGGCATCTGCCAAGTTGGATGATCTTGTCCAGCTAAGGGCTAGATGAAGTCAGGACTGAGGCCTACAAGAGAGAAGAGGCAGCAGCAGACACAGAGGTGTGCAGGAGGTTTGTTATATCTAGTAGGGGAAGCAGCTATGACATCCAATACATCCAATATGACAGAACTAATTGAGCTACCTCCAGCACAGCAAATGCCAAAAGAAACAAAATTTAAGTATAGATTAAATAAAAACTATGTTATTACTTTTTAAAATGCAGCTCTACCGAGAACAGGAGCAGACTCATGATTTCCTATGCATTTCATTTCAGTGTTTCCAGTTTTCAAATGGGTGATCTTGGCCAGAGCATCTAAATTAAATCACATGTGCATAGTCACCTTAAATTGTCAAAGATAAACATCTCTGCCATTTTATACAAAAATATTTTTCAGCGTGCACCATCTGTTCAGTGGAAATACATCTCACAAACATTATTTCAGTAAAATAAGAAATAAACCTGTTTTCTCAAATTTTATTATCCAGTTGAAAATTATTACAATGTTCATGTACAGTTAACCAGGCTTTATAAACAAAATTAGAATTCTAAAAGTCACACATCAGCAGAATTGTTTCGTCATTCTTCCTCCTGTGGCACTTCAAAAGATAGAAGGGGATATTCCTTTAATATATGTGTAGTTATATGATTGTAAAGATCTCTTTGGTTGAAGGTCAGAAGCAAGCTTCATTACATGAGATATAACATACATATCTCCAAAGTTTTCTTCAAAGGGCAAATAAACAGAAACTTGGTGAACTCTTCAGTCATTTTAATCTCAATATTGCGCAGTGCAAAATTACTGCTTTCCGGTAGTTGATGTTTATATATTTCATGTACTTTTATAGCTGAATATTGCTTTTACACACAGTATAGACTTGAGTTACTGGAAATCTGTAGCTACATGAACAATGACGAATGTGTAAAATTCCTTATCATTCTGAGTTTTTTGATGAAAAATTAGATTTCCATACCACTCTTCAGATCTGCTCACATTTATAATCATGTGACTTGATTAGACATTCAGCTTCATAAATGTTATCATTGAATCATAGAATGGACAGGGTTGCCATCCACTAGATTAGGCTGCCCAGGGCCCTATTCAGCCTGGCCTTAAACACCTCCAGAGATGGGTCTTCCACAACTTCTTTGGGCAATCTGTTGTAGTTCTTTTTAGCTTTTCGTACTCTAATCTCTACGTTAGCACTTACATGTGATTTATGTGTATCCTTAGGGACATTTTTGAAAAAAAAGTATTATCATGGTGGTAATCAGACTGAGTTTTTGAGATTCTGGGCTGTCAAGCAAATTCCACAGGCATAGAAGGATATAATGAGGAAGATGTTAGTGATAAGGCCTTATTTCATACAAAGTGCTCTCTGTTCAATTCTGAGTAATCACCAATTATAGCTACATTTAAGTTTTTGAAATCTGGGATAGAAGAATATCATCCCAAGTCCATTCACCTTTAACTTTTCAGATTGCTAGTATGAATAATATAAACAAGAATCTCCTAGAATGGGAATAATTTTACTTCTGCTTGGACCTGTACAGAACCATAGCAAGATCTCCTACACTATCCAGTATATATTATAATTCATAAATAACAGGTGAAAGCAGGGCTGGAGGTGGAAAGAGTTTAGAGAAGAGAAGAGAAAAAGGTGATTTCCTGCTGTTCCTGCTGGGACGTGATGAGAATCAGAACTGTGAAGGAGTTTTTAAGCTGGTTTAAGGCTGCTATATATGATTTTTCCAGCTATTTTTCTGGAGATTTTCAGTCACAAGTGTATAAAACCTGAAGTGAATGAGTGCAAGATTTTAACATCATGCACATTCTAAGATATATTAGTACACCAGTGATGCTTATAATACATTTTATGCAATTTCTAACCTTTAAAGGGTAACAGAAGAGATTTATGTGATATAACAATAGGTACTTTGGTTCTCTTGTTCTTTATATCTTGAGGCTTTCACAAAAAGGTAAGCTAAAATTTAAAGTTTAGTATTAGTCCTCTGAACTTACTTTTGCCAGACACAAGAAGTAGGAGTGGTAGATAACATCAGTAGCTAGTCACTTTTGGTTCTGGACTGAGCTGTATACTGATCTGAAGTGACCTAAACACTTCTCACTCTGGAAATATTCAAGAACAAAAGAACACAACTGCAAGCAGCATTTGAAGGGCTCCTTCACTGAGAGAGATTTTATGGTCATAAAACAGAGTAAACAACAGTCATTTTTGATGAAGGAGTTGAGGGAAGCAGGTGTGACCTTAATGAAGGTTTTCAGTGGAAAGCCAGACATGCTGAGCTCATGTCAACAAATTGGATGAGTCCAAAACCAGGTTTAATCAAAATAGTAATTGTTCTACACAGACTTAATTAAATGCTACAATGTTCTATTAAACTCTAGATAACAATGTGATTATGTGAGTGGACAAAAGAACATATTAAGAACCACAGGCAAGTTATCCAACAGTCTGATTTAAATCTTCACCCATTAGTAAAAAAGAATGTTGGCAAAGCTGATGGCATAACAATGAAAATTAAAAATTGAACCTACTATGGAGTAAAAACAGGCCATGTTTTCATAGCTGCAACACAGTTTGTTCTGAGTTCGCAGATCATAACAGATATTTACAATCATAATTTCTTTTACAGTTAAGTATCTACAAGTAGCAACATATATGTGGGGAGAATTAAGCAGTAGCTAAACTAAGTATTGACATCTGGAAGCTTACCTGCAGGGGATAATAAAAAATTCTACCAAATGTGGAGAGATACAGAAAAAAGTTATCTTTAAAACCTCTAGAAATTTTCCTAGAATTACATATAAACAAATAAATTTGTACTAAAAGCTTGTAATAGGTCTTAAAGAACTTAAATTAGTGATTCCCTACCAGAGGGGCTAATATTACTGGTGAGGCACCAATACATTACAAAATTAGGCTTGTGGCTCCACTTTGTGACAGGAAAAATAGAGCTCCTATAGAAGAGGGAAAATAGCAGTTTTGAGTGAGGGCAAGTAAGATAGTAATCAGCACCAATGAGATCTAGAGTATTGTCAGGTTTTTCAAATTAAGTTCAGCTTTAAAAATAATACATTGAAAAGAATTACTTTTAAAAGACTAACTGAACTATACAACTTGCAATTAATTTCACAACATTTTTAACAAGACAAACTCCTGTGGAAATTTGAGTTAAACTCAGATTACCATAACAATAATCAGCAAATAATTTGAAATATGAATCTAGCTAGAATCTTCCAGAATCAAGATAGAAAAAAAAAATTTAAAAGAAGTATTAAAGAAGCACCATCATAAGATTACACGATTACTTTCAGGCTTTCAAATTCTTTCATTTACAACAAATGAGGAATTCTAGGAAGATTTGCAGTAAATGAGAACTGCTGGCTGGTGAAATTAAGATTCTTTTCAGATAGACTTTGCATGCAACAGAGGACTTTGATCTTCTCCTGTCTCCAATAAAAGTCAGGTTTCAAGGCAAAGCAGTTCCCTGAAAGTTGGGATGAGATTCCTAAGATGAGACTTGTTGATCCAGTGTTTGTGCCAGGCCTTGACACACACTTGTCTTGTTATCTTCACTTCCTACATGTAAGGCAAAAAAGGTCAAAAGAGTCTGCACCTGGCAAGTGTCATCTAATAGCTTCAGAGCCTCAATTTAGCTACTCTGAATGTAAGAGTACAAGTTGCTAATGTGGAATCAAAGGGAAGAGAGGAGACATAGCATTATATGGTGTAAAAATGACATAAAATACCAGTGGAAAGCATAACGTAGCAACCTCCTGGATAATGACACATTGTTGAGGAGGCTGATAACATAAAATGAAGAGGATTTCCTACTTTTCTCCATTACTGATAATTTTATTTTGTTCTCATGAAAAGAGGTTATATAGGGTCTTAGATACTCCTTGCCACTCCGCAGAGCTACAAGAGAATAGCAATGCAATATCAGTCTTAGGTATCCTTATGCAATTGCTGAATTCCTATGGATCATGTTAATACTGATTTCCCCATATACAGCACTCTGCATTCATTGAGATCATACTACATTTCCTTGAGTATACTCTTTATTTGTAATTTATTCATTTATTTAAACTTTTGTTCTGGTTTCAGCTGGCAGGCCGGGAAACNGAAAACAAAACATAACTTCATACCAGACACTGTGAGAGAAGTAACTTCTGTTAGAAACTAACACAGCTTTGAATATTGCTCTATGGTAGAAAAATGCCTAAATGGAATATGCTTACATTTCTTTTTTTCTCCCTAAATGTGGAGTTAGGATAATTCCAGTCAATGAAGAATTGACTTTTTTTTTTTTTTTAATTAAATCACTACAGTCTTCACATTTACTGTCTTTTCCTTCACTTTTTTAAAGTCTTTCTCATACTGCAGCTTTCTCAGTTTTGGCCTTCACTCATCCAAAACTACAGACTTTTTTTTCAAGTATACATAGATTTGAAACATTGAATCTGTCATGACTTTTTCTGGATAAAGGATAGTAGCATAGCATTCCTTTATTTTAAAATCAAGTACATAGTACTTCTCAAAAATTTAGTTTTCCCTTGTTATGTTTCTACGTTAATAAAAATGACCACATAAAATTCAGCAACATTGCTCTTATATTATATTCCTGATAGTGACCAAAATATAGGGGGACAGTGGGAACTGCTATTAGATCAGAAGTAAGACTGAAAAACATCATTTCTTCTTTCTGCCTTGACAGAACAATGCGTGATCTGTGTTCTAAATTTTGGATTTGGGCTGCATCCATTTTTGGGTTGTGTAAATAAACATAGGAGATGTGCAGATAGTTCCTTTTCAGTGCTTCATGTATGAATATATACCAATAATTTTACAGATTTGTATGTCATATTAAATCAGCCAGAAAAAACTTATATCAGATTTTGATGGTTGACAAAATACAAACACAATGAAATTCTTGGTTTCAAGATACCATGAACAGTACCATGAATAATGTCTTTGCTGTCTTTGCAAATGTGCTATCCAGTCAACTAACCTGCATCTATTGACTTAAAGATGCACCAGAAAAGGAATTCATCCTGCAGACATTTCAGAAAGCGATGACAGCTGTTACTTGCTGATCTCAGTCTGTTTAATAGCTTTTTACACGAATTCATGTTTGTACTTCTGCTTCTGTTGAACCAGTGTATAAACACCAGTTTTAATCACAGTATGGTAAAGTGTGAGTCCATGTGAAACATGACGCATGAAAAAATAACTATATATAAGTATAGAATATGACATAAATAAATGCTAAATTAAAAGATTGTATACATTGTAATGCATATTCTGTCATGAATATGACGAGTCCATGAACCACTGGTTCATGACATAAATCCACATGAACCACTCCAAAAAATATCCTCACTTGAGGTTAGCCCACAAGATCTGTGCTAAGCAAGTGCTGGCTAATTTGGTTTTTTAATTTTTCTGGTTGGGAAAGTTACATAGGGATAAGGGAAGGATATCTCTTATAGCTTGCTTTCTCTGTGTGCTCAAATATGCTCTGCATGCATCCAAGAGTAAGGAATTGTATACACTCATCAATATTTCTAGATTCCCCACAAGTAACACTGTAAATAAAAAGAGTACCTTACAGCTGAAATTTCCTTTCACTGGAATGTGATATTCAGCCAATAATTCATTCTAAGGTCTCCTCTGGGAAGATGCACCTAGGAAAAGGCACAGGATAGTTAAAAACTGTCCTGGCACACATAGACTGAATAGACTGACTTTGTAATAGTTTTTAAGTTCTCTTCTTCGACTTAAATGAAAATCTAGTTGATTGTAATAAAGAGAATACACAGAGTCTGTAATCATTTTTACAATTTAAATTAGGAAAAGCTCTTAAAATGATTTATTTGTTTGTTTATTTTAAGTTCTACAACCAATCAATATGAAAAAGGAAGTTCTTATTCACTTTTCACTTCAGTTGTATTTTGTGCGTTCCCTCATGTTCTGTATTTTTAACAAGAGAAGATGACTCTTGAGAGATGGGATGTGAAGACAAAGAGAAAAATGGTGTCAGCTGTTATCCTCTTTAACTTTCATTTAATTACAAGGAAACGATTTCAGCCAAGAAGATTTCACGTTGAAGTGAGTGAGCATTTGATATATTTAGTACTCTCACTTTTTTTTTCTAAGATGTGATTCCACTGAATTGTTCCCCTAAAGATCCACTACTATAGTGTGTGGTATATATTCTTTATTTGCATACTTTGATTTTTCTATATATGTCACTGGTTAAATGGCTAACTAAATTCTTTAAAATCAAAGACAGTTGTCCCTCCACAAATACTACTGTACCCATCCTGCTTCACAGAAATAGGAAAGAGTTAATTCAGCAATAAGATGTTAGTGTGAGATGCAAAAAAGCTAAGCAAATTACAGAAGAAACTTTTCTGTATGCTGTAGAACTGTATTCCATGGAATGAGCAGATCTCACTCACCGTATAAAATATTTCAGTCAATGTATGTCTTTCTGCCAAGCTGCATTATAATCACCCGGTTAGAGCTATCTATCGAAATATCTCTTTTTGTCTGGAAGAAAGACAGTTAATCTCAAAGACATTCATATGATACTTTTTGGTTCCTTCTCTGATCTCTGCAATTTTTCATACACCCGAGAATGCCACCAAGAGGATTTTGTAAGAAGGCAAGGATGGAAGAACCTGCTCAACTCAAGATGTTTAATCTTATTCCAAAATGATACTGTGTTTGAAGTCAACATTCAAAAATAAGCCTTTTAATCTTTTTGTTTTTAATTTGTTTAAATTCAGAGAACTTAGCCAGACTACAGTGATTTCTGTGTCCAAACCTGCTTACATTTTTCTAAGTTTCATGTCCCATCTGTTTTTCTGAACTACCATGACCCTGTCTTTATTTCATTCAGAACAAAAGAAATATGATTAAGGCAATGGTAAAATTGTTTCCAAGAGAGGCAGAATAAAATCAGCCTCATTTACAGAAGGCAGGTACAATTAATTCCTGAGCTACAGAGCAATTTTTGAGCCTCACTGGAATAATTATCTCCATTTCCCCTCAGCAGTGATACCAGACCAATTTTGAAAGCAACATTTTTTGCATGCATAGTCAAGGAAGAAATTAATCATAGGAATAAACAGGAAAAATCCAAGATTAGTTTAGAATTCAGAATTGAGTCAATTCTGGTACTTCCCATGTCCCATACTCCTTCTTCAAAAACAGGCATAAGTATATCTTCTTTTAGTAAATCTTTTAGACAGCAAAAGACAGTTGCCATTGTATTTAGTTTCAGTTAAATCAGTAGGGCATCTTCTGCAGTCTTCAATAGAAATGGAGCTACTGGTGTGCTAGGTTAACTTCAGTGCTGCTAAACTTAGGTGAGTATTTTAAAATAATAAAAAATAATAATTTTATATTTTATTATTTTATAATAAAAAATAACAATAAAAAATAATAAAATAATAATTTTTAGCAGAGTCTGTGTCCTCTTTATTTATTTCACTTGTAGTCCAGTCTGATATCATGACTAGCAGCAATTGCTCTCATCTCTAGTGCTTGTATTTTCCATGCAATGATTTCTAGTACAGTCATCTTTTTTTGGTGCAAGAACTGAGCCCTGTAAGCTGAAGATATTAGTTTTTTTTAATCATAATTCTTCTAGTCATTTACCAGGCTCCTGCCACAAGAAACTGTCTTTTTAGAAAATTTGTATTTGACTCTTTTCACAATTGGCAAACATGTTGCCTAGTTAGCTGAGTTTATTGAAATACTAAGGATTTTCTTTTTAAAATATTGATAAAATATTGTCTTAAGCTTTGATAGTGTGTAGTCTACATAGATTGGTCTGAAAGCAATGCCCCCTATTTATTTCCATGGAAACTACAACAGATACAAAAAGCACAATAACACTGTGTGATAAAGGAAATTCTCAGCCGCAAAACACTGTTTTTCAACATTGTCACCATCATTAGGTATGCATTTTTGCCAGTGATGAACAAGAACATTTCACGCTGTGACAGCTGTGCATGGCTGTCTGGAACATGGCTTGTTTTTCACATCATTGTTGCCACTGCTGAAATGTGACACTCACTTCCTCACTGTACTCACAACCACTGCTTGGTCTCCGTAAATGTTCAGCAAGCATCAACGAGTGTCAATGAGTGCAATTAAATCTTTGATGACCTTGGACACTTTCAGAGATGGAGAATCCACAAATTCTATAGGAAGTCAGTTCCAGTGCTTCGCCACCCTCATAGTAAAGAATTTCTTCCTAATGTCTAATCTAAATCTACCTGGCTGAGGGGATGGTGTTATGATCAAGGCTTTGGGTTTTATGATCTTGGGGAGGCCTTTGAGAAACCAAGTATGTGGGCATCTGATGGAATGAGACTCAGCAAGTGGGGCAAAAGTGTTCTGGGGAGCAAGCTGTCTGGATTGATCTCTAGGGCTCTAAACTAGGTTTGAAGGGGAGCGGGGGGAATGAGCCTTCCCACAACAAGGAGTGGGAGGCAATAGCTAGGTCACAGGAGAATGGCGTGCTAGCAGGGGTCCTCGATCTGCTACCCTGGAAGGGGCTGGCAACACTGCAGCACATGGGGAATCCTATGATAATGAAGCAAGGATTGCTAGGGCAATAGCAGAAGGCGAAGGGGAGCCTCAAGGGAAACACTTTGAGGAAATCAAGGAGTTATCACTGAAGAAGGAGGCAAGGCCTGCTGCGCAGCTGAAGTGCCTCTACACCAACGCATGTAGCTTGGGAAACACACAGGAGGAGCTGGAAACCATTGTGCTACTGGAAAACCATGATGCAGTTGCCGTCACCGAAAGCCGGTGGGACGATTCCCATGACTGGAATGTGAGTGTTGGTGGGATGACTGGAATGCGCTGTTCAGAACGGACAGGCGAGAAAGGAGGGGGGAAGGGGTTGCCATATACATCAGGGAAGTAATAGAATGTGAAGAGATGTCCCTAAAGAATAATCACGAGCAGGGTGAAAGTCTAGGGGTGACAGAGATTGTGGTAACAAAGGCAGCCTCGTGGTTGGTGTCTACTACAGGTCGCCTGATCAAGGGGAGTCTGTTGATGAGGCCTTCTTCCTTCATCTGCAGGATGCATCACGCTCGCAGGCACTCGCCCTGGTGGGGGATTTCAGCCAC
>WBMW01000922.1:742-13210 GCA_013396635.1 Penelope pileata | reverse complement strand
GCTCAAGAAGCTTGTTGAGCAGAGCACCCACGACAGCCCCCCTCCTCCTTCAGGAGCCATAGGGGGTCCTCCAGATTCTGGAGCTCCCCACAGCCAAAAAAAAAAAGTCTGGACCATCACATCACCCCTCAGGAGATCCACCTGGGTGCATGTGTGAGCTCAGAGAGGCTGTGTTCCCTCGATCTGGGTCGCTGCCTCAGCCTGGCTGAGGTGCCCACCATGGTAATTGTAATAGACAGAAGCACCCTAGAGTTCCCAAATGAAAAAGAAGAGGAGAAGAGAGCAGACTCCCTGCCCTGCCAAGTACACCGTCCTGTTCACAACACTCCTCAGTTGGGGTGCTCCCTAAGGGCAGCCTTTATACAGGCAGGAGGATTGGTTGCCGTCACTCCCAGCTCCACTCACACTGTGTCAGTGGCCGCAGAAGTGTTGCTCTTGCTTGCTCGGGGAGGGGGTGGTGTTGCCGCACTGTCTGAACAGCTCTATGCGGCGGGTTAAGCCGTGTTTTGTTTTTGTTTTTGTTTTTTTTACCTCTGTGCCAGGATCCCTTGTTGCAGCCAATCTGCGTGAGGTCCTCACTATAATGGCCAAATGTTTAAGTCTCTTTAAATAGCAGCTCTGCCCTCCAGCATGAGTCATTAACCCCAGAGTTGTGTCTTCTGCAGTCTCCTGAAATTGCCTTTACCAGCGTGGGTTAGGATCATCTTCCTCAACTGTGGCTTTGCAAGTTTCAGTTACCCAGTCTGGGTAACATCTGGGAACCTCTGGAGGGTAATTCTTCTCACCTTACAAAAGGCTTGTTCCCTGGATGTGCTTGCTGTGATATACTGGACTAAAATCAAAGTACTTGATGTATGCAACCTGAACAGTATGGAATAGACTTGGAAAAGTATTATAGAAAATTGCAGAGTACTGTTTCACAAAATAATTATATATGAAAATATTTTATTTAGAGGATAGTCAGCTTTAAATTTCTGGAGGACTATATTCCTGAGGAGACATTGAACTCCAATGGAAACTTGGAGAAAGGGCTTGATAAAGGATGCGCAGTTTAATGCTGAAACTTTGCAAGCATTTAGACATCCCAATCACAGTGGAAAGAATTCTATATCTAACATTAGATGTTAATTTTTCCCGTTTGTGGCGAAGTCCTAGAGTCTGTTTCATTATTTCCAGAACTGTGGAAACTTCAATACCTAATCTTCTGATCTGTCTTATGAGAAGAGATTTTGCTCTAAAACACTAGAGTCACAGTTAATAAATATCCTCATTGGATACACTGATATTTCTCAAAACAAAAACAAAACAAACAAACAACAACAACCCTCCTGGAAATTCAGGACAGTGATGTCAAAAACTTCATAGTAAGTAAGAAAGAAGCTCTACAGAAGAGATAAACATGAACTGGTGATGTCAGAGAGCAGGTAACACCACTGTGTCATGAGTAGAGCTGCTTTTTTTTGTTGCTGAGTCAGTTTTGTCTTTGTTCCAGGAGCCTCTGCCTCATCTGCCATAAGGCGACCAGTCGCCTTTGCTTTCTTCGCTTTGAGCCTGGTGATGCTCACAGGGCTGGTGGCCTTTCTGGCCTTGTGTAAGTACTGAGGTGTCCCAAGGTACTCTTGTGGGAGTGAGTTAGTTCCAGCAGTGCAGTCACTTTGTCTGTCCCTGCTGACCGTCCCTGCTGACCTCCCCTGCAAACACCTGTGGAAATAATATGGCAAGAATGACAACTTCCCACCACAATCCCTACTCCACTGTGCATCTGCACATGTCAGTTGGGATGACTTCAGTCTGTAGTCACAGCCTCCACCTCATCCCACACTAATCACCAGAAAAGTTTCCAATTGCAACAAAACTCCCATACTAACAGTTGAAGCTGCACTTAAAGGAGTAACTGAGGAGGCGAAATTTCTTTCTCAAATGCTTAGTTTTCATAGCTACAGATTCATCCCATCAACTACACAGTGCTCCCCTGTGGCTGTTACAGGAATATTTTAGTTTCCGCTTGGATTACAAGCTTTTTGCAGGGGTGACAATATTGGCATCAAAACATAGCGGCTGATGAAGTTGCCCAAAGATTACAGTAGAAACATTTCAGTTATCAACTGAAGGTTGATACAGTACATATGAAAGAAGAGAGAGAGTCCCCAGCTTCTTTTCAGGGAGAGGGAGTCTGTTGCATGTGCTCAGGACAAACACTCAAGGTGGTCTGTGAATGTTAGATCAGAGGCAGTTCTGTGGGTTTCTAGTTTGCCCCCCCCCCCTTCCCGCAAAGCTGAATTATCAGTAACCCTGGATAAAAACATTTGTAGCTTTTTACAGTTTAGATTACTTTTGAAAATCTCTAGTGCTGAACCACCGTGAAGAACTTTCTTCTAGTGTCCAACCTGAACATCCCAAGTCTCAATTTGTGATGGTTGCCCATTGTCATGTTACTTTCTGTTCTCCAAGGTGGTTTTGCTCCCTCTTTGTAAATGTCCTTCAAGTAGTTGTAGACACCTATTAAATCCATTTGTAATGAATTCACATTTGGCTGAAAATCTCCTCCCCTCCCCTCCCCTCTCTAGAAAAAGGAATGAAATGCAGATAATGTATATACATTGCTGGACACACAAATGAAGCAGAAAAGATTAAAAGAATGCCAAAAGCTATGATTTAAAATTATTTTTAAAGAAAAATCTCTGGTAAGAATTTTCACTCCCTTCAGTTTTTCAGATTTCCAAGGATCCTGAGGAAGGAAAGAAGCTGAAGAAAATGAGGGAAGCCCTGTGTTTTGAAGGGAAGGCAATAAACGGTAACTGTAGGTCTTATACATAATCCCAAATCATCCCCTTTCAGAGCCCAGTGACTGAGAGACAATAAAACCATAGGGAAAATAATCTGGTCACCTACAGTCTGCTTTTAACTGTGGTGGTACTTCAGATGTGGATATGTGTAAACTAGCACGTAAAACAACTTGTCTGTCACAGACCTCCAAACACCTCAGCTGATTCATGGCTACCCTTAATCTTCTTTCCTCAGTCAAGCCAGCAGTTAAAGGCCTAGTGTTACTTTCAAATTTGCATAATACTCTCTCTCTGATTTTTAGAAACAGAATGTGCTCTCTGTCCAGCAAGGTGGCAAAGCAGTGGAGCTGACAGCTGCTTCTTCATTTCAAAGCAGAAGAAAACATGGAAAGAAAGCCAGGAGTTCTGTTCCACAAGAAACTCCACTCTTCTTGTGCTAAAAGACAAAGTAAAGATGGTAAAGTCTTAATCTCATGCTTCGTCACTTGTGTTTTAACTTCAAGAAATGTGGCAGTCAGAAAATAGTTTGTTAATTCACAGTGTCTTCATTTGTTTTCTCTGGGTCAGGTGGTCTTCCTGCAATTTACAGGATTTTCATGGCTTGAAACACTTCCTAAATTCTATGTTATCAAGAATAACGCACAATTTATAAAATACCTTAATAAGTTCATCCCTGGGTTTTCACAGAGACATCAGATGGCATATTATCAGCATGGAAAAGACAATGCACAGAATATAGGTTTCTGTTATCTCTTTCCACAAGTTATATTACTGAGCATCAAACCCACACCTACACCTGGTCTTGAGTGGCTGATTCACCATGCCGTCATTTGCTGTATAAAGTGACAATGCATAGGTTGGATTTTGTCTGTGTGTGACACCCTTCATAGACTGCCATTAATGACGGCACAAAGGCTAGGCAGCAGAGGATTACATTATAACTGAATAAGATTAAGGAATTAATAATATTAAATAATCTTATTAATTTTGTGATTTATTGCTGACAAATCAAAAATCTGTAATTTGCTGACAGAAGCGTATTCTCCCTCTTGATACACACACATCTTGGAACCTCTTTTTCACTAGCTGTTAAGCTTACACAAAGTCCAAAAATTGTTATTTGCTTTTGGCTACCTAAAACTTTTAAAAAGAAACATACTTCCCTGAAAATCCTTCATTTTTTCAGATAGGGGTTCTCAACTCTCATTTATTTTAATGCATAAAAGCAACCTGTTTGGATTTTTTTGAATGAAATCGAATAGACACAAATGGAGAAATGGTATATTACTGAGCCTAGCAGCATTGAAGAGCCATGAAGCTGATGAAGGGACTCAAAAGCAAGATTTATGAAGAATGAATGAGGGAACTGAGGCTGTTTAGCCTGGAGAAGATGAGGCTGAGGAGACAACAGTCTCAAGTTGCACCAGGTGAGGTTTAGATTAACTATTCAGGAGAATTTATTCATGGAAAGAGTGGCTAGGTATTGGAACGAGCTGCACAGGGAGGAGTGTCTCCCCCCATTCCTGAAGGTATTTAAGGGATGTGTGCATGTGGCACTTAGGGACAAGGTTTAGTGGTAGACTTGGTAGGGTTAGATGATGGTTGGAGTTGATCTTAAAGATCGTTTCCAACTTAAATGAATCTATGATTTTATGATCCTGAGCTCAGAATCCTGGTTCACACTTCAGGGCAACACCTGATCACTACCTCTTGAATACTCATACAAGAGATGATTTTGGTATGCTATATATATCTGTGTATAGTTTGATGACAGATGTCTGGATGCTTGGTTTTTCTTCCATGTTTGGTATATAACACTGGAGCCTGACTGAAGCTAGGCCAGGTTAAGTCAGTTGCAGATTTAAGGTTTTGGATGAGTCCCTAAACGTGGTACTAAGCAATAGTAAAGTATCTGGAGGGTCTGAATAGGCTAAGATGCTGAGAAGCCTCTTAGGAAGCACATATAGGGAATGATTCAGGTGCCTAAGCATAGTTGTGTAGTGCAAGCTGAGATGCACTGGGGTATACTCTCACCTTTAAATAATGCTTCAGAAAGGCACCATAGGTTCTGAGTCTTTGCCCGTAAGACATATGTAAACACTTCAGACAGCTTAGGCTGTCTCAAATGGTATTAGAGGCCTATACTTGGGAAACAGATTCTGCCCTGTAGGCTGGGATTCATCCCACCTAACATCAAATGCCTACTTTCTAAGTGATCTCCTAAGCTACTTAGGCTCCATTACAAGTCAGTGGGAGATCTAGCCAATACAGTCACTACCCAGTACCACTCCCGCTGCATGAGATGAATCACATCTCAGGCTCCATTGGCTCTGTTGGCCAGATCTCTACTGACACTAACTGTGACTTAAACAGTGCCCTCAAGTCTATATTCAAACTGTAAATACCAGAAGGTAGTGTAGATACCAAAAGACAGTGCAGAAAAAAATTGTTTTTCTTTATAAAAGCATTTATTTTGCAGATTCAAGGTACGTTTGTCTTATGACAATTCAGTAAGTAAAGATATTTGAATGATCCTATAATCAGAGCAGCCAGCACTGTTTCACACAAAACAACCATGGACAACAGGTTAGTCATATACTGAGCAAGAGTTGTCTCCTTTAGTTGCAGAAACTTCACAGCTGGAAGACAGAGGAATTTGCGTCTTATTTTTGACATATCGTTGTGATTATTTTCCCATTGTTTCAGGTCTCTCTGCCACACGATTCACAGTTTTATTGGGTTGGATTATCATACATATCTGAAAGGAATGGCTGGTTCTGGGAGGATGGAACAGCTCTTTCAAGAGAAGCCAAAACTTGGTAAGCCTTCATAACTTAGGACCAGTGTGGTTCTATCCTACGGGCCCCTGTAAACTGCAAGAAACTTATGATTCCTCGTACTTTCCCATGTTTGCCACATGTGCAATCATGAAGGAACGTGGAGATCATTGTATCTGCTGTAAGGCTACCAATTCCTGCCCTGTATAAGGAACAGTGGGTAGCAAACTATAGCTAAGTGACTAGCACTAGACCCAAAAGGACAAGCACAAATAAAATAGCTCCAAGGGGGAAATAACTCTACTCAGTCGCAAATCAGTATGATAAAAAATCCAAATATAGAGCACATGGTATCACTGGGAGATTATTAATCCACATCTTTTAATTTTCTAGGACTGTGTTGTATGAACACATCTTCTGTGCCTCCTTATATGGACAGATTATTTATGCCAGTAACTCGTGTTCGACAAAGCAATTCTGGATCTGTGAGAAAGGGGTTGTTCATTTTGCCTGAAGAAGCATGACAAGAAGGAATGTGGGTTCTGTCACTGTGAGATATGATTTCTAGGAACTGGATGTTTTAAATGTATTTTTATTTTTGTTTATCATGCAGCTTTCTCAGAATAGCCATTTAAATAGATAGGCCTACGGAGAATAAAACTTCCTCTTTGTCTTCGTTTTATCTCATAGGCTCATAAATCAGAGAAAAAATGCTACAAAGCTAAAAGCTACGAACCTAGGAACCAACTTTAAAGAGCTAGATACAGTCAGGCAATAATTCTTGCATGACTCTCTAGAAGGACAACATCACTTTCTCGCAGATCTATATATTTCTTGAGCTTCTGTCAGAAGTTCTCCTTTCCTCAGCATTCTACATCTGCCAGTCATAAACCACTCCAGCTACACCCTTGATGGTTTTACCCACTATATTGCTTACTGTGCACACTATGTTATATCTTGTTCTATAATCTATATTAGATATTTAATCTATATCTTAGATATATTAGATATATTAGATATTTAATCTATATCTTGTTATAGACCTATATGTCCAGTCATGCCCTCATTCCTAAATCTCTTCTTCCAGCTCTTCCCTTCTTTGAGGAATAGAAATACAGAAAGAACACAAGGTTCTATTTACCCTTAAAATTCTTTTTTTTATTGGCATTAATATCTATAGAAACAAAACAATGTTTTAGAAGAGTACAGGCAACCCCTGAAAGCAATCTCTTTGAAAAGTAGAGTCAAATGTCAAATGTGAATTAAAATATAAACTAAATATAACTTCTAATTATAAAATAAACTAAACTAATTATATTAATATAATTGCTGTGCAAATAGCAGTAAGGTTCAACCTCTAGTGCCATACCAGCAACATCCACTTCTGACATTGTGGGCCAACATAATAAAATAGGAGGCATTACTTTCAGAGCGCCCCTTGTTTTTACAACTTTCTCTAGAATGCACTCACTTTCAGTTATTCTAAATTCCTATAAAACTCCAAAGTAAACTCTCCTTTACTACACAAAGATGTGTGGCTCCCTTGTTCACTGCTTAGCAGTGAAGCATCAGTCAACACCTTCATTCTCTTCTTGGCTGGGTATAGAGTACAAATTTTAGGCATGTTCAGATTTTACTTTCAGGTAATGATGCTTTTCATTTCTATGCAATAATGTGATTTTCCAAGAAGGCCCAGAAATAAACAGTGTGCTATTATCGTAATCACCAGAGCAGTTATGCAGGGAGAATGGAAATACTGATTGGATTTTTGGAAGGATGACATCTGAAGACCATTGGTCTTCAGCTAATGCAGAATATCTCCATTACTTTACCTAATACATCTCATCGTATGAAAGGATGGCTGCATTGATAGCTGGAATGTTGTGAAGACGTTCGAAAAAGTATTTAACTGTGGAAAATGGGGAATTGAATTTTCCAATCTATTGGAAACTACATATATTTTTGATATTGTATATTTAATTATCTCTTGGAGCTGATTTTCTTTAATCTAAATAATTATTATTTATTAATATTTTTTTAAAATCTAAATAATCTGCTGTATTTTGTTCATGGCAAGGGAGCTAAAAAGCAAACAACACATTTGACTTCAAGAGTGCAGACTTTGGCCTCTTTAAAGGTCTGCTGATAGAGTCCATGTGGTAAGGCCACATGGAAGTAAAAGAGGAGTCCAAAATATTTGGTTGATATTCAGTAGTCACCTCCTCCAAACTCAGTAGAGGTCTGTCCCAGTGAAGGGGAAGTTAGGCAAAAATGCCAGGAGGTATTTGATGAACTAGAAGCCCCAAGCCAAACTCAAAGACAAACATACAGAGGGTAGAAGCACAGACAGGAAATCTGATAGCAATATAGAGACATTGTCATCCAAGGATGAGGTTAGGAAAGTCAAAGCTCAGCTGGAACTGCACCTAGCCAGGGATGTCAAAGACAACAAAAAAGGCTTCTATGACAAAATGGCATCTGTGACATAATGTAGACTAGGGAAAATATGGACCCACTGCTGAAGGAGACAATGGACCTGGTTATACAGGAGATGGAAACAGGTGAGTTACTTAATGTCTTCTTTGCCTCAGTCTTTACTAATAAGACTGACCCTGATGAATCCCAGGTCCTGAATTGTAGAGGAAAAGTCTGGAGCAAGGAGGAGCATAATGTCAGGGAATACTTAAGTGCACTGGACATATATAAACCCAGTTGCTCTGATGGGATGCATCCACAAGTTCTGGTGGACCTGGAAAATGTCACTGCAGCAACACCACTTTCAAAAATTTTTGAATGATCATGGTGTCTGGGAGAGATACTAGAGGACTGGAGGAAAGCAAATATCACTCCTATCCTCAAGAAGAGCAAGAAGGAGGACACAGGGAACTGCAGGGCAAACAGGTTCACCTCAATCCCTGGGAAGGTGATGGAGCAGGTATTCCTGAAAACCATTTCCAGGAACATGAAGGACAAGAAGGTGATCAGGAATATTTAGCATGCATTCACCAAGAGGAAGGCATGCTTGACCAACCTGATAAGCTTTCATGATGAAATGGCTGGCATGGTAAATGAGGGGAGAGCTATGAATATTGTCTACCTGTTCTTCAGTAAGGCTTTCAACACTGTTTCCCATAAGATCCTCATACAGAATGTATGTATGGCCTGGATGAGCAGACAGCAGGATGAGTTGAAAACTGGCTGAACAGTCAGGCCCAGAGGGCAGTGATCAGTGGTGCAAAGTCTTGTCACAGGCCACTCATTATTGAGTCCAGTCCTGTTTAACCTCTTAATTAATGATCTGGATGATGGGGTAGAGTGTACCCTCAGAAAGTCTGCAGGTGACACAAAACTGGAAAGAGTGATGAATGTGCAATATGGTTGTGCTGCCAGCCAGAGGGACTTGCACAGGCTTGAGAGATGGCCTGACAGGAACTTTGTGAAGCTCAAAAAGGGAAGTGCAAAGTCCTGCCCCTGGGGAGAAACAACACCGTTCTAGGGGCCCAACAGTCAGAAAGAAGCTTGGCAGAAAATGACTTGGGATTCTGGTGGACAGCAAATGAACTGGCAATATGCCCTTGCCACTAAAAAGACTGTTGGTAACCTGGGCAACATTAGACAAAGTATTTTCAGCAGTTTGAGGAAGGTGATCCTTCCCCTCTCTTCAGCATTGGTGAGGTCACATCTGGAGCGCTGTGTCCATTTCTAGGCTCCTCGATACAAGATGGACATGGACATACTGGAGAGGGCCACAAAGATGATGAAGGGACTGGAGAACCTCTCCTGTGAGGAAAGAGTGAGAGAGCCAGAACTGTTCAGTCTGGAGAAGAGAAAACTCAGAGGTATTTTATTAGTGTGTGTAAATACCTGAAGGGAGGATGCAAAGAAGGTGGAGCCACGCTCTTCTCAGGGGCACCCAGTGACAGGACAAGAGGCATTGGGCACCGAGTGAAACAGAGGATGTTTCCTCTCAACATTAGGAAACCCTTCTTTACTCTGTAGGTGTCTGAGCACTAGAATAGTTTGCCCAGAAAAGTTGCAGTGTCTCACCCTTTGAAGATAGTCAAAAGCCATCTGGATGTGGTCCTGGGCAACTGCCTCTAGGTGGCCCTGCTTGAGCAGAGGACGTGGACCAGATGACTTTCACAAGACCCTTCCAACTTAAATTATTCATTGATTCTGTAATTCCATGGTTTTTTTCAAGACTGTAAATTTTATGTACATTAGTGAATACAGTCTCATAAAATCTCAGTGTGATACAGTTGTGTTCAAACGAGGTGCTCAGTTAAATAGAGCTTTCTATCTTCGGTATTGCTCTGTGCATGATAGTGACTGATGTTTTTGCTTCATGTTAGAAAAGAGTTTTGAGCAGGTAAAATATTTTGATATATCTTTATGACACTATATGATGTCCACTAGAATTTCCATCTCTAGTGCGCATAAGGATGCAGCTAGAATCACGACATTCAACAATGACACATTTTGGTCTATGAATGTGTGATATTCATGACAGAGTCATATGGTACTTCAAAAATCTGCATAAGACTTTTGCTATCTCATAGCATGCGCAATTTGATGTTGTCTGTTTATTTTCCCCTACAAAATACCACTTTTCGTGTATACTGTTTCTATTAAATATTTGCACCATAGTTTGTACTATGACCATCATTCCATTTAATTTGACATTATGAATTAGAATAAATATTATTTCAGCATGATCATTTGACCATCCATCTCTGAGAAACGTTTTACCCACAAAAGTGTGCATTTCAATGCGTTCTGTGTGTTCTCCAATTGAATATTTCAGTCAAGTCTGTTTGTTTGACATTTCCACAGTTAGTAGCTATGTTCTGAAAAAGTCTAGAGAATCTAGAGAATGAGAGAGAAAGAAAATACAGGAAATACTGAATAGGGAGGAAATACTGGCTTTTCCACTGACAATCAGACTCACAAAGTCTTTCTCTTTGAAAGACTGTTTTGCAACTGAATATTTTTGTTTTAAACCAGAACAAAAGAACAGCCTTTCTACAGATGGAGTGAGCATTTCTTTTCTGCTCAGTTTCCTGTTGTGTATTCAGATTGATGAGGAGCAGAAAGGGTAAGTAAGTTATCAGGATAGTAGGCAGATATGTGGTTTCAATCCACTAACTGAATTTCCCAAATTGAAATAGCCTTCTCCAGAAGCATTTAGACAGTCTGTGTATTTTAGTTTTCAAATGTAAAATTAAATTTCTTTTTGCTAAGTTTATAGGATGCAAATCATATCTTAATTTAGCAGGATAAGAAAGTCCCACATGGCTGTAACTAAAGTACTAGAGGATGAGTAATGTTTCCTTCCTGACATTTTTTCTAGCACTGAAACTAGTTCTTTTATCCAAAAGGGTTAGGTATGAGATAATAGTATCAGAAAGATACAGAAAGTACAGAAGTACAGAAAGAGTATCAAAGACTAGAGAGACAGCAAAAGATTAGACTAAACAGTCTTGGATATACAGCTCTAAATTCATTTTCTCAAAATTCTAATTCTGCATAATTCAAAGTGCAGAATAAAACTCAGCCATTTCTCATGGCTTTGACTTGTATTTTCTCATCTAGGACAAGAACATTCATTTTAAACAAAACTAAAAGCCTCATAAAACATAAATATTTCACTCAAGGCATCCAATTTGCTTACTCATTCTTTTCTTGTTCTCCTGCACATCAAGAGTGCACAGAGGGAAGTTGCCAGGGGAATGTCAATGTAAGTGAAAACATCATGAGGATCAAACATTAGGGATTTTGTTTTCTCTTCACATGACCACAGAAAAATCTTACATTGACTTTTTATCATTGTAAACTAGTTAATTGAATAATGTCATCTGGTTTACACTAAGGGAGGGCAAATCCCTTAAAAAGGGTGCAGGTAGTGTTCTCCTCTGTCCTCCCACTAGGCAGCTGGGACCCAAAAAGAAGGAGGAGAACAGCTCAGGTCAGTGACTGGCTGAAGGGGTGGCGTTATGGTCAAGACTTTGGGTTTTATGATCTTGGGCAGGCCTTTGAGAAACCGAGTATGTGAGCATCTGATGGAATGAGACTGAGCAAGTGAGGCAAAAGTGTTCTGGGGAGCAAGCTGTCTGAATTGATCTCTAGGGCTTTATACTAGGTTTGACAGGGGATGGGAGGGGAGTTAGATGTGATGGAGAAGGGCTGGGGGATGTTGTCACTGTTGGAGATTGCGGGGAAAAACCTCTGAGTTGTCCTGTAGGATCTTGTGAGATCTCCTCAGAAAAGGAATTGCTCCTGATACCCCGTCCAAAATCTTCTTGCGACCCTCTAGGGATACCCGCACCTGCTGCTTCCCTAAAGTGGCTGTATAACAATGCACGCAGCATGCGTAATAAACAGGACGAACTGGAGATTTGTGTAGGGTCACAGGGCCATGATCTCATTGCGATCATGGAGATGTGGTGGGACAGCTCACATGACTGGAATGCTGTCATGGATGGCTCTGTCCTTTTTAGGAAAGACAGGCAGGGGAAGCCTGGTGGTGGAGTTGCTCTTTATGTTAGAGAGCACCTAGAATGTATTGAGCTCCACCTGGGGGAGGGTGAAGAATGTGTGGAGAGCTTGTGGGTGAGGATTAATGGCCAGGCTAGTATGGGTGACACTGTTGTGGGGGTGTACTACAGGTCACCGGATCAGGAAGAGGAAGTCAATGAGGCCTTCTTCAAGCAGCTGGAAGGAGCCTCACGATCCCGGGCACTGGTTCATATGGGGGATTTAAACTATCTGGACATCTGTTGGGTAAGCAACATGGCCAGGCAAACACTGTCCAGGCAGTTCCTCCAATGTGTTGAAGATAATTTTCTGACGCAGGTGGTGGAGGAGCCGATGAGGCGGGGGGTGCTTCTGGACCTTGTTCTTACCAA
>WBMW01000921.1:22557-52337 GCA_013396635.1 Penelope pileata | reverse complement strand
CATCAGCAGATTTGCTGAAGGTGGACTCAATCCATTTGTCCAGGTCACTGATAAAGATGTTGAACAAGACTGGACACTGTTCCTGGGCAACACCGCTGGTGACAGCCTCCAACCGGACTCTGTGCTGCTGCTCACAGCCCTCTGAGCTCGGCCACTCAGCCAGTTCTCAGCCCTCCTCACCGCCCTCTCATCTGTCCCGCACTTTCTCAGCTTCATCATCAGGATGTGGTGGCAGACAGTGCCAAGTGCCTTGCTGAAGTCACAGTACCCAACCCCCACTGCTCTCCCCCATCTCCCAGCTGGTTCTGACCTCACAGAAGGCTGCCAGCTTGGGCGAGCACCATTTCCCCTTGGCTAATCCACGCTGACTGCTCCTGATCACCTTCTTCTCTTCCCATTGCTTGGAGATGGCACCCAGCACAAGCTGTTCCATCACCTTTCCAGGGATGGAGGTGAGGCTGACTGGCCTGCAGTTTCCCCAGTCCTCCTTCTGGCCCTTTTTGAAGGCCAGAGTGACAGTGGCTATCCTCCAGTCTTCAGGCACCTCTCCTGTTCTCCAGGACCTTTCAAGAGAGCTGCTTGGCAATCACTTCTACCAGCACTCTCAGCATACATGGGTGCAAGGCACTAGGGCCCATGGATTTGTGTGTGTTGACTTTTCCTAGTCAGTCTCTGATCAGATCCTCCTCAACCACGGGGAATGACCTGCATCTCCACTGGTGCAGACTGTTATGAGCGTGGCATGCAGGCTCTTGTTCATCGCTGGTGAAAATGCACAGCTGATCGTGGTGACTATGTTGAAAAACAGTGTTTTGTAGCTGAGAATTTGCTCTATCAAATAACGTTATTGTATTCTCTGTACCTGTTGCTATTTCCGTGGAAATAAATAGGAGGCATTACTTTCGGAGAGACCTCTGTATATATGTAGTTAAAGCATAGGGTGATTCTGGCATCAGAACAAATGGGCTGAAATTGCCTGTGGATACACGTAAGCAGGAAATTCATAAAGTTTCTAACCATCAAAGCAGTGAGATTCTGCAACAGCCTTCCTGTGAAGGGCAGCAGAGTCTTAAACTCCAGAGCATGACATTTGTCTGAAAAGGATTATGTGACACAGTCTTCTTGGCAGAGATATTGGAGCCAGTGATCCAGAATAGATGGATCTTCCCATGAGCTCCCTTCAAATCCTTCTGTGGGCAAATGCCAGGTTCACAACCACCACAGGCCCGACAGCTGTGCTGAGGCACCCAGCCAGCCCTGCACACTGCATACACACACGGTATATCCAACCAGAAACAGCATCCAGCGTTACCATCCACATTTCCACTGCCTCAAGTGGGATAGATCTCAGTGGCACCAACATTTTCCCTCTGGGAGCCCAGCCCATATTTGCCCTCTCAACTCCACAATCTCTTTAACAGCCAACAGACCACCGCTACTATCCAAAGGAGTCAGGAGCACTTCTTTGCCAGGTCACAGGCCTGCAGATCCTGAATTCACATCGTCATTTTCATGGGAAGTGCAGGAATCCTGGGACAGGTGTCAAAATTCTGGACCCATGATTAATTTGAGTGGATAAGGTTGTGCAATGTATTTCTTCCTAATTGTTTTTGTACAGCATCATCAAAATTCCTTCTGCACAGAGCAGGCAGGCACTGGCACAGCTGCCAGGGAGTGGGGCAGTCCCCGTCCCTGGGGGTGTTCCAGCCCCGTGGGGATGTGGCACTGGGGACATGGCTCAGTGGCATGGTGGGGTGGGCTGGGGGATCTGAGAGGGCTTTTCCAACTTCAATGGTTATATGATCTATTCTTCACTTCCAAATGTCCTTAAGACAAGCTAAAAGAAGTTATCTGTACGCTCCCTAACATCATAAAACTGTGCAGAAGGGCACAGTGGGCATCTACTTGAAATTAATTATGCCTCTACAATATTCTGATTTCTCACCAAGCTGTCAAAGAGAGTGAAAACATGGGCTTATGGAAAGCAAAGGCACAGGAAAACATCACCTGTGGTTCGACCACATCATGCACAGCGAATCACTCTGTGCTTCTTGAGCGTCCTTGAAGAAGGCAGCACAGCAAACAAGCCCTTGTCAAGATCTGTGTGACCTGGAATCCAAAGCTGGTAGAAAAGGTTGTTCCGTTTCCTTGAGGGCGACTCTTCCCACGGCACGACGCTCAGGGACTTCCCCAAGAAGAAACTGAATTCTAAATAATGTAGGATTTGAAGTAGGCAACTAATAGCTTCATTGCTTGCTTCCTTCCTGAACTGCTCTAGATATTCTCACGGGTTAGGTGAGTGTGGGGAGCATTTAACAGAGGGACAGAGCTGAGAGCTGGAGCCGTGGGGTGCACCCCCTGGGGCTCCCATCCCCCCATCCACACACTGCAGGGGCAGCACCCAGGGACCTTCCCCTCCTGCACAGCAGCGATGGGATCTGGACTTCTCCCATTCCTCCCTCTCAAGAGAGGAGCCAGAGCCATTCCCCATTCAGAGCCTGCCTTAGCCAGCAGTGTTACGGCTCCAGTACATCATTACCACCATTGTGGCCCAGCGCAGTGAAGATGCCTCACAACAGAGCTGTCTAGACAGTGTTCTGAGCGACAACGACTCCAAAGGGAAGGGCCGTAAACACTCTCCTCACAGAAGAAGCCATTACAGTGAAAATAAACCCATTCCGTATAAATTGGGCCCAATTCTAAACCATCTTCTCCTCCAAACTGCAAAGCTCTTCAGAGTGCAAGCAATATCATCCCTCCTCGGGAAACGCCGCAACGAAGCACTCGGAACAAAGCCACTTTGGCGGCTCCACGGCAGAAAAGCTGTTCCCTGCTATTCCCTGGTGGCACCCTGCTCTCCACGGAGAGGCTGTGCACATCCAGCTGGGCAGCAGGAAGCACTCTCAGGACACAAACACGCCAGCAAGATGCTGCACGTGGCTCACGCCAGCTGCTAGCACGGAAGAACAACGCAGCAAACCCCTCGGTGCAGGTCAGCCCGACACATCTAATGCCAGCTGCACCCAACCCTGCCCACGAGAGTGACTTCAGCATCAGCAAGTGCCGTGCCCACGTGCAACAGAAAAAGCTTTTCCCTCCAGAATCTGCAAAAAGTAGGAAAGTGCTTATTGTAAGCTACGGAGTATGGGCTGCTCATGAATGATGAAGAAACTGAGTGCATCCCACTTCTCAGCGCACAGAGCTGGTACGTTGGTGGGCTCCATCCTAGCACCAGTGTGCCACCTGGATTGTAATGAGCCAAATCCCAGGCATTGTCTTCTGGAGACGTGCAGGAAGTCATGTACATGGGTTTCCTCCCTTATTTCCACAGCACACACATGCACCCCACAACCCCCAAGGAGAATATTCTCTACTGGACAGAGAGCTGAACTGCAAGACAGCCTGGGATCTCACTCCTACCACTCACCTTGGGCAAGTCTGACCCCTCTCTCACCCTCGGGTCTTTTTGCTTTTAAACTACGTGGATTACTCATTATTATAAAAGAAAATTTTTAAGAAGTGCTCATTCTAAGCAACTCACCAAAACTCCTTTGTCTACAGGGAGAGAAAGATGCTTCCTTACAGTAACTCAACTGCCAAGATAAGAACTGCCCTCCAAAAGTTCTTCTGTCTCCTTTGGTTTTAGAGGAAAATAATGGTTGGTTTGCACTAAATCCCAAGTAACTAAAGGTGGGTGAGGTGAGTAATGTGCTTCCCATGTATTTTTTATTGCATCTATCTCAATGGGAGTTGCTCTTTCAGTGGAATCCTCCACCTTCTGCTAGTGCAGAATAACAAATGCAAAATCCCCCGTACTCACCTACATGTTACTGCAATGTGAGGAAGCTGTTCTGCACATCAAGGTCTTGCTCCTGCCTGCAAGTCATTTCTCCAGCACTTTCACTAAATATGCTACTGAGGTGCAACCATGTTGGAGCTCTCCCGTACAGGAGTATTTTAAAATGCATAGTTGTTTCCTCTCTCCCAACCCACGGGTAAGCCTCAGCAGCCAAATGCTCCTGGCTCCAGAGAAGTCAAAACATTTGCTGGTGTTAGCGTCAAAGCGTGGTACATGGATGGAAAATTGGGAATGGGGAAACGTTCTCAGGAGAGATCCAATTTTACCATGGGGAAAGGTTGGCTGCTCCTTGAGATAGCTGGCTGGCTGCTATCCATCTGCCAGCTGACATTGACTTCCCTATTGGTATTCATCTGCTTCCCAGTGTCATCTCAGTCCTTTGAGCCTTGCTTGGGAAGCACAAAGCTGTTCACCTCTGGAACAGCACCTACAGGTACTGCAGGGAGCTGCACAAAAGACTTACTAGGTATTTATTTTTCATCACCAGGATTCAGATATCTGATGACTTCTTACGGGTACCAAAGGTAGAAAATGGCTGGAAGAGGAGCTGAGAAACAAGTGACATCCAGATTAGGTGGAAAACGAGGACATCACAGATGAAACTAAGAGGCCCATAGGAGAAAGACGAGTACGGGTGGGAAACCAGCAGAGGGAATGGTGAGGGTGATGCACCAGAAACAGGCAAGGAAGGGAGGGGGGAGACCAGCTTTGGAATGGACTTGAAAGTAAAGGGGGGATGATCAGAAATGGGACGGAAAGAGGCCACAGCTGAAGAACTTGTTAATAGTGTCATGGGGAAGTGGCAACAGTATCACAAGAAGAGGGTCAGGCAGGGGAAGAACACACTGGAGTAGCCAAGGCATGGTAGCACGGGGGACTGCAGGTTATAAAAATATATATATATATAGTAGATGAACTTTGGGAGAGGTGATGGAAGGAGAGCAGATCTGGATCCTCCTGCAACCAGCATGAAACACTATTTGAAGTCAGAAATCAAATGAGGAATGCAAGGAGGCTACAGGATGCAGCGTGTGGCTGAGCTCAGGGCACCTTTGTGGGGTATTTCCAGGGAAGCACTGGGATGTGCTGCAAGAACAGAGAGCTCACGAGGGAAAGGGAAGTGAACGAGTGCTTGACACAAAAACTTAGTGTGGAGGGGATCTGATGTCCCTCAAGGACAGAGAGGAAGCAGTGGGCAAAGGGTGTTGTGTGTTCACACGTGTGTGCTTAGATAAATATTGGTGTGTCTTATACATCTGTATTTCTATATATGAGAAATTTTATGTTTGTTATACCCCGACACAAGAATACCACGCAGGCCTATCTGGTGAACAGACATTCATAAACAGATAATTCATTTGTCATTTTCACTGGATGAAAATGAAATCTCTGGAGGCTGCAGAACATAATAGGCAATATTTAGAAATCGAGGCTGAGAATTAAGGTTGTCTGGTGGAAATTATTTCTGCATGGCTTTAACGTATATCTTCATGAAATTTAATGTCACCTATAAGGGCATTCAATGACTAGATTTTGTTATTATTTACAGCCCATTATCTGAAGTACAACACGTAATGGCTCCATGCAGAATGTGAGTATTTAGCAGCAGTCAATGAATATTGCTGTCAGCTCGCCGTGCCTTACCAGCACCAGCAGCTCTGTGGGCTAATGGGACACCACGAGGTAGGAAAACATTGAGCTTCATTATCCAAAAGGAGAATGCTTGGAAGACAGCAAGTGATAAAATAAGAAGTACGGTGGTATAAATAACCCTGCTTAATGGTACCATCATAAAACACACCGCCCTAATTAGCACCACCTGGCAGTCCTGCCTGAGCAGCAGTGCTGCACACCAGGGCTGTGCTCCAGCTCCGAGCCAGGACAGGAGTGAGTGCTTCCTGCACTGTCACCATTGTGCTTTTAGGCACCATCATGGAGGTATTCCAGATCCATGGGGATGTGGCACTGGGGACATGGCCCAGTGGGCATGGTGGGATGGGCTGGGGGAATCAGAGAGGGCTCCTCCAACCTTAATGATTCTGTGATTCCATGACTGAACCTTTAGCCCTTGTGCTTGGGTACTACCATCTTCGATTTCTCCGCTCCTTTCTTTGTTGCCACCTGGTCCCTTTCTAACCCCTTATCACTAGCAGAAAGTGCCTACATCTTCCAATTCCTGTACAAATCCTTACATATATATAAGCCCCATCCAACCCTCAGCACATCCTGCACTACATAGAATCATAGAATGGTTCAGGTTGGAAGGGACCTTAGAGATCATCTTGTTCCAACCCCCTGCCATGGGCAAGGACACCTCCCACCAGACCAGGTTGCCCAAAGCCTCATCCAGCCTGGCCTTGAACACTGCCAGGGAGGGGGCATCCACATGCAGCTGTGCCTTCACTCCTTTGCCCTGTAGAGCTCCCACATTCACTGAACCCAAGCACTTGGTTCAACCAAGTGGCACAGATCAGAAAACAGGGAGAGCAATGCACAACGAGCCTGACCCAGAGCCCGGGCAGAGCAGCACATAGGAAGCATGGCTCTGTCCCTTCTCAGACACGACAGCTGCTCCACACACTGGGCTGCCCCGTGCTTGAAGATGATGGACACTCCTTGTGGGAGACGAAGCAGTGCAGTCCCATGCCTCCATGCTGCTGAAGCCATAGTACAGTGGGAACTCACCTCCACCCCTCCAGCACTTTCCCCTCAAACTCATTAAAGCTCTACCTACAGGCAGAGAAACGTCTTGGAAGAATAAAAGTGACAACAGAGAAATTCGCAGCACTCCAGCTCCACAGCTAAATTGGGATGCTTCAAGAGTAAGAAATCTGGCTTCCAGCAAAACTTTAGGTTGGGCCTGCAGCTTCCCTTCAATACCTAACTGTACTTGACACCATGGCTTTAGTTTTTCCTTTTAATGGCATTTACCCAGATTTGCCTTGAACAGTTCACACAGGCTGCTGCTCTCAATGGGCTCCGCTTAAAGTCTGGAAGAAACTTCCTCCTAAAAATTATCCTCATACTTCCGTGGTTGCAGATGTATTCAAATTGGCGACTATTGCCTTTCAGTTTAAACTAAGAGGTTATCTGCTCCACAGATAAGGAAACAGTGAGCCAGGAAACTAGGGATCAAGAATCTTCCACTGAAATGAGATCCTCCCCCGTTTATTGGGAGATCCAGCATTTCTCTATGACACCCTGCTTCCACTGGCACCCACCACGCCTGGCAAACAAAGCTGAAAGAACATTTTCAGACTTTGTCATTCAAAATAAGAACAAATCTACCCAAGATTTTACCCACAAAACCATTTTTAGAAGTCAACTCAGTAACTTCTTACAGCAGCTGATGTTTCAAGTCACAGATCCCCGAACACCAAACTCAAATTTGAATCCTTCATGCTTCCAAAACAAAGAACGGAGACAAACTGCGGTATTTATGGGAAAGCTTATAAAAATGTTGTACACATTCCCTCCTTCCCCCCTGCCCTCAGGTGGCACAGATCACCATCCTTCTTGAGGAAAGAGACGCAGAAAGAGCAGCCAGAATCTAGACTTGTAGTGCCTTCCCTCTTTTACATTGAAGTTCATCCATCAGTGAAGGAAGGGGCTTCCATCCGTAGCCGTGTAATTGTTTTGCTTGCACATACTCTTATTTTGCAATTTCTAGCTCCATTCAAGCATTCCAACTCTGTCTTACCAAGGATTTGCATTCAATGTGGGAAAAAATGTTCTCACGGCGCTGAATAGTTTAGATTAATCAGATCGTGATTTTGCTATGCCTACTGGCTCCTTTGAAATTAAATTACTATTATTTGCTCACTTGCTAACTAGAAGTGGGAAAATAGGGCTTTTTTTTTTTTTTTGAGAACAGAGTGCTCACCAAAGGATGCAGTCTGAAATAGCTGAATTTGAATTTACTAAAACCTCAGCAAAGATTTACTATACACTTCCAAGTCCAAAAGAAGACCAGGAAGGATGGAGGCTCCTTCCAGCATGAAGGCGGTGGCCATAGTCACAGTAACCCTCAGCCTTGGATCCAAGGATTCAGCCATTATACAGCTTCCTCCAGATTAAGAAAAAGCTCACTGATGGTTTTGTTCAGAGGTTATGGTTATCCCCGTTGTGAGATGCTGGCAGAGGGACCCAGACAAGCAACTGCAAGGTCCAGGCGAGCAGCTCTTGCTGCTAAAACACTGCAGGGGAGGATTTCTCCTTTGGCCACTTGACTTCAATATTCTTGATCCTTTTTAATAGCTTTTAATCTGCAGAAAACAAAGCTTTTTTATCTGTTGTATGGAAGGATTATGTGAAATCAGTGCAATTTTTTTTCCCCAAGCTATTTAAAGGAAAAGAGCGGATCTAAATTAGCTTGTTCCTAAAGCTGATCTTGGCAGATTCCACCTTTCTGGATATCAAAAAAAAAAAAAAACACCACTATATGAGTATCAAGCTCCCTTTCATACTCACTGTATTACAATTGTGTGTGCTCTGCATGTACACAAAACATCACTCAGAACCCTGGTCCTATTTCCACAAAGCAAACCAATTCAAAAAAGCTCTAAGTGAACTCCAAACTATCACTGCTCCCTGAACATTCATGCTTCAGGTCCTGATCTTGCAAGAAGCCACATGCACACACCCCCTGACAACACTGTAATGGATCCAGATGCCTGCCTCGAGCAGCCCCAGATCTAAAGCCCAAGCACAGCAAACCCAGAGGGAGCAAATGGAGCACAGGAGTGAAAAATAAAGACACGAGTGCCTAGGCCATGGGGACACCCACCGAGGTGAGGAAGATGCTACAGAGAAAGTTAAAGTTCAGCAGCTCTAAGCAAGGTGGGGGCTTCTGCTGCACTGCTGTGACACTCAGAGCCCCTGCAGAAGCCCAGGCTGCACTCTGTATCAGCATTTCCTTGCTCTATGGCTTGTTTGCAACCAAAAGCAACGCATGAGTGGTGCGTGCAAGCAGTCACGGTCACAGCAAAACAGCCCCACAGATGCATCAGGAGCAAGAACATACGCGTGAACAACTAATTAAAACCAGCCACTGCCAGACCTCCACCTGAGGCTGCATGTAAGCAATTATATCTTTAGTAAATAGCACTTGTTTTAAGCTGTAATTTTTCCCCAGCATTTTCATTTTGTTGTATATTTGCCAACCCAGAAGTGACAAGAATGTAATGGTAGCTGCTCATTAATCCCAAAGAATGGGACCCAGATCAGAGAGGCTGGCATCACTTACAGCACTAATTAAGGGAAAGATTGCTTTGAACGTGTCACGTGCTTTTCTCCCTGGTACCTTCCTGAGAACCCTTCAGCTGCTTTCACCCAGGGCTCACGTGGGGCATTTCCCAGCCACGGGGCCGGGTGCTACCAATGCAGATGGATGTGTCACCCACGGAGCTCTGCCAGGGGAGGATGCAGCCCTTGGCTTCTTCGCCCAGCAGCATCCAGGAGAAGTTGTCACTCATCCACTGGGGCCATAAGAGAGGATTTTCGTTTTTATTTTAAACTCCAGAGAAAAGAAATTTAATGATTTGTCAGAATAGCCATCCCAGCTGCTAAAAGTTCACATCGCATATTTATGCCTGGAAGGGTGACAGCAGAGAAACCTCAGCGTGTGCCTTTCTCCTCCTCACACCAGCCAGGAGTAAATAACAGTATTTAAAACTTAATATATTTAGAAGAAAAAATGGTGTGCATTAATGAGATTTAACTTAGAGATCAGTGCAGCTGTCATCCAGATTTTATCTACATAGACGGAGAAAGCACAGGGAGTGCTGCCAGCCAGGTACGTGGAGTCAAAACTCTTCAAGGCTACAGGGAAACTGGATTTTCCCCCAGTTTTCCTATTAATTCCTCAATTCCAGCTGATACTGGACAGCTGCCCGACCTGTGTGTGCATCCCAATGAAACTGTCACCCACACTGCAGGATTTAAAACCTCTCCCACTACAGCATTTGATATACCACCCTTGTTTATTGTTTGCATTAAATCTCTTCCAGTGAGAGACAGCACAGTGCCCTTCCAGGTGCAGCTGTGACCGCGCCGCCTCCATTCACATGGGAAAGCCCCAATCCCAGCCCTGCAGCTCTCCTCAATATTTGATCCCATAAATATTTTGTGCCTGCACTCAGATCCTGCTGATAGCCCGGGATGCCGACGAGAAGCCCAGGCTTTGAACAATCACCGCCCAGAGGTCCTCAGGCTGTCTCGTTAGCAATTCACAGGTTATTATATCGCTAAGTTACGGCGGCATCAAGTTTGCAGCAAAAGCTGAATCTTACAGAGATGATGATTGCGTCATAAAAATGATCGATGGAAATTAGTATTAGGCCATGAAAATCGCATCTCACAATGGCTCAAGTGTTCTAAATTCCCTTTGGTTAACAGGCAATATCACCTTGCTATAAAGGCGTAATGGAAACGCATTTCCAGCCGGACCCTTATCACTAAGGCTCGTTGGACACAGCTGATAAGCAGTGTGCTCACCTCGGAGGGGTCGGGGCTCCCCTGTGCTCCATTTGAGGTCACCACCAACAACACAGGGAAGTGTCAGACCCACCGCTTGCTGCTCCTTCCTGCATATCCACGTGGAATTGTTTCATCCCAAAGGTTTTCCCAATTCACGAGCAGAATTTTCCTATCCATCAAGTTCACAATTATGGTATGTTGTATATGACACTGCTTTAACCTGTGTGTTACTACAAGAACACCACAAGCAAGCACTTGCTCTAAAGATCTTGTAACTTTTAATCTGTATTAATAATGCTGTCAATTTCTTTTCAAATATCTTTTTCACTTAAAAAGCTATTTTCCCCCTATTTAGATCGTGTGATTACAGAAGCTGTAAGAGCATGTGCTTCTACAAGGAGTATATAAACTTCATGTTGTCTTTGCCAGGAAATGTGACATTTAGCATCTAAAAAAGTTCCAGAATCACAGTTACATGAAGAATCATTATGATGCCAATACATATGTTAATTATAAGTCAATATAAATACCTTCCTTACTCAAGCCCTGTTGGGATTTAAGCTTAAAGCACTATTTAAGTTTTACCCTACAGCAAAGACATAAGCATAATACCAAAGTTTTCCATGAGTCCTACATCCCCCTGCAGCACATATTTCTCCTACCATCCTCTACCTTTCATCTGCTCTCATTTCCTTATGAGCTTGCTAAAAAAGAAGTGTTCGGTGTGTGCATCATTCCCAGCATAATGGATCTCAGTTTTGACAGGACTCGTGCAATCTAAATAACGGATGCATTTCATAACCATCCTCGTCACAATTAGATAAAACCATACCCCAGGAGGCTCTCGTAGCAGGTGCACTGTGCTCCGGGAAAGCATTTCAGAAGCAATCACAACAGCTCTCGTGGTACAGATCCATTTGTCAACTTGAATTCTTGAAATTAAAAGACATCACTTGCAGGACAAGACGCTGAATCTTAGCTCTTGTGTCATCCATTCTTATCAACAGGATCCTCTCCATCAAAGCATTCAAGAAAATTAACACCCCAATTGCTTTCAGTGACATACTTCACTGACTTCGGGTTATACACGTTCCTGAGACTCTCCCTGGCACAAACTGCACAGAGAAAATGCACACGTGTACTGATGGAAAAACTGGAACAGGTGCTAGCCAGCAGTTTGGCATGGATACTTCATTTTTTTAAAAAAAAATATAGAATTACTTTTATCCCTTCAGGATTTTCTTGCCAAAATCCACTTTTCAAGACTGCGTTCCTGTCAAAAAAGGGTTGTTTTTTCTTTTTTGTTGGGGTTATTGCTTGCTCTTTTTTTTTTTTTTGTTTTCATATACAGACAGCAGGTAAAATACTGCTACTACACCCAATGACTGTCCTCTAAAAATATATCCCACGGTGACACACCTGGAGCAGTAATAGCAAACACAATCTCCACATTCCAGAAAGGATGCTGCCTGGTTTGCCAACATAGGAATATCTGGATTGAGCCACCATATATTCCACTTCTACACAGTATTACAGTATTTTGTGCCATAAGACCATGGGTGCAGTTCTTTGCTCTTCAGATTTGTTAGGAAAGGATCATTCTGTGAAACTGCAGGTTACTGACACACCGTGCCAACTACTGAGATGCCCTATGGACAACCCAAAAAAGTGTACAGGAAGTCTGAGAAGTAGAGCTATGCTCTGCCTTAATTTACAAGGACACTTCTGAGCCCTGAGGTACCAAAGGGAGAGCAGGGAAAGGGATAATGGAGCCCTTGAGTCTTTTTACCTCTGTATGCTTCAAGGTCATCTGCTCCATCCCTTTTCTCTGCTCCATCCATCATTGCTGGTTTACAGTGATTATCAACAATTAGTCTGCCATGGCACTACACAGTAGTGTATGCTATTGTGTGCAGAATATTTTAAGCTAAGACTTTATTTCCCACTTAAAAGTTGAAGAATAACCTCAAATCCAAAGTTACAAGAGTGGTCCAATCTTTTTTTCCTTTATGTTGGTCATCACAAAGATGATGATCCTACACACACACAAAAATAAATCTCTCATTCAGCTTTATACCCTCTCTGTTTTTTGTTCAATATTGTGTGAGAGCTTTGGAGAATTCAGTTCACAAGGGAAACACATCACAGCACATCGCAGATAAGGAAGAGTCCCCAGCAACTATCTTTGACAAAAACGTTGACCATGCCCACTCACCCTAGGCCACACATGACCTAGCAGCCATTCTCCTTTCCACACCAGGGCTGTTCTGCCACTGCCTTAAGCGTCTTCGTTACCATGCAGTAGCTGAGCTTGTTTCTCTGAAAGTCATTCAGTGCCAATGGCACCTTGGTGGGGTGCAAGTGCATGACAGAGGTCACCTCCTGACCACATAAGGAAACTGTCCCGAGTTGCACCAGGGTGGTTTAGATAGGATATTAAGAAGAATTTCTTCATGGAGAAGGCTGCAAAGTGTTGGAACAGGACACCAAGGAAGCGACAGAGCTCCCCATCCCTGGAGCTATTTAAGGGATGTGTGTACATGGCACTAACGGACAGGGTTTAACGATGGGGCTCAGTGGGTCAGGCTGACAATTGGGCTTGATGATTTGAAGGTCTTGCCCAACTTACATCATTCTATGACTGTTCAAGCAATTCTCAGCCCATCAGTGGGAGGCACTTCCAGAGCCATTTGTTGTCACTGAAGTTGAAATCAACCCAGCTCCAGCAGCTGCAGTGCCAGACAGTGGTTTATATGCTACGTAGTTCTTCCCAGAGTGTTCAGAAAACACAAACAACAGACAATTCTGCTGTCCCAAGGACTCCCTACAGCACTTACCCATGAGGTGTGATTGCACTGAACTACATTTCACTCACACCTTGTGTTTCACACAGGTCAAACCAGGTCCCTCTGTCAAATCTGCACAAAGTAACCTCTTGTCTCCTGCAAATAGGTGCCCTACTGGGAACACGAGGATGCTCCACTGAAGGGGTGCATTCACCTCTCCAAGGATCCCCTGTACCAATCTCCCTTGTTCTTTGTTTCAGGCTGGTAATGTTCTGTTTGCTCATCACCCAGCTGTTACCTTCTCTTTATCTCCTGTCTTGTTTAGACATTTGAATTACTCACTGGCAGCTAATCTTCTCCCTCCTCGTTTTGCTCTGGGCTCAGTCGCAGGTTACTCAAGCTAAGTGCTGCTTCTCTCCATTATAGCCCAGCCAGACCTGATCTAGTGAGAAAAAAGAGCCTCTAGTCAGAGAGAAAAAACTGCTGATAAAGACCAGGGAGAGCACATAGGAGAACAAAGGGAGTGGGGAGGAAGGAGCTTTAGGAAAAACAGAAGGTTTTGATGCATTTTTCTAAAGGATGCTATAAACCTCTGATGGTACAAAATGCCACAGTATCTGTGACGTTTACGGAACTTACAGAGCAGATAAGATATCTCAGCTCCACATGGCCAGTAGTCACGCTTCTAACTTTGCTGTTCCTCCTCACTCTCAGAGTACAAAGCCAGCCACTTGCAGGGGTGATTTATCTGATTTACCTTAGACATCTGCTGGAGGAGGACATGAATCACTTTCTGAAGGCAACTGTTCTACTCCATTGGCTGTAAGCAAGCCCAAGGTGACTAGCCCACACAGAGAGGCTCAGAACTTATCTAGGAGAGGGTGGGTGAATTCCACTCCTCCCAAGGATTTGGCCTTGTTTGCAGAGAAGTTGAGTCAGGAGGACAAGGGTGCAGTAAGGATTTTCTTGTCTACAGTCAATGGAAAAATAACCAGGAACAGTTAAAATTGATGTATTCAGCTGAGGTACTGAGATACAGCGAGTTTGCACGTCCACATAACTGCATTTCACCTAGTCCTCTTCCTCCATTGCCAAACCACACAAAAATGGCCCTGCCTGTTCCTTATGGTAGGCCCTGTGTCTGTTTGGGGTTGGACTCCACGATCCAATGATTCTATGTTTTTCATCATTTCAAACTACTGAGAGCAAGAAAAGAGACCTGAACGCATTTTAGAAAGTCTTTTAAACACACCCTGTCAGTTTGACCTCCTCCCAAAATATCCACAGCTGTTTTCACCCTCAGATGTGCTTTTAACAAAAAGTGAACGTCACTCTATGTATGTGATGCAAGACAGCTGCAGCCATCACCTCCAGAGGGACCATCAGGGTGCTTTGCAGAAGTGTTTGCACACAGCACTGAGAGGCCAGGCTTGCTCATCCCACATCCTCCAATGTCTGTGTTCACCATCTGCACAGCTGACCTGACACCATGCCATTCGTTTAGGTTTTTTGCTTACCCAACTCCAGGTGCGAGGGAGATGTCACTGCCTTTGCTAGTGTGTATCTGAAGCCTCTCTGCAAAGGAGCACCAGACCACACAGCATGTCTGCTGCTAGCTGGGACCTTAGCACAGCCCTGGCCACAACTATCCAGCCCAGGACGCCCCAGAAACAAGCGTGGCACTTTGCTCATCACACACGAAGGGATGCCCTGCAGCATGCCCTTCGCTGGGGACAACTGTGGATCATGGCTTACCCCTAGGAAAGACCCAGAGACAGAGCTGAACCCAAACAAAGGGAACTCCTGTGTTAGGCAGAAGCTTCCAATTGCTCTTGGGAATAACATCACTCTTCATAGTTCTGAAGGCATGGGAGGAAGACGCACAAGCCCTCCTCCGAGGCTTAGAGAACTGCTGAAAATGTATAAACAGAGCAATGCTAGAAGAAAAGGACAACTAGCAATGGAATTTTGTCATTTGGCAACGAGCACTAAGCCAGAAGGGTACTGCCCTTGGATAAGAGCAAACAGCAGCACAAGGATGAAGGTGTTCCCAGCACTGGCTCCAGATTGCATGTGATGGCTGCACGCTCTGTAAAGCACAGAAGACACGCAGAAGACACAGAGAAAGAAACACCGCTGGAATAACACAGAGAAGGACACTTTAACACACTGAATGAAATACCTGGCAGCACTGAACACCTTCCACACCATCTGGCTGAAAGACCGCTGAGCACATAAACGCAAGATTAACAGAGTTTCCTTTGTTGTTTTCCAGGCCCCAGGAAAAACAGCCTTTAAGCCAGTTATTATCCCGCGTCTTTTACTCAGCTCAAGCAAACACAAGTGGCATTTAATGCCCCGCAGTTCAGTTCAGCTGGTACGAGTCCCCAAATTAGCTTGCAAACAACTAGCAGACTCCAGAGGGGCTTCACTCTCACACTCATCCTCACTTCAGCACTGCACACACCAGAGCCAAAGATGCATCTCCCACCTCCAGCTCATATTAGGACCTCCAGGCTCTGCTTTCTACAGCACACTTGTGCCCAGCAGGGCTGGTTGTGCCATTAAGCAATATATTAGCAGAAGGGTAGCCTTCTGCTCAGAGTTCACACAAATACATCATTAGAGCCCCAGTGATCAGAAAGCTGCTTTTCTGGTGATGTATTAACGTAATACATCATCAAGATGTGATTTGGGCCTGATGAATTACTGAAATACTCCATCAGAGCTCCATTGTTGTAGGGATGCATCACTTTTCAGCAGGTCCTGGCAAGCCCAAGAACACTACAAATAGCATTTTAAAAGGTTTTGTATGAAAACGTATAAATGAGATGCATGTCAAGGAGAGCAAACCAGACTTAGAGTCAGTAACATGCCTGAGGATCCCACAAGCCTTTTGTTCCATGTTCAGCACCAGCATAGCTCAGCTCTTTTCTGATATGAGGCCAACAGCAGATTGGGATAATTCGCTCTGCTTCTGTTAATGCCCTTCCTGGCCCTGCCATTGCAGCTGCCAAGCATGGACTTGGTTGCAAACATGCAAAGGGCATCTTTGCCTTCCAACCATCGTCTCTACATAGGGCTTGTTTAATAATGAATTTTGGGGGTGGTTTAGCATTTTTGCATTATTTCTCATTTTTATGTCACTGATTATGCCCTCTCTCTCGGTGCTGCATGGCACTGCTCCCCAGGAACACAGCAGCACCGGGCAGGAGGGCAGCAGCCTGCCAGCCCCTCACCACTGTGCTGCCAGATGCTGGGTTTGAAAGAGATGCAAGCTACAGGTGGACACCTGATGATAGATTCTTGGCCCACGTCTAAGTGGCAGATATCAGAAAATCTGTTCTGGATAGGGCAGTGCACAAAGTCTTCCAGATGCTGAAACCCTCGCAATTAACCCAACCGATGGAGGGTTATCCAATGAGACCCAGCTGTCTGGCATTGCTGCTCAGATGGGACTGGCATGGTTGGGCTGCTGCAGTACCAAGAGCAGCCAGCCCAAGGAGAAGCTGGAGGCAGGACAGGGGGATTCTTATTAGTGCAGTTTTTACTCAAGTCACAGCCCCACCAGCCAAAGTGGAAATCATCCATCTGCTACCTGGACCCATCTCCACTGAGATGAGGCCGAGGGACACCCAGAGAGCTCCAGAGATCCTCCCCACTCCTTGTTCCAGTTTGATACCAATGTTCAATTGCATTTATGGATGTGACTTGAGCCATAGAGGCATTCACAGCATTCCAGCTTAATACACAACCTCTCAAGCACTTCATTATAACTGTTATTGAAATCAGAGTGAAACCATTTTTAATTTTTGAGACTCAATTGCATTTCTGTCTTAAGCTCATGCCAACTCATCCTTGTTAATTGCTTATTTGGTCATTATTATTAGAGCTGATAATCATTAACACGTATTAAAGGGGTTTACAAAGAGTGTGTATCACACTATAAGCCTGCCAAAACGGAGCTTGTTTCCTGAATTTTGAGCCATCCTTGCGAGTGTGTGAAACTGGAGCTGATTTCTAAGTTTTTATGTTTGTAATAGGTTAACGTTTATGTTGCTCAATGACTTAATGCATGGGCAGAGGAGAGGGAATGCTGCCTGCACCACAAAGCAGCTTTCCTAATGAATCTCCTATTGTTGTGTACAATGTGCTGGCACTTGCAAGCACAATACCCACAGCTCTGTAATTAAGTTCCTTCTCCAATGGAAGAAAGCAAAACATCCATTTGTACAGCTGAATATGGCAATAATTAGGGATCATCACTACAAGGCTGTGTGCAAAACACAGTCCTGCTCTAACCATATCCATGGCAAAAAGATATCCATCCCATCATACACCAGAGCCAGGGTGACCATACATTCATTAAGCACAAAGACGATGTCTTAGCAGGGTGGTTCACCAGAGGGTGAACGCAAGGAGCCCGTTAAACACACGGGAGCCAATTATTCTCCCAGTTCAAGTCAATATATCCTCATTGTTGTTAATGGAAAGCACTTTAGTTGAAATCCAGGAACGCAGTAGTCAGCAGCACTGTTCTCCTACCAAGTCAGACAAAAATTAGCGGCTTAATAGTGCACAGCCACTAGTGGCAGCAGACTGCTGTAATTAATTGCCTGCTCTGCTCCCAGTGTGCTTCTCCAATGAGGGTAGCACAGCTGAGCCCTCTCCTCTCTATCCTGTACTGGATCATTTCAATAATGGAAGAATTAAAACTGCTGATGGCACCATATAGTCAATGCCATCGACAGGGCACCGATGGACTTGGAGAGCACGGCACTTAATTAAGTTACCATCAAACGATGTAATTTTTCTTTTTGTTTCTCTTGCTTGCAACCTAGACTCTGCTTCTCATTAAGAAAGAGTTACCTTTGGCTCCAGAGGGTTTTATCACACTCCTTCCAGGGCAACTCCGTGCAAAACCAGACCAACTTCTTATATGGGCAGATAGCAATAGGACAAGGGCAAATGACTTTAAACTAAAAGAAAGGAAATTTAGGTCAGATGTGAGGAGGAAGTTTTTCACTCTGAGGGCGGTGAGGCCCTGTCCCAGCTGCCCAGAGCTGTGGGTGCCCATCCCTGGAGGCGGGCATGGCCATGGATGGGCCCTGGGCAGCTGAGCTGGGGGCACCCAGCCCACAGCAGGGGTTGGATGGGCTTTAAGGTCCCTTCTAACCCAAACTATCCTACCGTTCTATGATTCCATGAAAACAACAGCTGCAAGAGATGTGTGAGGAACTTCTCCCCAAAGCCACCGAGTGAACCAAGCCTGCAGGCATCTTATGGAGAAGTCCAAACTCACATGACTACGCCAGTTGTCACATTCGGAACTGGGAGCTCTGCTTCACATTTCAGCTCTTACTTCTCTTTCTGGAGCTCCTACTGCTGCTTGTGGCTGCTTTTCCCACCCCTTCATAGCGTTACTATCCTAACCCCATTTGCAGCAAAACCAGATCACTTTACACAACAATCAGTAATCTATGCCATAGCCCACTTGTTTTCACCCATTCACACGCACAGTTTTATCTCTTTTCATACAATTTCGTAGCATTTCTTTCATCCAACAAGGCCACACTTCAAATTCTTCTTAGGCCCCCACTTCAAATTTTCCTTAACATTGTCTATTACAACAACACTCTGAGTAGCACTACACTAAATTAACATCTGATCCATGATTTATCTTATGAGGCATATACAATCCAACCTATTTCATACACTAGCAACTCACAGAGCTAGAATACGTCAAATACCATCATTACATTCAAAAACAACTTCAATTTTTTTCCCTCATTTTTTTATTATCTCTCCTCCATTCTCTTTTCCTCCATTTTCCTTTTCTTGTTTATTTTCCTCAGCTTTTCTTTTTTCTCTATTTTCTTCCCCTTTCTAAATTCTCCCCCCTGCCTTGTTGCCAGCCACCACTCTTCTGTGCAGGCCTTCAAGCCCACATCTGGGCACTTTACACACTTCTCTCCTGGAAGCTCCATCCACCCATCCAGAGTTCCTTTACCAAAGGACTCTATAAAATTCACACTGCCAGTTGGACTCAGAGCCCTGTAGGCAGCCTTTGGAGCTGGAGGATGAGTACTAGTTCCAGGCTTTAACCCTTCTACCTCCTCGGGGCCATCATCCAAGTCATCCTCAACATCATCACCACCATTGATTATCACTCACATCATGCTTTGGGGCAACAAGAGTCCTAAGAGCTAGCAGGCCACATACAGTAGCCAGTCCATTTTCATGATCACACACCCTTCTACTTTTTTTTTTATCTTGGCCCTTGGTTTCCTCGCATACAGTATCTTATGCTGTCAACTATGCCAGTTGTAATGAAAAAAGTGCCAAACTCACACCACTTGTCACATCCGGAGATGAGAACTCTGCTTCACATTTCAGTTCTTACTTTTCCTCTTCCTTGAGCCCCCACTGCTGCTGGTACTGCTTTTTCCTGCTGGAGCTTTCAGAGCTCTTCCAAGCTTCCTCCTGCTTTCAGAGCTGTCTGAGCCTGGGCTCCCTGACCCTCATCTAAGCCGGGGGCAGCCCCACCCCAGGTCCACCCCTTCCAGTCACAGGGGCCCATCCCTTCCAGAACACAGGTGCACACCATCTATTGGTGCTCCCTGGGCCAGCCACACCCTTCCATTATGTGCTCAATCATCAGTTCAGGCCCCGATCAATCATTTCCCTACAGGGGGAAACAGCCCCGAGGCAGAACAAGGGCCAGTGTCATGCACTCAGGATGAAGGCAGAGCTGTTCCATCCAGGAGAAGCATCCACCTAAACACACCTCTTCCAGTTTCAATGGCTGGCAGCAAGATGCAACACACCCTTCAGGGTATCCCAGTGGCCAACAGGTAGCCACGAGCCAGCAGTGTGCCCTGGTGGCCAGGAAGGCCAGTGAGACCCTGGGGTGCTCTGCACAGAGGGGGCTGCAGGGCAGGCAGTTGCTCCTCTCTGCTCTGCCCTGGGGAGGCCTCATTGGGAGCCCTGGGCCCAGCGCTGGGTCCCCAGGTCCAGGCAGATGGGAACTGCTGGGGAGAGCCCCATGGAGGGGGCAGAGATGGTGGGGGCCTGGGGCATCTCCTGATGGGGAAAGGCTGAGAGCCTGGGAAAGAGAAGGCTGAGGGGGATCTGATCAGTGCTAATCCATATCTGCAGGGCAGGGGCAGGAGGATGGGGCTGGGCTCTGTTCTTGGTGCCCAGCGTCAGGACAGGAGGCACGGGGCAGAAGCTGGAGCCCAGGGAGTTCCATCTGAATGTGAGGAACTGGAGCAGTGCCCAGAGAGGCGGGGGGTCTGCTTCTCTGGAGACACCCAAACCCACCTGAATGCTTTCCTGTGCAGCCTGCTCTGTGGAACCTGCTTTAGCAGAGAGTTGGACGGGGGAATCCTTTCCAACCCCTACAGTTCTGTGATTCACATCAGCACCAGCTCTGCTGCTGTGCTGGGACAGATTGCCCAGTGACACATCCAGCTGTGGCCCAGCCAGCCCTGCCATCACCCCTCAGAGAGGGATCTGACCCCTCGGTGTGCTGCTGGGCCAAGAAGTCCTGTAGATACGTTTTTCCAGCAGAAAGGTTTTTTTTAAAACCCTGTTTTGCTCAATAAATTAAAACTCAGAATGACACCTTCAGAAGAACAAGTATCCCATCTTCGAGTTTCTCACTTTTAAGTGGCATTTAGAACATTTACATGGCATAAACATTTCAAAACAGAATAATAGATTCATAGACCAGCTTAGGTTGGAACAGACCTTAAAGATCATCCAGATCCAAACATAATCAGATGCCAATTTGACTGTTACATCTCTAGCTGTAAAGAGTTTTAAAAACTAGACTTTAAAAATGTTAATAGCATTACTCATGGGAAACCATGTAATTTCAGAATATCCAGGAGCTTCTGCTCCCTTCACAGGTTCCACGAAGGGCCAAGCACTTTGATGGCTCTTCACCTGCTGCAGGATGGTTTTTCATGTGCTGTAAAGCTGATCTGCATCCTTGGGTTCCTTACCTCTTTCTTTTCCTCTTAAAGAATAAGATGCAGAAGATAGATCAAGAATAAGAGATACCCCTCAAAACAAACATCTTTTCACTTATAATTTGTTATTATTACTGAAATAATACAATCTTTTTCTCTGAAGAATTTTAGTTTTTCATTGACAGCAAAGCCAAATTTTAAAATTCCCTCTCCCCAGGGAGATCCCCTTTCACAAACCTTCACCTCCACTCTGCACAGCCTCAGTCTGGGTCTCTGAACTTCCCTTATAGCTGTTCATTCTCATAGGCAGATATCAGCCATCTAAAATTGGGTGGTGGAAACCATTACAGCCACAGCTACGCCTTGGTCTTAGGAATAAAACACTCAAAGCTCAGCTGATTCCAGAGGTTTGTTTAGTAGTGACTCTCAACAGGCTAAAGCAGGGTCTACAAAGGTGAGATGGGGTGGGAGAAAGCAGCTGGAAAGAGGAGAATAACCTACAGACCCAAAGCAGTTGCAAAACTACACCAAGTCATCCCATCCTTCCTCCAAAGGATGCTCAAAGCAGTAGAGCTGAGACGCAAGGAGGCTGAATCATAGAATCATAGGATGCCTTGGGTTGGAAGGGATCCCAAGGATCATCCAGTTCCAACCCCTCTGCCACAGGCAGGGCCGCCAGCTTCCAGATCAGGTACTAGATCAGGTTGCCCAGGGCCCCATCCAACCTGGCCTTGATCACCTCCAGGGATGGGGCATCCACAGCCTCTCTGGGCAGCCTGTTCCAGCTTGGTAGATGTGCAGCCTGTAATAAATACAGCACCTGTACATCAAATCACATAGAGATACAGCATGCAACTATTTCAAACGAGTGTCTGGTACAGCGATAAGCATCTGCTTTAGAAAGTGCCAAGTGCCCTTGTTTCTTGGGACTGAAGAGTACTTCTGCAAAGAGCACGCTGTGCGAATAGGCGGCCCCGCGTATAATAGAGCAGCCTGCTGCTGGTGGCCATCTGCTGAATTACCAGACCTCTGGCGGGGGAGGAAAACAAACAGAACCCTTCATATCTCCTATAAAACACCGAAGCCTTCGTAAGGAAAGCATCTATTTCAGAAGCACAGCTGATAGAACGTTGGGTTTGTGCAGCAAGGATGTTATCGTACAGGAAATAAGGGCTCACGCAAATACCCACCGTGGAGTGGGTGGAGTGCAGGGAAAGTGGCTGCAGCTGATCTCCATAGAGGATTTGAATAAGCTGATGGCTCTGGTTAGGAAATGTCTCCAAGGCCAAGCAATTTTGTAATCTCACACTTATAGCCTCAAATCTTATCCAGACAAACAAGAAGTTAATCTCGAGGACAGGAAAGCCACGTGATGAGGGCATTTCTGGAGCCGTATCTGCTCGAAGCAGGAACTGGGACAAGAGATGTCTGCTTCACATCTCAGCCCAAGAAAAGCCTTTTTTTCTTCTTGGTGTGCAACAAAGCTGTGCAGAAAAGCCACCAAGAAGGGGATGAAATGAGATGTCGTCCCACTGGGCTGTATTCACCTCATCACCCACGCTGCTTTAGGGTTGCAGTGCCCAAGCTGTGCTCTCTGACTTTTGTGGGGAAGGTCCTGGAGAGCTTGGTGTGTTGCTTTGCAAACAAATATCTTCCCTGCAGAAAAATTGTTTTGTAGGCTCCTATAACCCTAACCCTAATAAATACCCTAACCCTGATAGATTGATCCCCTTGAATGTGCACATCAAGCCCTTTTTCACAAGCCATCTTCATACTGCACACAGAACAACACTCGTTCATACACTGGTAGCTTGTGCTTTTGTACTGTCACTTGAAATAGCCCTTGGAAAGCAGCCTTCAGACAGCTTGTAAAAGCTTGTAGGTGCTCACAGGCACCTACAGCAGCACCCCAGGACCACCACAGCTGTGAAGCCATGAGCATCTCTTTACAGAGAGTCCCCGAAATTAACAGTGAGTTAATCAGAATGTTAGTGACAATAGGTGTCACTTATAGCCAAGGAGCACCAAGCAGCTGGGGCAACCACAACACGTGGGCAAAGGGTTTGTGAACTAGTGCCCATTTTGAGCCCTTAGCACCTATGTTATAGGCACATCCCTGTAGGATGTTTTCTCCTGGTATCACCACATAAATGTTCTTATGGCTTGTACCAGGGGGTGCCATTTTATAATCTTTGTTCTCGACCACCTGTAGGTAACAAGAAACTGGAATAATAGCACTTCTGTTTATTTTTTAGTACTTTATCACAAGAATACAGATTTCCCCCGCATGCTCTTTTCTGTGTGGTGTGCATGTTCCAGGTGAAAAAATATGAATTAATAATCACAGCAAGCACAGCAGCTTCTAGAGCCAGCAGCCCACACTTTGGCTCTGCCCAGGGCATGGCACAACATGTAATTGGTTTATTCCACAAGCTCATTCACTGTCATTTTCTCTCTTTACAGGCTGCTCTTTCCTTACTGAAGTGCTAAACATGAGTTTTGTGCTCTGAAGATGCTCTTTCCCCTGCTTTCACGTGCTTAATTCCCTGTTATACCCGGAGAGTCTCAGAGGACAGAAAATGGTGAAGAAGTGTGACTACTCCAACCCAAAAAGCATTACTCCCAGATATATTGCTTCCCAAGCAAGAAAGCTGGTAATGATACTGAAAGCTCTCTGCACCTTGCAGCCCCTTCACTCGTACTAAGTATGTCCCCATATATTATTTTGATGGGTTTGGATTGCACAGTTCAGCATCCAAGCAGCTCTGCCGTCGTAAATGCATCAGGTATCAAAATACAGGAATCATAATCAATGGCAAATTGTATCACTCTCTCCTGCTTCCTGACTCTCTTCTCCAGCATTTAATAATAACTAATGAAATACAGACATCACCTCAATAGCAACTGGCATTTTCTGACGTGTTGTCCCCTCTCCATTTATTAAACTGTGAAGCTTTTGCAGATCATTGAACCGTTTTTATTATTTTGCCGTGTATGAGATTTTTCTTCTGTACTTTCAGTGGTGTGCTCAAGAGTAAGCTTCGATATTTCAGAACAAACACGGAGTGTCAATAACGAGCACTCGGCACTGACCAGCTGTGTGGTGCAGATATGTCAGCTCTTACCTTCACTGAGGAAAGGAGATCATTCCTGTAACTTATATAATTAACACATCCAATTTCATAAAAGAAAAGTAGAATCCTCCCCATGTTCCTGACAACTTGCAGGGAGACACAGATAATTTAGGTATAAAACCCTGAATATGGGTTTAGTTAAAGCAAAGAGGAAATTCTGCATTGTTTTTTATGATAACCTGGTCTTTCTTAACAAAAGAAACCAACTGCATCAACCCAGCACACCGCTCCTTAAAACCAGGCTGACAAAGAAACAGGAGCACAAATGTCTAGGAAGACTGGATTAGGGAGAAATTTAAGTAGGGTGAGTATAATTTAAGTAATTCTCTGTGCTTTGGATGCTTTAGAAAACTCACAAGCCCACAGCTTGTTCAGCAATATCCATTTCAGCCCTTGGAGACTGACTTCACCGCGTGATGGAAGAGTCATTGGGAATGCTGCTTTCTCCATCGTTACGTGGCCATAACTGTAACAGGAAGGAGACAAAAAATCCAAAATTATTTCCGTCTCACAAACAAAAATATTGATCTATTTGGGGGAAAAGAAAAAACATCTTTTTTGTAAAGAATAAAGTACACAAACAAATTGCTGGGGAGATACAAAAAGAGTTTCTGACAGACGTTCTGCTAAAAGCCTGTGAGCAATTAAAAAAATACAACAACCATTTCTTAAAAAAGAACTTGTTTGTAGTTAGACTAGACTAGACAAAATTCCTCCTTAAGAGATGGAAGCTGAAATATTCTGATCATTAGACGGGGGAATATGTAATCTGAGGAGGAGACTTCAGCTGTAGATCTCACAAAGCCTGATAGCTGGTGAGCTAACACTGGGCTGGGTAGGATGCTGCAGTGACACGGTGACACCAAGCTGTGGCCACTCCCAGGGTCCCTCCCCATGGCTCCAAAGGGGACTGTGGCACTGGGTACACAAGCCAGGGGAAAATCCAAATCTGAAAGGGGCTCTGGAAGAGCTGCAGAGCCGCTCCCCTGGGAGCTGCCCCCCAGCACACCAGTGAGATTTCTCCCCAAAAGAGGAAAGCGACCTGTCAGCTTGGGCCTGACAACATCTGTTTAGCTCCAGAGTGAATATAAGTCACTTCAGTGATATCAGCAAGAATGTCATTTTCTGACAACGCACGCTAAGAACAATCATTTCAATTACTGATGGGAAGGCTGCTGCCATCTACAACCAGATGTCAACCTGCCAGGGTACAATTGGCTTTCTTTGACACAATAATTGCAACTGGTTCAATAATGCATCAACACGAGCTAACAAATGGCGTGCTCAGCACAGGGCAGCGCTGCCCAGCTCGGGATCATCCTGCTTACAAAACCTCCAGTGATCTCTGTTGTCATTGCTCTACATTGATCTACACAGCTGCCTCAGGGCTTGAGCTGCCCATGCCAGCAGGGAAATACCATGGCAGGATGGTTTGCGTTGCGTTTGCTCTGGAACTGGGCAACCCACTGCTGAAGCAGTTCAAGGATGAGTTTGGTCTTACGCTACCTTAGACACTTAAAGGCAAGATCTTAAGCCAAACCAGCTGACTCCATTTCCTCTGTGATCAACAGTGTGAGATACGCACCTCCAAACACAACTGCATCTATCTGAGATGTCTCAGCACAGGAAAATACCAATATCGTTGGGCTTGAGTAGAACTGAAATGACACCACTTTGCGCTCAAAGACTCCATTTTGCAAAAATGAGTTGGTCGTGCACTGCAGTCTCTCTCTTACTCTCACATTTAATCAGCAGCACAAAGAAAGGTAGATGAAATCAGAGCCTTGATTACTGTGGATGCAATACTGTACACAAATAGGTGCAAAACACAGCCACACGCTGCTGATAGATAAGCTGCCAAACAAGAGGCACGAGAGAGCCAGATGCAGGATTTCATCAGAGGAGGAGTTAAACAGAAAGGGAAGCACAAACTAGCTGTACTTGGAACCCTACATAATAAAGATATTAACATGGTCAGTGAGATGTTAATGATATTGCAGTTTGGAAGCACAACCCAACAGAGAAGTTGAGTACAAGACAAACCAACCTGGACATCGCAGGAATGTCGCTTGTCTGGAGACCAGAAGCCCACCCAGGACATCAGGGACAAGGAGTTCCTTAAGGTGCATGTGAATTTGATTTATTCCAGCTGAAAACCAGCGTCGCCCATACAACCAACACCATCAGGGCTCCTAGTAATGTTTTCTGTGTGTGTGCATCTACAGCTGTTGGCACAACAGAGGCAAGGAGCCACCTTTGCACAAGTTGTTCCACCATCTCCCTTTGGACATTCCAGATGAGCAGAACAGACAAAACTCCAAAGGAGCATTCCTCTAACTGGTGAAATCAGACAAGATATAAGCCACTCCCATGTCAACTTTTTGTTTGACGTGAGCTGCACCATGGCTGTAATCTTACCAGACTGGCACTGGCTAAGAGTCCCAGCGATCTCATCCACCTTTGTCTCAATGTCCAACAGAGCTATAAGAAGTGTCTTGAAAAATGTTGAGAAAATTCCCAATGCCCACATTTACAGAGCCCCAGCGCTGCACACCCATCCAGGAGAGCCTCTCTGGGCACTGTAATCTGTACACATCTTCATTTCAGACTTGAGCAGATATTTAGTTCCCAAAAATGACTCACAAACAAGATGGAGAAGCTACAGATCATTCCATGCCTAGTGTATGGGATGCTCTCATTCTGGTACATCTACCTGCACACACATGAATCACATCCTAGGAAAACTTTATCAGCAGGGATAAAGTAGTTGTACGGATTTTATATCTACATTACATTAATTCTAGTCATTAAAAAATCCCCTCTCAGGGCCATGTAAGGAACCACTCTCCTGCCTATACCCAAACACGGCTCTGTTTTCTCCATTTCTCTCTGGACACTGGGTTGGACTCGATGATCTCTAGAGGCCCCTTCCAACCCCTACAATCCTGTGATTGTGTAACACAGCAAGGGGCAAACCAGACCTCCTGGTGCTGACAGCAGCAGAATGGCACCGGCCGCTGGCGATGCCCTGACCGGGTACCAGCGCTGGTGGGAGGAGGTGGGCACATTTCATTTCTCTGCACAGAATGCAACACCTGAATCACAACCCGAGACAAGTTTTGTATTCAGAGATTTGCTCACCAGTGGATTTTTTTTAAGATCTATTATTTGGATCAAGCCAGTCAGTGCTTCTTTAATGTTTCCTCACCACGGTTGGCTGATGTATCCATTAGTTACACCAAGACGAAAATAAAAATGGATGCAGTAGCAGAAATCATTTTACACAGTCAAATCTTTGTACATAAATACGTTCCCAACACCCAGGTGGGATTGCTCTGAAGACATCATCCTGCTCCTCCACAGATGTTTCTGGAAGCCAGGAGCCGCAGGTCTCTGCAGTCCCCTTTGAGGAGCAGGTTCATTATTTTCCAAAAAAAGCTCCGTGTGTGTGTCTAGATGTGTGTGTCTGCGAAAGAACAATTTATCTGGATGACTAAAATCCCAATATGAGTTGACAAAGAATTGACTGCTTGTGTATTTAAAACCATGACAACCCTGACATTTTATAAGTTTTTTGCTCCAGGCATAAGATCATTTACGTTACAATTTTAATATTTTCAGAAATGAAGGCTCGAGAGGTTTTCCTGCTCAATTATTTTGTTCAAAGTCTCTTGGAAAAAAACCTGATAGGCTCTGATCGCGTTTCTTCCTGAAGATCAAGCTCCTGATTTGCAAAGACAACGCAACAAACTTTGTTCTTGGCTCCCAGTGCAGCTCCCCACTCTCTTAATGGCTGGTGGGGCTGGAATGCATATTCGTACCTCATGTGGTCCAGCAGACATTCCCGTGCTGGAAATTCAGCTGCTCTGAGTAACTCCATGCTGGAGATGCATCTCAGCAGAGCTCGCAGGAGCTGGAGCCTCTCCCAGGGTTGGCTTTCTTGCAGGGCTGCACTGCAGTGAGTGCAATGATCCCATGGACCTGAGGGGTGCCTCTGGCACAGCCTCGCTCAGTGCACTCATAAGCACATGGCTCAGAAAGGGCTGTTCCATCTAAGTTGTGCAAGTGTCTCTTTTTCTCCTTCCTGCTGCAAAACTACAAGTGTCACCTGCACAAGCGAGCAGCTGTGCACGCATAGAGTGAACAAGGAGAGCACAAAGAGTTCATGAGGATTGGTTTTATATGGATCTGCTTCCCCTGGGCTCTGCCTTCCCCATGCAACACACCCACTCCATGTCCTGGAAAATGGCCCCACAGCCCCCATCCACAGCCCAGCCAAGCCACGGGGTTTTGGAAATGAAATGCTTGAAGTCAGCGTGGGGTACCTCCACCTCGTGCTGTAACGTGGGGTGCAGACGGACACCCATGGGGTTCAGTGGGGCTGGGACCTCAATCATAGGTGCCATAGTGCAGAGCAGGATGTGAGACCGTGTCACACCTTGCAGCTTCAGAGCACATGCAGTACTACAGGCTGCATTTTGGATTCTTCGTTTGTTTTCAGCAGTCAATGCAGATTTCAGAAGGATGCTCCTACAGGTTTTCTCCGTCTGCTAGAAAACAGTGGGCTGTTCTTGTTCTGGATTTGTGTCATAAGTTTCTATAGATAAAGGTGGACGTGAAAACAGCAAAAGATGCAGCAGCAGAAATAAACACAAATTCAGGTAACACCCAGCCTAACCTCCTAGAGCTTTATCTGCTGTGATATCAGCCACAGAAACCTGCTGAGCGTTAAGGTCTTTGGTTACTTATTAAATTATAAAAGATCTGAAAATGGAATGGAACCAAACATCAGAAAACAGCACTGAAATAACAGATCAAGGATTTGCTGCACAGGTTCATTTATGATGAAAGTCAAAAAGCAGTGGGCAGTTTCGTCATATGCACAGATCTCAAGAACACCCAAAAAAGGACATTTTTCACCTGGCATTGATGAAAAGCAATGGGAACAAAGACTGGAACAAAATAATTCCCTAAATAGAAGGCTCCAGATGGAATATGGCTAACAGCAGGAGAGAAGTTTCATATTCTACATCATAAATACAATAAATGGTGACGTCCCTGCTCCTGACACCCTCCTGTCCTGTCCTGCTCTCCCGGACCATCTCCAAGGGACGGTGATCTGTGTCAGCATCACCAGGGCTCAGGGTGGAGGGACCAGGTCCATGGTTCCATCCAGCACAGCAGAGCAGAGCAGCATCCCTGTCCATAGCACTGGACTGAGAACTGCATCCCTTGTGCTTCACTGTGGAAATGGCAACCAAACGTCAGATGGTGAGATAGGAGCACGAGTCCTCAAAACCCCAGGCACGTGCTGGCTATGAAGACACAGAGAATTCCTCTGTGGATACTGTGATTCCTAAAGTGCTTCCAAAATTATGATCCAAACCTGGAACGTAGCCCAGACAATTATCGTGGCAGACACCTTGGCATGAGGACTGGGTGCAAAGTAAGCACGAATAAAAAGAAGTGTGTGTTAAACAATTACAACTGGAGACAAAAGTCTGGCAGAGGATGTTCTATATTAGCAGACACGCCACTTAAAAAAAAA
>WBMW01000921.1:0-22536 GCA_013396635.1 Penelope pileata | reverse complement strand
AAAAAAAAAAAAAAGGCTATAAATGGAGGGGGAAAAAATAGCAGGAAGGCTGCATCTGTCCATAACATGGTTATCTCAGCTAAATGCTGGAAGTGGCATCTGCAGGCTCGAGGCTGCTAAGCCTGCACAAGGCTCCCACACTGGCAACCCAATTTTCCAAGCACCAAAAGAGGAGGTTTATGCTGAATACCGAAATAGATCAGCTGCTGCCAACGGCCTGCAGAGACGATCCAAAGATTTGGCCAACAGTGTTACTCTCAGCATCAGCTGCAGACACAGTTTTTTTGGGTGGTGCTGTATGGAGCCAGGGGTTGGACTCGATGATCCTAATGGACCCCTCCCAACTCAGGATATTCTACGATTCTATGAAATGTGCACATTTAACAGACAAACCAATGTACCAGTTCATACAGAATCACATCACAGCATGGCTGGGTTGGAAGAGATCTCACAGCCCCCCAGCCCCACCCCTGCCACGGGCTGGGTGCCCCCAGCTCAGGTCTCTGCACAGAAAAATGTCTGGCATTAAGCACATCACCTCCAAAAGAAATTGAAAAATTCATTTTGAAAGAGATTGGAAAAACCATGTCCGACTGCAAGTTCTCTACTTTGCCAGCGCTGGTTCTAAGGAGAGCACCGCAATGCGGTACAAAAAAAAAAAAAATGCAGGGGTGCAGGGTTGGGTGTTTCAGTACCAGCCCTCCAGATCTGTGAGACTCCCAGGTGAGACCCTTGGGAAACTGTCAGGTTCTTGCAATGTGCTTTGATTTCTTTCTTAGTTCTGCGTGGGAATGGACATGTGTTTTCCAGAAACGATAATCTCATTGACAGTGCAAAATCTCTTGCTCTCTGCAACTCCCTGAAAGGGGATGGTAGTGAGGAGGGGGTCGGCCTCTGNTCACCTCCAAAAGAAATTGAAAAATTCATTTTGAAAGAGATTGGAAAAACCATGTCCGACTGCAAGTTCTCTACTTTGCCAGCGCTGGTTCTAAGGAGAGCACCGCAATGCGGTACAAAAAAAAAAAAAATGCAGGGGTGCAGGGTTGGGTGTTTCAGTACCAGCCCTCCAGATCTGTGAGACTCCCAGGTGAGACCCTTGGGAAACTGTCAGGTTCTTGCAATGTGCTTTGATTTCTTTCTTAGTTCTGCGTGGGAATGGACATGTGTTTTCCAGAAACGATAATCTCATTGACAGTGCAAAATCTCTTGCTCTCTGCAACTCCCTGAAAGGGGATGGTAGTGAGGAGGGGGTCGGCCTCTGCTCCCAGGAACAGCGATGGGACGGGAGGGGATGGGCTCACGCTGTGCCAGGGCAGGGTCAGGCTGGGCACTGGGGAACATTCCTTCTGCACAGAGCGGTCAGGCACTGGCACAGCTGCCAGGGAGTGGGGCAGTCCCCGTCCCTGGGGGTGTTCCAGCCCCGTGGGGATGTGGCACTGGGGACATGGCTCAGTGGCATGGTGAGGTGTGCTGGGGGATCTGACAGGGCTTTTCCAACCTCTATGATTCTATTTTCCATGGCATTGCACTATTTATGAAGGTCTCAGAAGTGCAGGAAGAAGCTGGGAGGTGTCAAGAGATAGGGCTATCCTCACCCAGGTACCAATAGGAACTCAGGGTCAAAAATAAAAAGGAAACTTTAGGAAAAAGCTGAGAAATCATCTCAGTGGGAACGTGTAGGGCTGCAGATACCACTGCACGTCGCTGGTAACTGAGTTCATCCGGGCTCTGTTCGAAAACCGTTTTTATTTTCTATACAAATGAGCTAGACCTACACTTCCAGTGAGTTAATTTGCACTTTTATGGGGCTGAAGCCATTTTGTACGCCAGCGGGCCTTCTCCGAGCAGCGCTCTGGTTACTTTTTAAAAGGCATTTAACATAATGAAGGGTAGATCGTTGAATATTAAGCTGCGGAGTTTAGTGAAGGAAATGTCAGAGAGTGTGTTTCATCTAGATGCATTACAAATGGCAAGCAGCATCCCATCCATTTCCTTATCGAACACAATGCATGCAGCTTTCCTTTCAAAGGCACAGAATACGCAGCCAGGTTTCCAAATTTCAGCCTTTGCAGAGCTGGGAGTATCAGAGTCCTGCCTGAGTGAGAGCTCACCAGCTCCAGAGAGGTCTTCACAAATAAATCATGGTGGTATTTAGAGAGGGACAAGCAGAAACGAGCAGAAGGATGGGGATGCCACAGCGCTGCCTCTCAGCAGCTTTGCAGATGACTTTCATGGGACAAAGTGGTTAACAGCAGCTCCCACGTGCCCCTGTGCTCTGACACAAACCACTGCCCACGATGGGGAAAGCCAGCCTCCAACCCAACCCTGCAGACATCACAACCCTGCAACGAGGAGGGCTTGCCATGCACAGCCCTGGCATCAGCATGCACAGTAGGGATGTGAAATCAGCACATCCCAGGCAGCAGAGAGCAAGCACAGGGCCTGCAAGGGTGTTCCTTTCCATCCAGTGAACAACCTTATACATATATATATATATAATGTGCAGCAATATCTCAACAAGCTAACTGACTATAAAACTGGAGACTAGTTCACAGCTTTTATATTTAAATTGCTATTGCTCTTCTAACTTCTGATCTCTTTATATTTCAAGTGGTTACTGAAGCCTTTGAGAAAAAAAATAAACAAGACCCATAAAATGCCCTCAAATTTCTATAACGTGGAGAAATGTTTTTTTGAAGGATTGAGGTGTCAGCATTCTGGTCCAAATGGGGCACTGAGTAAGCAAGGTGACATGTGACAACAGTTTCCCAGCGTTCAGATCCAAATGAACTGATACCCTGAAAGAGAAAGGCAGAAAAGGACCCTGTTCTTATGTATTTTAAAAAGAGAAAGAAGATTTAGATTTACTCCAGGGCTGAGGAGGCAAAAAACAAACCAGAAGGCTTTCATTTCTGCCATGCACCCCATCAGGATTTTAACCCTGGTGAATGAAGCAGGGGATGTTCTCCTGTTGACTGCATCTTGCTGCCATGCTCCCACCCTAGGCACACAGTGTCCCTGTCACCAGCTCCAAGCGGGTGCATGCGAGGCTCTGCACGGAGCCAGGGAGAAAACGCGTAGTTTGATCAGCTCACCCACACCAGAGCATGCCAAAATGCCCCTGAGCAAACCGACTGAACTAATCACACGAGGCTCCCTTCTTCTAAATTAGCATTGCAGATTATTCCGAGCAGAGTTAAACACCTGCTTCTGGGAAGTGCTGGAGGAGCAGGAGAACCTTGCTGGGAGAAACCAAGCCTTTGCAGCAAGATGGGAGAGTCTGCAAAACCTGGGGGTTAACGGGCACTGAGTGCCTGCTGCTGGCGCAGAGGGATCGACATCCTCCTCCACGCAAGAAATATAAAACGAACTCTGAGCTCTTCTGAAACTGACAGGAAGTTTTTGCAGAGCTTTTTGTACAGTTCCTGCTTCGGTTTGGTTATTAATGAATTGCAGAATTTGGACTGCTGCACAAGGCAAGGTTGGAAGGGATGAGGAGGGTACCAGCAGCAGCAGCCAGGCAGGAGATCAGGCTTTAAGGCTGACTCAGCCCCTCCATAAACACAGGGCACACTGCACAAAGCACACGAGCAGCAAACTGGGTGAGATTCTTACAGCCTGCACTGGGTTTTCTCCAGTGCAAGTCCAGATCTTGAATTCAGCAGAGTAGCTCTGGGCCACGAGATCAGACCAGGGTGGGGGAAAGGCACTTTTACTTCCAGCTGAGCATCAAAGACATGGATGTGCAATGCCAAGGTGAAAACGGATGCTTGGTGTGCATCACAGGGGTGAAGAGCTTATCACCCATGATTTGCTGTGCTTTGCACTTTCACTTCTGTAGAACACAGGAACATCAGAACAAACTGAGCAGGCTGGTGGATAAAGTCCATCCAGGCTGCTGCTGAGGGCACCGTCGTGCCACTGCGCCAGGACATGTTGGTGTCATGGCTCTGCCTGGTGGCTCTGCCTCTGGCTCACCCCAATTCTCCTCTGAGTTGGAAGGCAGTGCACACCAAAGATCATTAAAGAAAAGCCTAATTGACATCAAGGATCCACTGCAGCACTCGACAGGGTCCCCTTGCCAGGATTTACCTGTACATGGGCACGTACATGGAGAAAGATGGATAGAAAACATCATCCTCTTTTCACAGAATGATAGAATGGTTCAGGCTGGAGGCACCTCTGGGTCCCTCTGGCCCAGCCCTGCCCCAGAAGGGACACCCAGAGCTGCTGCCCAGGGCACATCCAGGTGGGTTTTGGAGATCCCCAAGGAGGAGACCCCACAGCCTCTCTGGTCTCTGTGCCAGCGCTCCAGCACCTGCACAGCACAGAGATGGTTCTGATGGTCAGAGGGACATGGAGGGGACCCCTGAGCTTCCCCTGCCCCAGGCTGAGCAGCCCCAGCTCTCGGCGTCTCCTCACACAGAGTTGCCCCAGGCCCTGCAGCACCGTGGAGCCTACGCTGGGCTCTGCAGCATGCCCAGGCCTTCCCGTGCTGGGGTCCCAGTGCTCCAGGTGTGGCCTCAGCAGTGATGAGTATGGGGGAAGGATCCCCTCCCTCAACCTGCTGGCAACACTCTTTCAGTCAGCATTTGATCAAGAGTTCACGTTGGCTTTGCCCCAAAGCATGGCTTCAACCGTATCCCAGACCTGCACACATTACATACCCTGAAGATATAGGTGCCATCAAAATCTGAGCTGTTTTTGGAAGCCAAGAGGCAGATGGGCCCAGCGATGAGGACACGGCCAAAGGGATTTGGAGGGGTGGGAAAATGGGGGGTGGAAGGGATGGCTCATGGCAGGGCTTGGCCATTCCCCCGTCACCAGCACAGGGGCTCTGAGAGCTGCAGGACAGGGACAGTCCCGAGGTGGCACTGGGCTGGGCTGGGGACTGGGGGTCTCCAGGAAGATGCCACCAGGAAGGTGGCATCTTCCAAAGCATCGCAGCATGCCACTCAGTTAGCTCTTCCTTCCAATACAGATCAATGAGCACTGTGTTTTCTGCTCTGATGTGTTAATTTCTAGAAAACAGAAAAAAGTTCATTTAATTTCAACTCCAGACTTAGTGGATAACTTCCTTACTAGAGCAGAGGAAGGAACGGGAACAAAACAGGAAGCTTTTGGGAGCCCAAAGGTTGTTTGTTTATCTTTGAACTTTGTGCCAAAACAACAAAACACAATTATCCTAATTTTTGCATGCAATTTCCAGCATTGTAAATCCTTTATGTAAGAGTACATCAAAACCCTTCTGCCTGCCAATCCCCTCTGTTGCTAAGGAACAGGCAGGCAGAAACCCTGAGCTGGGAGACTTGAAAGTCCTCATTAAAAGGCTTTGTGCATCGCTATCAGTGGAATGCTAATTTGGTAAGGCTGATTGATACCCCTGCGTTATCAAGCTCCAGCAAAGAGGAAACCACTCGGGCTCACCTTCAGTCATTGTTGTTAACAGCAAAAGGAGGGTGCTCACTTAAGCAACTGGAAGCATTTTAAGCCTAAAAAGCAAAGATCTCAAGTTCTTTGTACCTCATTTCTGCCCATCGTACACAAGGCTTGGGAAATTATTTGCATACACTTTAAATTCACTTAGCAACCCAGGCTGCATCACTTAATTAAAATGTTTCCAGTTGTATAATCATAGGACATCCTTTTGAGCATCCTACCAGGCTGATCGGCACTGACTCGGAAGGAAAGCTGCTGACCCAGACAGAAACTTTCCACCCAGCCCACGTTTTCTTCTTCCAGGACTCCCTGTCTCACCATCAGTGTAAAATTAATGCTCTTCAGCCATTACTAACTTTTTCTTCAATCTCTCTCATAGCTCCTGCAACAGGGCTCTGCACACACACAAACAATATTGCAAAGTTCCAGGAAACAATATTGTAGCCTCTCTGTCAAACCTCAGTCTCCGTTTTAAATCTAGAACACAGCCTTAAATTGTTATGCTTTTAAAGCAAAAAAAAATACACGTGTCAAGGAAATACTGTATGAAATCAATCACCTTGCACTACAGATAGCAGAAGTGCAGACCAGCCTCTCCATGCATACCTAAAGAAAAGACAATCTATCCTAAGCGCCCATATAAAGGACTTTTTTTCCACCTGAAAAAAGGAGCAGCTGCTTTTTGCATCTCTTGAGAAGCTGTGACTATTTGTTTTCTGCTGCTCAGGTTGGAGGAAAGCCTGGCAAGCCATGGCACGTGCCATCACCCAACCATGTGCCATCAGTGGCATTTCAGTCCCAGCCACAAGCTTCCATGGAGTGATTCGGGCTTTGCAGTGCTGCCAAATGGGAACAGGCATTTCCTTCCCAACAGGCTTCCCCTACAAAGCAAAACTATTGTTGACAGAAAAATACCAGGAATCACAGAGGAAGTTAGATCCATATTTAAAACAAGGGACGCATTTTCAAATACACCAATGCCTCAAATTCTTCCTGATAACGGGCCCATGGCTTGCAGAGGGATTTTGTTAAGAGGTGGTGGAGCCATGCACCTTCCACCACTGCTGGGTGATGGGGAAGCCTTCCAGATGGAGGGTACCAAAACCACTGTGGGGGTCACGTGGCACAGCATGGTGCCCATCACTCCACCTCCTCCTGAGACAGGGAGTGACTGTCACCCTGCAGCCCCCCCGGAGCAGCAGCAGCAGCAAATCAATGCTGGGCGATGAGTGATCGGTCATCTGCTTGTTAATTCATAAAGCTCAATTAGGAAGAGAACGCTTTGCAGTTTAATCAAATCTACAACAACGCAGCTAATGCATGGAAGGGTTAGAAAGGATTGACCCAGAAATGAATTCCCAACAGAGCAGTGACAGCTTCACAACAAAATTAAATGGAGGGATGTGGAAGGAAGAGGGGGGAGCCGGCGCATCCCTGAGCACTCAAAGACAGTTTTACACCGATGATGTAAAGAATTTCACTGAAATATCACCAAACAACACATAATTCACTGCTATGCACCAAGCAGTGGAAATCATTATATGATCTCAGCTTAAATTAATCTATGATTTGACCTAGCTCTGAACCACAGAGTTATAAGAGCAATTAGCCTGGGTATTCACAGGCATTTCAGCTCAGCCAGCCAATCTCACAGCCATCCCCACGTGCCCTCACCAGAGAACACAAGCACAACACTCCTCCAGGTAGAGACCAGCACCATACACCCTTCCTTTCTTAGCAAGGCATCCCCTGCTCAAGGAGCACCAAGGCCATGACCAAAACACCCTTGTTCCCTGCTGAGATGTGGAAGTTTTCGCTCTGGTTTCCACCACAGGGATGCTGCCCATGTCCTCATCAAGGACAAGATGTAGCAGGAGCAACATCTGCAGCACGTGCATGAGCTCTATGAGGCTGAGCAGAGTTTTGTTTTGTAATGAGGTTTCCAACTGTGGTTTTAGTGATGGGGAATTGAACTAGGAATTGGCTGTGTTGGAAGAGGTCCTTAGGTTTGCCTGGATCACCTTGTCTCAATCTCTTTGGTGGGGAACATACAGTGGGGCTGAGTTGGGTAGGGGGATTGTGGACTGCCAGCTTCAGCTGAGGAGCTGAGGTGGTGCCACCGTGCCCTGGAGCATGGAGGGGACCTGCTTGGTGGGCAAAAGCAGACCAGTGCCTCTGTAGTAAGGCTGCTGGAAAACACTTCTCCCACATCACCTGCAGAGTCTTCTCCGTCCCACTGCCTGCACTTTTCACTAGTTTGCCTGCACGTTGGAAAAAGACATCTGAGATCACCAAGTCCAACCGTTAGCCCATCCCCACCATGCCCACTGAGCCACGTCCCTTAGCGCCACATCTCCACAGCTCTTAAACACTTTCCAGGGGCGGTCTCTCCATCGTGTCCCTGGGCAGTCTATGTTTTTTCAGAGAAGTTTTTCCAACCTGACCCTCCCCTGGCACAGCGTGAGGCCATCCCTTCCCATCCCATCGCTGTTCCTGGGAGCAGAGGCCGACCCCCCCTCACCACAACCTCCTGCCAGGGGCTGGAGAGAGCCATGAGGTCTCCCCTGAGCCCCCTCTGCCCCACACTGACCCACCCCAGCTCCCTCAGTGCTCCCATAGCACTGTGCTCAGACCCTGCACAGCTCTGTTGCCCTTCTCTGGACACACTCCAGGGCCTCCATGTCTTTCTTGTAGCGAGAGGTCTAAAACTGAGCACAACACTGAGGTGCGGCCTCACCAGTGCTGAGTGCAAGGGACGATCACCTCCCTGCTCTGCTGGCTGCACTATTCCTGATACAAGCCAGGATGCCATTGGCCTTGGGCACCTGGGCACAGTGATGGGATGCCTTCTCCTGCCTCCATAGTTCTGCTTGGAGGGCATGCAGGTTGACCCTGCACACTCCTCCCTGCATGCTTGTACAGAGTCCAGCACGTGCTGCCCACTGTTATCCTACTACTTCCAACTCCCGCATCATACTTCAAAAAGATGAGTAGAAATCAGAAAAAGAGAAAATGCTTACAGAAATTCCAAACTCAACCACGTCCCCTTTCCCAGCCACTGCATCGTATTGCAGAGATGCCCAGCCGATGCCTCAGCCTTCCCCCATCCAAAACCCCACAGCAGTGCCCATGGAGCTGCATCACCCCAATGTGAAAGGGAGGAGAAGGAGCCCTGGCCCCGTACTGCTTGCCATCATGCTGCTCCAAACTGTTAACGTTTATTAATGTTGCTATTTACTCTGAGTTCTTCCATCATCAGTTCATGCAAAAAGACTAATATTTACTTTGGTGTAAAACCCAGAAAGCTGTTTACACAGCTCTTAATGCACAGCAATAGTTCAGCTGGGAACTCTGATGTGGGGTGCTGTGCATATATATCTGGGCTGCTGTCCATATATGCAGTGACAGTCGTTTGAGAGGAACAACAGAAAAATGAGAGGCAAATATTATGATACAGCAGAGTCCTCTGCAAGAGCTGTAAGTGCCACAGAACAAATCACTTGTTAGCAACACACAAAAGAGGGGGATTTATTTCAGACAATTAAACAACAGAAGTTGTACAGCACAGAGCCTCAAAGTATGTTTAATTAAATGTTTTTATGGATAAGGAAAAAATCAGGTCAAGAAAATACAGGCACAATTCAGAATCACTGTCAGATTTCTGGAGTTTCTCTCTGACCCACTGTGTGGCAGCTCAGACTTGTTGCACAGTTCTTGGGGCTTTGGGCTGTGGGGAGAGAACAAGCGAGCTCAGCTCATTTTTTTTCCTTAAACTAATGTGCAGTTTTGGAAGCACTCTGCAAAGGCAGAGTTAGAAACCAGCAGAATTTGTCCACTTTGTGAGTTTTATGGACTCTCAGGACACAGACTCAGCAAGAGACCCACCTGGGACCCTGCATGGGGCAGAAGTCTCATGGACATCTCCCTGGGGTCTTCTAGTTGGGGAAATTTCTGCCCCTGGGAAGCTAGTGCCACCAAGTCCCTCAATGTGCAGTTGGGCCACGCTGCATCTTTTAGGGAGCTAGCATGCATCCTGCTTTAGTTTTAAGGCTCCAGGTGATGACGTTTTTACCACTTCTCCTATAATGTTTGATTAATTACTCCCACTTTTTAACAGTCACCTCTTAATGCCAGGTTCAATATATATCATAGAATCACAGAATCAATGAGGTTGGACAAGACCTCTAAGGTCATCTAGTCCAACCATTAATTATCTAATATGTCCATCTATATTATTATACATCTAATATAACTATCCATTCTCTTCAGCCTCCATCTACTGGAGCGTGCCACATCCTTCCTGCGTCAATGAAGGGGTAACATCATTAGTGTGAAGTCACACAAGAACGCCATCAGCTGTATAAGCCCAGTGATGAAGTCACTTCGTTTTGCCATGCTGTTCCCTTCACAGCAGAACTGGGAAGCCCTTGTGCCCAGCAACGAAATGCGAGCACTTCTGGGGGTGCAGTGCAATTCCTGCACAGGCATCCCATAGATATATATGAAGTATATAAGAATATAAATGAAATGTAGTGCACTTTTCCAAAGCAGGACTATTTAGTATAACAGAAATATAGTGATTGATCCAAATTTCCATGCACAAAAAGTCATGGTCACTAAACCATGGCCACCAGGGGGCTGCCATATAAAAGCTGCAAGTCCCCTTACCAATCTATCCTCACTGCCTCCGTTGAAAAAAAATCATACAGCAGAGTATAACGTGCATGTCATAAGGAGATTAAACATAGCTATTAACCAATCCAAAATCCCAGGAAATAAATGTCTGTCTGCCCCCTAATTACAGTGGCCCTGGATGAACCAAATCCAAAGACTAAAGCTGGCTGATGCACAACGTCCCCAGGGGGCTGTACCCTCTCCCACGCCCCAGACCAAGCAATTTCAGTTCACATCATTATTGGCACCTTCCTTTCTGCTCTATGTTAGAGAGGTAATTCCCATCATGACAGCCTGACTCACACACCAGATCTGAATTCACCTCGCCTTTCCCTCCCTCTGTCAGCTCATGGTGAACCTAGGAACTGAAAAACAGGTTTTGGAGAGAAATACAAAATTTTCAAAAATCTGAATAACTTCACTAAAAAAAAAAACACAGAATCATCAAGGTTGGAGAAGACCTTCAAGATCATCTAGTCCAACCATTCACCTACCACCAAGATTAGCCATTAAACCATGTCCCTTAGTCCCTTAGAGGTGGGAGGGATTAAATATTCTGACCCTAGTCCTTGCCTCCTACCTCTTTTCCTCAGGAGAAGAGTCATGGGACTGATCCTAGCTTGCACAACCAAGCCGGACCCTCAAGGTCCTCCCTCCCTCATTGGATCCCTTCCAGCATTTATTGGAGCAGCCAGAGAAGTCTGCACAAATTAATGTCGCAGGAGGAGAGTTCTTCATCTCATGTGAGCATCCTGGCTTCAAAACCAATTGATATATAACATAACCCTGAAAATGGATCCACCGGTTTTAAAACCAGGTACTGTAAAACTGTCAGTCACACGGGGATGAAGTTACTTTACAACACTGAATAGAAGTTTGAGAAGGGGCTCAGCTATTTCTCAGGCCTGTCTGACACTGGTTCTGGAGGAGAAATTATGGGAACACCCACTCGAAGCTCCTCATGATGCATTTGATGCTGATTTAAATAGCAATTCAATATTTCCCCACTTTTCAGAAGTTTAGCCTGCTGCCATAGTCAGTCTTGCTTCAGCTATAAAGAAAACTCAGGCATTCATTTTCTTCCAATGCAATATAAATTTCAGTTTTCCTACTTGAATAGTTCAGTATCTCAATAGTAAAATTCAGGGAATTTATGGTTTATTTTAAAAGCCTATGTAGAATAAGGCAACAGTCCAGAGCCACCGAGCTTTATTTAGCTAGCTATAGCTTTATTTCCTAGCTATTAAGAAGCCATTCATTACACTCAGCATTATTCTAACATATAGATTTTTCACTAAACTATTTGCAAAGTCACTCTGGAGCCAGAATTTCGAGATGAATTCAAGCAATGAGAAGAGGATACTTCTGCAATAGTCACATAACATATCGAAGAAATGCTCTAAGATCTTACCCTTTTCCCAAGAAGTCTATTTCTCACCCAACCATGAGCTGCCATGACTTAGCAAGCCTAAAGCCCCATTTCCCAGCTGGGAGAGATTGCAGGAGTAGCACGGTCTGGGTGCACTGTGGGTGTTTGCTGCCTGCAGCAAGACCTGGGTGCTTACGAGCTCGTTTTCCTCTTGGAAAAGCAATATAAAATTAAATGAAGTGGAACCAGAAGTAGACAGTCTTCAAAGATACCTTAGCAGCTTCCTGAAGTGTGTAACTCTGCTTCGGTACAGGTTCAGCAGAGGTTACTGCCAACATGCAGAGAAGGGTGGTTATTCAGGAACTGCAAGTATTTTTCATCTTCAGCACTATTTATCAGTGTCACCTTCTTAATCCTCATGGCATCCCTGTTCCCAGTTTGCTCCCAGGACGCTGACGCAGTGCAGTGGTGAATATGCTGAGCTTGAAGCAGGGTCTGGAGGAACACCAGCACCAACCCCTGGCTGCATCAGCTCCTGGGGGGACAGAACTTCTTTTGTTCAAGAAATAGAAAACAGAATCACCTAAGAACACAGAAATGGAAGGAATTGGGGATGAGGGATCCATCTCTCTCAAGTTTTCATTTTCAGAGCTTTTGGTTAATCGCAAGTTACATCTATTTTCCATCCAAAATTCACTTATGTGTATTTTCAAACTGACACGTCATAACCCCCCAGCTCTCTCTAAAACACTTTTCTCCAACTTTAACAGTCTCAGAAGCTGATGAGCACCAGCAATCAAGGCCTAAGCACCGCTATTAGAGCAACTTCTATGAAAAATCCCAGGCTTTGCTAATTAACAAGCACTCCCAATGAGAACAAGAAGACAAGAGACATCATCCTGGGGAGGACAGTGCCTGTCCTCCTGCAGAACATTCAGCAGGGTCCCCCAGTAACAACTGACAGCAGAAAAACCACATCAGTATCAGCCTATAGTGGTATTATAGGGCTATAAATGGACAGAGCTTTAATCACCACACCATGAGTCAGACCGCTGTCTTTAATCGGAATTTAAGTGTCTGTAACTTGATATATTTCCTTGTGACCATGCCAAGTGAGTGACCACACAAAAGCAGCCCTGAGCTTACGGTTGTCTTATGGTGAGGTTCAGCAGGAGCAGAGGAGAAAAGTAAATCATGTTGTTCAAGATGAGTATTCACCACGTTAAATTCAGTAATAAGGAAAGAACTCAATAATATTCTCACCGGCTGGCTTTCTAGCTGGTTAGTTAATGGATTGTTAGATTTTTTTTTTTTTTATAGCTAGAGGAAGATCTGCCAAAAGCACGTGGATTGTCACAGCCAAATAACATAATAACATCAGTTAAACTTTCACATAAATCATGCAAGCCCTTGGGTGTTATACACTTAGACATGTTAGCACAAAAAAAAAAAAAGGTTATTTCATCCAATAATAGCCATAAGTTCCCAATATTTACAAGCATCACCACATGTAGGGCTATGACTTCCCTGTTTACAGGTTCCCAACTGCACATTTCCACGTTAGAGCTCCTGTGCTGGGCCCCAGGGGCTGCAGATCCGTACCAGCAGCAAAGCCCTACCAGCCCAGCAGAACTAATGCATTTGTCTCCTGAAATTTGGCATGAAAATGGATCATTGATGTAAGAGGGAGAGACAGGAAAATTACAGGTTTTCAATGACACTTCTCACAATGGCTTTCTAATCCACTGTGCAGTCTTTTCAGCCCCAACGCCGCAAAGTCCATTTAGCCGGAATGGGAGCATTAAATCCTTAATTTTACAGGGAAGCTGGGATCGGATCAAAACATCATGTTTGAACAGAACTTTTAAATTATGTACTTGAACTGGTCGATTTGTTTAATAAAGGTTGCTCAGCACTAAGAACACAGGTTTGGAGTTTTGAGGGAGGTGAATTACTGTCAGCGGTGCGGAGCGAGCTGCTGCCGAGCATCCCACGATCCGCCAGCTGCAGAAAGCTCACGCTCATTAAAACAGCAGAAGTGACACGCTAATTACTTAGGCAAATTGGAAGAGCAAGCAAGCACGCAGTGGCTGGCACTGGTCCACTTGCTTTGCCCATACAACGCCACATCCATATACCCCATGGTCACAAGCCATGCAAGCCCACCTTCTCCAGACCCAGAAGGTTTCAAAGCAACCATCAATATCTCATTTCATCCCAGTTTTTATCCTGTAATTTTCCATCCCAATGTTGGGATGCTCAGACCCACATATTTTATGAGGGATGCACCTGCACTTAGTTTTCATGTGCTCCAAAGCAGAGCCAACTGTCCCATCCCAGAAGTGTAAACGTTCAGGGAAAACATGGCTGTGATTTTCATCCTTTGCTCTTCTGCTCTTCGATATACTTTGCATCAGGACCACATGACCTCCATGTCCAGTAACACACCCAGAAGACCAAATTACCATCTTCTCAAAAAAAAGAAAAAAGCAGCAGGTGACCAACCAGCAGGTGGAAAATAGTTCATCAGAAGTAGCTGGCAGTTGCTTTCAATAGCAAATGAGCACACACAAATTATCAAACCTGTGAGGGTTGCTCTTTCCAATAACAAAAGAGAACACAGAAGTTTGCTGATCAGAACAGGCCCCAGGAAACCACTGCAATGTCATTCAAACACCTATGAGATGCTCACAGAGTTATTAAATGTGTATAGTTTGGTAGCACATCCAGCAAGCAGAGGTGGAATGCTACCAAGCCCCAACATCACCACCACACTAGGAGTAATTTTAGGACTTTTCACACTTTCTGCAGCATCTCAGATCCCCTGTGTTTGTGCTTTTGAGCCAATGCTGTGTGACTGACCAGGCTTTCCCACTGACACACTAGCTCAGGATCTCAGCCCACAGAGGCAGTGCACGTCACATCACATTTTGCATCCAGAAATGCAAGTGAAAAGCACAGGAGGGTTACAAATCTCACGTGTCTGCATCTGGTTTGAGATAGGATTCCTGTTCAGCCAGATCAGTCCAAAGCACTGGGTCCTCAGGCACCGAAGACATTGCTCAGTACAAGCACTACATGGCAGAAGGAAAGAAAACCCTTCTTGGGGGACTTCTTTAAAGAACATATTGAAGATTAATCCATCCTTTTTCGAGGGAGAAGAGAAATGGATTCCCTGGACACGAAGATTTAGCTTTGCTTCCACGCACACAGGCAAAGCTTTATTTAAGCAATAAAACATGGCAAGTGTTTGTGCCTTTAGCACTTCATCCATCACTTAGGAAAGCTGCTTCCCTGGAAAGCTCAGCTCTGAACTTACCCAGAAAGCAGCAGAGGAGGAGCAACAACCACAGTAGGTTTCATGCAGTGGGACCCTGCTCCTGGGGAGACCTAAATAAAGCTTTGAATTAAAGGCAATCATTCTGCCTAACCATGGCTGAGAATGTTAAAAGACAAAAGGAACGTCAATAAAGTAAAATATATGTAATGTATGTGTATATATGCAAATGATTCCAGCTTGTCTGGACTTTAACAGAGAGCTGCTGTCATGGTGTTTATGTATCCTCCCTTACAGAGGAGAACAAGGCAGATCAGGGACACAAAGAGGAGGTGACTGGGGAGACCACATAGCAGGAAAGCAATTCCTTATCCTTCCAAACCTTCCAAAACACAATCCTTGAGATCTCCCTTCAGCTGCCATTCACGCAAATCTGATGCAGGGAATGTTGAATAGCAGTATCCAACGTACAGAAACGTGCAACAGGGACCTACTCCTCTCTCCCAGGTCAGTGGTTTCTCTTTTACAGGTCCAGTTCCCTGTGAGCAGCCCGGACATGGGAGGCAGCTGGTTGCACATTTCAGTTCCATCGTGTAGCTGGAGCTGCTGGGAGTGAGCTGTGAACCCCCAGAGCTGGAATTCAGGGGAAATCCAGGATCCCCATGCAACTCCCTGGTGAGGATCAATGTCCAGGGCTGTGGATCAGGGAGGGCTTCAGGAGGTCTCCTAACCAAGGGCAGTGATGGAGCCCCAGATCTTCCCTGCTTCTGACTTTCTTATCAGGACAAGCTACTAGCACGAAACTTTCCAGTGTTTTCCCTCAGTGCCCAAAGCAGCCACACCTCTAACACAAGGAAAAAGTCTCTGCTGTTCTTTCTACCAAGTGGAGAAAAATCAGCCTATTTTTGCTGTGTTCAAGACCAGGACCTTATCCTACAGCAGAGGAACAATTAACTGAATTAACACAGGCAGCAGGAGGGTTTTTGTATTCCAAACATGACTCCAAAAGCTAATGAAGAGACCGTAAATGCAAAGTTATTTCATGATTTGAAGACTACATCTGCATGAACCCATACATACAGAACCTGTATATAAAGAGCCTGAAGCAAATGAATAATGCAAGAATGTGCCTACAAGAAGGGCAAAAAGTAAAATAAAATAAAGCTAAACTGAACTAAAACAATATAAAGCACTGAAGTGTGCACCCTGGGTCTAGTAAGTGGTAAAGAGTCCCTCCAGCCCTATTTCTGCTCTTCCTTCCCTGCGTATCAGCCAGAGAAAGCTGTGCAGTCATCCAGGAAAGTGATGCGTCCAGGTTAAAAACAAGGGCTTGCCTACACAAAGAAGCCATCCCAAAATAGCAAGGATACTAATCTGAAACACAAAATTCTTGCAGCTCGTTTTGCCAAGCAAGGGGCTAACGTGTCCCCTCCAGCTCAGTGCGCGGATGCAGTGTGCGTTACCCGGGACTGCTCCCTGCAAGCACAGCGTGAGCTCTCAGCCCCGGCAGCGTGCTCAGATATAGCACATTGCCCAAGACTGATGGAAGACAATTCCCTGCCCTGAATGTGTTGATGGCCTAATATGTCACACGAGCTCTCCTTTTGAGCAGCCCCATGGACTTTCCCTCCTCCACGCTGACACATCCATCATGGCACTGTTCTGCTAGCACAGTCAGCAGAGGGAGGAGATTTCTGCTGGGATGTTTTGCAGCCAGTAGCACGTGAAGCCATTGCTCAGTCCCATCAGGTGAGATGAGCAATCATCTCCCCATCTCCTCTGCCCCTGTTCACACTAGCAAGATGCACAAAACCAAAGGGGATAAATGAGAATCAGTTTGTGAAATCCATTTGCAACTACACAACATAGCCACGCTTATCCATTTCCTCCTGCAATTACGTTCTAAAATGCACATCACTACAGTTTTTGTAATCCTGGCAGGGGGAATCAGATCCAACTTCCATTCACTCAATGCTGTGATTGCTGTGTGTGTCCCAGCAGCCTGCTATTGCCAGCAAGTGCTGGAGCACCTTTAGGCAGTGCAGCAGAGGTCCACTTTCTTAACAGAGAAACCCAAAAAAAGATGGTTTTCCTTAGACACCAACAGCATTGAAGGAATGCAATGCTGCTCTTAGGAAAGTGGGACCTCCAGCACTAAGTTTTTCTGACCCAGACAGACAATGATCAGGATCAGTCCAGGATCTTTCCTTGGAACAGGGCCATGGGTCAGACACCTCTCTTCTTTCTGCCAGGGGGCAATTCCATTGCATTCTGCACTGTGAATTGTACTTCATGTACTTCTACAACCCTGTTTCACCACTACAGCTCATGAGGTCCCCTCCTCTGCAGTTATGGCAATTCAGCTATTGTGGCTGTGCTTTTGCTACAAATCCTCGAATCTGATACCTTTAAAGGAATATTTTTAAGGGTTTATGATTGTTGGAGAACCACACAGCTCTGCCTGCTGCAGGGCCATAGTCCCAGGGGAGGAGGCAGTAACTTCTAGCTGGGGGCAGAAGGAGTCCAAACATCCACTGCTGAAATAATCAGCCAGAGACATCTGAGAACAGAGGAAAAAAAATTACAACAACTGCAAAGGTTTGTAGCTTGGAAACACTTGGAAAAATGTGTAAGAACTATAGGAAAAAAAAAATCTTTCCCACAGAAAGGCTGTACGTTACAATTTCTGTGACATTTTGGAACAAATATCCAACACAGCCACTCTCTTGGTTCAAGCCCTGTGGTATCATCATCAAACAGCTCCCAGGGTCCCATTAGATGATGTCTCGTTAGTGGGGTCTCATGGCATCCCTGCAGCACACAGCCACTAATAGCCCACACTAGTAGGCAGACTCCTGTAACTCTCTTGGCAAATCTGCAATGGGCAAGCCAAAGGGAGAAGCTGAAACTGAGGGCAAACACAAAGCTCGAATAGACGAGGAGGTTATTTGATTCAGTCATAAATCCTCATCCATCTCCAGAGAGAAAATGCTGCGTTGCCATGTAATCACTTCCTTTGCACAAAGGTTTTTCTGCACTGTTTTGGGATATGGTTGTTAAACTGACAAAAATAGCCTTTTAAGTGTGACATTGGGAAATATTTCCAGAAATATTCCTCAGCAGAGAGCAGCAGCAGAGGATAACAGGGCACACAGGTAACCACCACTGATGCCCAGCCTTTGTTTTTACCTCATTTTTCCACTGCGCTCTTCAGTTTGGGCACAGGAGAGAGAAACAGAGATAATCAATTTGTTCCTTTGTGCTATTTTCCTCACTGGAAACATCTGTCAGACATCTGTCTAACCTTTTCTTGAAAATCTCCCACTGTGGACATCCCTCTCCTGCACTGGGCAATCTTTCCTGGTGTTTATTCTCACTAGAGTTGCTCCAAAAGCAATGCCTCCTGTTTATTTCCATGGAAACTACAACAGCTACAAAGAGCACAGTGACACTATTTGATAGAGCACGTTCTCAGCTACAAAACACTATTTTCCAGCATAGTCACCACCATTAGCTGTGCATTTTCATGAGCAATGAACAAGAGCCTGCATGCCACACTTAGAAAAATCTGCACCAAAGGAGGTGCCCAACTGAAACTGTTGCCACTGCTGAAACGCACCACTCACCCCTTGCTGGGCTCACATCCACTGGTTGGGCTCCATAAGCATTCAGCAAGCATCAATGAACGTCAGTGGGTGCCATTTTTTCCACATGGAGGGATTCAGTCCCACCCCTTTGCTCCATCCACATTCCCACGTCAGACGCCCTTGGGTCACAGTGTCCCTCTGCTGCCGCCTGTCTCATAGCAACAAAATGGAACAGAATTTTGGTGGGAAGGTTCAACCTCTGCTGCCATCCCACCAACATCCGCCTGTGACATCATGGCCAACATCATAAAACAGGAGGCACTGCCTTTGGAGCAGCCCTTGCAGCTTCAAGTACCTCTAAACTAACGTAGAACTGTGCGTAGGCCTGCGCTTAGGCCTGCTCTCTCTTATCCTATCTACCACAGACATGGAGGATGGATCACTTCCTCTGCATCTTCAGTACATTGATGGCCCTCCAGTCTTTGCTTCTTTAGGTTAAACCATCCCAGTCTATCCAGGGCCTCTGTTTTCTCTGTGTGGTTCATACTGATCATCCCCTTCTGCACTGCATCCCTTTGGTTCATGGCTTTCCTGAACCCAGTTCCCAAAACCATGTAAGAGACTCTATCCACAACCCCAGAGCCGAGCAGCTGACGGACTTTGGCTCTCCACCTTGCAGGGAAGGCTTTGTTTACACTCAACTCCATACATTACAGTCCCTTCTACTTCATCATCTTGCTCATCCTTCAAAATCTCTGACTGCGACTGGAGCCAGGAGAGACCTCCTGGGGCCTCCAGTGACTACATGCACCCTGCTGGACAGCAGAACATCACTAATGAATTGAGGATGTGCTTTAAGGCAATCTCCACTCACCTCCTGACAAATTTCACCCCGATGTCTACTCAAGCTTCTCTATCAAAATACAATTTTTATTCAATCCAATTAAGACCTGCTGGAAACTCCAACTGAGATAAGTGTCCTCATCTGTTTAACTCCCGGGGGCTTGAAGGACTCTTCTCAGATGTTACTGGGCTCTCAAATGACCTCTGGAAAATAAGAAGAGATCCAGCTCTGTTTTAACAACCACTGAGAAAGACTATAGGTGCAGCAGAAGGCATTTGGGTGGGGGTTAATGCATCCCATGAGAAGGCATTGCGATGGAGGGGAGAGCAGAGCCTGGGGGAACACAGCGGTCCCAAGGCTGAGCACTGCTCCCACCCACACTCAGGCAGCTCAGAGTTTTTACTTCTCTATGAGCATCCCTCATCACAGGGACCCACAAGGCTTCTTCAGTCTTCCTGAATATCACACTTTGTCTAATATCTTCAGAATAGGAAATAAAGGGAAAAGATTTCACACCCCCCATCAATCTAGCTTCCTTTCATCATAAATATGATCTGTTATTATTTAAAGCGACTGTGACCTAAAATGTTTATTTTCTCCCTGCGTGCCACAGCCAGAAGCTTTAAAAACACAATTTCCGCTTTTATTACATTACCTCCCATAATAATTCCCACAGAGACTGAAAACACCCAGGATTAGCACTTTTCTGACTGTTGTTCTCTGAGAGGAGAAGGCCCATAGAAAACCATGAAGCCTCCTTGGCAGCAGGATGAGGAGGTCGGGGTTGAGCGCACTTTGCCCTGGGACCTCAGCAGGAGGAGAGCTGAGGAATTCAAGGATCGCTCTTCCATGCAACCCTCGAGTTCTCCAGCTCTGTCCAGGTGCCCTGGCTGATCCCAGCCACAGAGCTGAGAAACCAAAGAAAAACATGCTCAGGTTATGGAACCATGGTGCTCCTGAAGCTGAAATAAGCAGCTCTGAGTCTGCCCAAGAGATGTGGTCACTCTCTCCTGGCAGGACAGAGGGTATCTTCTGTGCTTCCCCCGATCTCCCCCACCCCAAGCAGCCCCAACCACAGCCCCAGTCAAGAGGAGGACTCTGGGCCAGCTGACGTTTGTCCTTGCTGTACCTTCTCCTCCACTCTTCCCCGTGTTGATTTTCCCCATCTGCTCTATTTTGCCTATGACATGGAAGATCACACAGCACAAATTTAGTGCCGTGACAGAAAATGCTATTTATTAATTTCCACCAGGCACTGCATCTGTGCTTCTACCATGTTGAGTTACTTATTTTTAGTACACTTCTGTTTCTCTTACAAGGTAGGTAAATTATTGTTATCTCTCTCGATAATTGCAGCAAAAGCTCATTCATCAATGCAACACTGGACAGCAATTTCCTGATGAAACCTTGTCTTCATTGACACCTGGGCTTCTGCATGACTGTGGGACAAACCTAACTACCCCCACAGCTAGCAGAAACCACACACTTTAAAAATAAAAACCCCCTTTTTAGATGAGACCATTTTAATGATGGAATCATGCAAGCTGTGATGAAAAACCCAAACACCATCCTCAAGGCCACGTCTTGCTATCTTTACAGGAAGCAAAGCATGGCATATGCATTTCGTGTTTCTAAGCCAGAGTTGCCCAGCACTGCTGGAAAGCACCAAATGGAGTAGGTTTGTATCTGAGAGCTGTTTGACAGTGTTATAAACACACACAGGAGTCTCATGTTGTTTTTATAAGCATGGGATGCCTGGAAGCATTCTGTGTGTCACACGTTTAACTGGGGATTCTGGGGCCACGGCAGTAACAGCACAGAGGCTGAAGGCCCTACAGCAGTCACAAGTTTGGGTTTTTCCCCCCTTCCCTTTCTGTTCCCACATTGATGTTTGTCCTTCCCACACCCAGACTGGCCCCCAGCTCGCACCCAGCACCCCACGATGCTCCTGCCCAGGGCTTGCTCTGGGACACCACTGGCCAGGCTACTTCTTCCAGACATCCCTGAGATGTCCCAGGACCACGATACCTTCAATATACTGAATATAGTTGGGGCTGTGGCCAAAGACACTGAGGACAAAAAAAAAAAAAAAAGCATTTTCACCCCAGCCTGTATTGTACAGAGAGACAGGAGAGCAAGAAAGTTCTTCTGCATCGATTTTCACAGCAAAGGCAGACAGCTCTGCCGACCTGTGCAAGCTCACACAAGGAGTCTGTGACAGCTGCACTTAGCCCTGACAGCTACCTCCTGCTTTCACCACACGATGGCCCACCCTCTCCAGAGGAAAGCTTGCAGTAAACACAGGTTCCTTTCAGAACCAAAGACCTTTTGCCTCAGTCACTTAACAAACTGGCAGCTAAATGCAGTCACACACATCAGGGTGTAAGTGGTTGGCTGTTGTTACAGTTGATTTTCAGCAGAGTACACTTCATTATAGTTGAAAAAGAAAATGAAGCTGGGTTAGAGAAGCATCTAAATGTTTGCTTGATTTTCTTTAAAGAACAGTCATCATGGCCGAGGAGTCATTTCTTAGCCAGCTAATGATTCCTATTTTTGGCTGCAAGCTTGCCTGTCTCCTTTCAGATGGAGACAGGATTTAACTTGTAGCAAAGTCTGATTGCCACTTTAAAACTACTATTAGAAAGGGATATATATTCCAGCACAGTGTCAGCCAGTTAGTTAAATTGTGTTGCATTTTGTATGAGCACAAGACAGTTTGATAGTGCTCCCTGTTCAACAGTGCTATAGGCAGAGTTCAGATACTTGGGCCATATAGAGACTCTCCAGTCACAGCTATAGCAGTGATAAATCAACTGCAAATAAGGCACAAAAGCTGCAGGTTTTAGGAATAAGTGTTAGGAATCGGTAATAAAAGCCAACAGAATCACGGATTTGATTAATTTGCTGTGATAAGGAGGAGGCTGAGAGGAAAGAGACCACATCTGTGGAGGGAACAAAGTGCCAGCAGAGGACCCCAAGACAGCAGTGAAATGCCCAGACAGCTTGTCCCAGTCTGAACACTTACAGAGCCACTGGCTTGTGCTGGTAATGGCACAAGCACAGATTTGAAAGACAGAGAGCATGATACAGCGAAGAGGAGATGAGCCTCTAAATTCACCAGTGTAGCATAACCAAGCCCTAATTTAGGACAGATGCATCAGATCCCAACAAGAGCAGTAGGAACTGGAGTTTTATGCAGTTCACTCTTTTGACACAAGCATACAGTGATTCATCTGGTGTGCACTACCTAATACAGATTACTGCAAGGCCCTGATTCATTCATCTAGACAAAGAAATGAAAGAGCTGAACCATAGGAGGAGATGGTCAAGGTTAAAGGGAAGGCGA
>WBMW01000920.1:0-14006 GCA_013396635.1 Penelope pileata | reverse complement strand
TGTTAGAAACTAGGACAAGGATATAACCTGTCTTACTCAAAATACAATTTTATATACTGGCATACAAGCTAGGGAAAAAAAAAAAAAAAAAAAAACAGAAACAGAAAAAAAACCCCACAAGTGTAAACAAGCATTAGCATTAAATAGTTATAATGGAGTCTCATTATCCAGTCTAGAAATTGTAATGTAGCTCATTTTGTAACAAGTGCTTTATAAAACCGGTTATAGAATTATGCACACATATGCACATAAATATTAAAATAATGTTATTATGTGAATATTTTTAATTTGTTAAAAGAGAATTAGAAGATAACATTTTCACTTTAAGAAATATATGCCATATCATAATTGAATGATGTACAAACACAGAATATGACATTTATGCAAATAGACTTCAGTGAGCAGTAGATATTCAGAACTCTTTGTTAGGCTGTTGTCTTAGTTTCTAACAGAAGTTACTTTTCTCATAGTGCCTAGCATGAAGCTATGTTTTGGACTCAGAAGAGAAACAAAACATCCTGGCAGTGTGGAACAGAGCCGAGGACATATTCAGTTCCACGTTCTTCTGCCAGTGAGTTAGTGGGGCATAAGGAGCTGGGAACTTGGAGGGGACAGGACCAGGGCAGCTGACCCAAATTGACCAAAGAGCTATTCCATACTATATAACATCATGTGATTGTTTTTTTGGGTTTCCTGTTGCTTTTGTTACGGAAGAGGTTAGCCGGGAGGAAGGGTTGCTGCTGGCTGTGAGCCCTTGCTCTGCGTATCTTCTTTGTATATATATATATGTACTGGTATTTCCTTTACTTTCTTTACGACCCTAGTAAACAGCATTTATCTCAACCCATGAGTTTTACTGCATTTTTCTCTACTTCTCTCCCCCATTTCATTTGGGGAGGAGGGAGGGTGAGTGAATAACTGTGTGAAACTTAGCTATCTGCTGGGTCAAACCACGACAGCTGCGCATATAGTTTCCAGGATATATATGCAAGTGAACTGATATACATACAAAGGGTAACTGTATTTCTAAGTGGTCCCTTGCATGAGAAAATACAGCTAATATATATGAAGAAGTATGCAGTCTTTCAGAACTTCAAAGGATTTTGAAGGAACCACATTGTGCAAATCTTTTTTGCTGACTAAATATACTGCAGAAAACTTGATTGCACCTGTATCCTTAAGAGTAGGAGCACAGAGATTTTTGAAGAGAAGACTGAAGTCATTCCTGAGGAATGATGTTGCAAACTGGCTATAGGGCAAAAGAACAGGGACAACTCATGTGATTTGTTTGCTTTGTGGCTGGTGGCTTCTGAAACATGCAGTCTACATAAACCCTGTACATTCTATCTTTTGATTATAATATGTATATAATATGTATAAGGTAACAGAATTTAAACAGGTTTGGTGTGTGAGAATAACATATTTTAATCATCAGGTACAAGAAATAATACTGCATTTAATTACATTAAACTTGCATTTTCCACGCATATTCTTCTTCATATCATAGACTCATCTCATTATTTCAGTTTCTGTCTTTCATGCACTCTAGTTTCTAAGCATGTGATTTCTCTTTCTGCTTTCATTTCACTTGTTAATATTCCATTCTGTGCACAGGGGTCTCATTTCAGAAAGCCACCATTTTACAAATATGTCAATGGGAATTAAATTCAGGTTTAAAATGAAAAGCTCACATTAGAATGCAGTCAGAATGGATTCAAATACAAGATCGAATACTTTCTCAAATGAGGGACATGGAGGCTATGTAGTTTCTTTCAGTTCTTCCTGTTTCACTTCTACTACTTTATATCAGGCAAGCAGCTACATCTCACCTCCTAGCTATTTGCTTAATAATACAGCTAATTGGGAGATGATATTTCTGTTTCACAACATAGTTTGAACTTTCAAATTTGTTTCTAATACTGTTTACAGCATTTTCTTGGAACAGATTCACACCAAACTGCCTGTGTGTGATTTGGAACTCCCTCTCTATGTTATTTTCTCACTTCAACTGATGCCTTGTTATAATCTATGACCTTGACAAAACGGCATAAATCTACAAATGCGTATTTTCTGAACCTATTCAAGTCAGGTTCATCTTTTTAAGCAATCCAATATCAGGAGTATTTCTTGGTTTGGAGTTTTTTGGTAAATGAGAACATTATCATCATGCGTCATTCCTGTTGCACATAATTTAGTAGGTTTCTCCTTGCTAAGACTGCACTTTAAAATAAATCTATAGTTGTACACAAACTTAAAAAAAAAAAGTATTTAATGATTAAAAATACCTACTGAGTAGTATAAATCAAAAGTCCTTTTTTTACAGCATCTCTGGCTGAATTATGGGTGCATTATGCTATACTTTACAACGAGGGAATATTAAAGGCTCTGAATTTTAATTTACAGAATTTATCCTGAAAAGTTACAGCCTCCAGATACAAAGATAAATTCACTGTTTTTGGTATTCTTCAATAGTAGGGTTTTCTATGAGAAATATATCCATGCTCAGAAAGAATACTCAATTTTTTCTTTGTTTGCACTAAAATCTTTGCCAGAGGTAATCATTTGTACTGTATTTTATATCCGTCTCTCAAAAGTTACAGAAATATGGCTCAATGGTTTTATTTCTTTTCTGTTTCTGCCTTTACAATGTTTATCTCTGAAATACATATACAAGGTCCACTTCAAAAGTAATGCCTCTTATTTTATTATGTTGGCCCACAACATCAGAGGTTGTTGGTGGTATTGCATTAGAGATTGAATGTTCCCATCAATATTTTAAATTTTGTTTCTGTGTGACAGATGGCAGCAGAGGGGCAGTCTGACAAAATGACATCTGACATCAAAGTGCTTATGAAGCAACGGTGTGTATCTGAATTCCTCTATGAGAAAAAAATTGTACCCCTTGACACTCATTGACTCTTGCTGAACATTTATGGAGACCAAACAGTGGATGTGAGCACAGTGAGAGGGTGGGTGGTGTGTTTCAGCAATGGCACTGTCGTAGCAGCTGTGAAACAGTGGGTCACCTCCACTGGTGCAGATTTTCATAAGTGCGTCATGCAGGTTCTTGTTCATTACTGGTGAAAAGGCATAGCTAATGGTGGTGACTATGCTGAAAAACAGTGTTTTATAGCTTAGTATTTGCTCTATCAAATAGCGTTATAATGCTGTTTGTATCTGTTGTGGTTTCCATGGAAGTAGATAGTAGACATTACTTTCAATGTGACCTACATATATTAAGTACTTAAGAAAAACTTCCATAGCAGTTATCCTCCATAAACAAATGACTTACAACAATAACGTCAAAGAGCATCAGTACTTCGTGTAGCTGAAACTGAAAAATTTAAGATCCATCAGAAAGTATTAAATCATGGATAATTTGAGCAAAAAATAATGTTCTCTTACAAACAGTAGTGCAAATCAGAAAGAGCATACTTCAAACACTTAAACTTTTACTAAGTACTTGATATGATTCTGACTAAGATACTTAATGTCTCAATACCTAAAGTCCTTGTTGGAAGAATGAAAGTAATCTTTTTTCTTCTACAAGCCTATCTCTTTATATTATTAAATGTGTGGTAAAAAGATAATTAATTATATTGTATAATTCCTAAGAAGCAAAGCCTTGATTCTGTTTGGCTGAAAGACAATCCTGTTATGCAAAATATAAATTAAAAACTCACTGAAGATGTTTCGAGAACAACAAGAAAAATCAAGAAATAGTATATCTTTGATTTTTTTTTTAATAAAAAAAAAAAGACCTTAGTTATGCTGCGTCACACTTGAATTTTTCTTCCTTTATTTTTGTTCTTTAAGGAACTGAGAGGTACCCCTAAATCAGCCACCCTAGTCTTTTTGGATCTTCAGCTTGCTAGGTGTTAACTGGGAATACGACACAGCTGATATAGCAATACTCAGTAGATTCTGAATACACCTTGATAATAACTTTCTGGTACAGGTAGCAAACTAGGAAAGGTGCCCTCCTAGATCTGTTGCTTGTAAATACAGAAAGTCTCACAGGTGAAGTGGCAACTGGTGACCATCCTGACCACAGTGACCATGAAGTAGTTGAGTTTACAGTATTTGGTGATAGGAGGAAAACTGTCACCAAAACTTCAGCCTTGGATATGGGGAGAGCTTTTTAAGAACCACCTCTTAAGAGCACAGGATCAGGCAATTCCAGGTGCAGGTGGTTAGCCTGTCTAAGCAGGGATCTTCTAGAGCTTAGACAGAAAGTGTAAGGCCACTGGAAGCAAGCTCAGGTGATGAGAGAGCATTACAGAGAGTTCACCATTATGGGGATAAAATTCATGTAGCCAAAGCTCAGTTAGGCTTGAGGCTGGCCAGTACTGTAGGATACAATAACAAAGTCTTTTTAAAGTACTCTAAGAGCAAAAAGAGGACCAGAGATAACGTTGATCTGCTACTTGATGAGGCTGGTTCCCTCTCAAGTAGGGTTGTAGACAAAGCAGAGACATTTAATGCTTTCTTCATCTCTTTCTTCAATGATGGGTCCTAGGACCCATGGAACCTTGAGTTGGAGGACTGTGACAGTGGTGACAATAAAAGCTCAGCTGACTTCAAAATTGTTGAGATTTGCTGCACTAGCTGGTTGTATATAATTCTATGGAACCCAATGAGATGCATTCCAAGGGAATGCGAAGATCTGGCTGATGTCATCATGAGACCTCTGTCAATTCTTTTTCAATAGTCTTGGGAATCTGGACAATTCCCAGTCAACTGGAATCTGGCAAATATTGTACCAGTTTTCAAGAAGGACAAGAAAGAAGACTCTGCTAATTACAGGCCTGACAGTCTCACTTCAGTCCTGATAAAATCATAGAATCTTAGAATGGTTCAGATTGGAAAGGACCTTAGAGATCATCTTGTTCCAACCCCCCTGCCATGGGCAAGGACACCTCCCACTAGATCAGGTTGCTCAAAGCCCCGTCCAGCCTGGCTTTGAATACTTCCAGGGAGGGGGCATCAACGACTTCTCTGGGCAACCTGTTCCAGTGTCTCACCACCCTCGCAGTGAAGAATTTCCTCCTTATACCTAGTCTAAATCTACCCTCCTTCAGTTTATAACCATTACCGCTTGTCCTGTCATTATCTATCCTTGTAAAAAGCCCCTCCCCAGCTTTCCTGTAGGCCCCCTTCAGGTACTGGAAGGCTGCTATCAGGTCCCCCTGCAGCCTTCTCTTCTCCAGGCTGAAGATTCCTAACTCTCTCAGCCTGTCCTCGTAGGCTCATGAAGAAATATCATTCTGGGAATTACTGAGAAACACCTGAAAGACAGTTCAGTCATTGGTCACATCTAACATCAGTTCATGATTGAAAAGTCCTGTTTAACAAACTTAATCTCCTTTTATGACAAGGCTACCTGCCTAGTTTACCAAGGGAAACCAGCTGACATAATCTTTCTGGATTTCAACAAAGATTTTGGTAGTTTCTCACAGTATCCTTGCAGGCAAAATATCCAGCATACAGACAGACTAAAACATACTGCGATGGGTGAACAACTGAATGATGGATAAGGTTCAAAGGGTTACAGTGAAAGGCTTACATTAGGCTGGTAGTCAGTCACTAGTGAGCATCCATGGGGCCTCATTTTCGGGATGGTTCTCTTCAATGCTTTCATAAATGACTTCGATGCAGAAATCAAAGGGTACTAAGTAAGCTTGTGGACAATACTAGATTGGGAGAAACCATTAACTCCCTTGAGGGTAGAGAGGCCTTGCAGGGAGATCTTGACAAACTGAAGGGCTAGGCAATCACCAACTGCATGGAATTCAACAAGTGCAAGCACTGGATTCTACACTTGGGAAGGGACAACTCTGTATGTACAAGTTGGAGGATGATAGGCTGGTGAGCAGTGCCACAGAAGGTGATCTGACTGTTCTAGTTGATGGAAAGCTGAACGTGAGTCAGCAGCATGCCCTGGAAGACAAAAGCACCAACCATATGCTGGAGTGCATCAGGCACAGCACATCCCACTCCAATTTATGCTGGTGCAACCCCACCTCAAATACTGTACACAGTTTTGGGCACCGTGATATAACAGGGACATAAATAAAACTATTAAGAGTGATCAAAGGAGGGCTGTAAAGATGGCAACATGTTTGCTGGGCAAGATCTATGTGGAAGTCACTTGGTTTGATCAGCCTAGAGAAGAGGAGACTGAGGGGAAGTTTCACGACAGCCTACATCTTCCTCATGATGGGAGTGAATGAGCAGGTGTTGATGTCTTCTTACTGAACACAGCAACAGGACACAAAGGAATGGCATGAAGCTTCATAAAGGAAGCCTCAAATTGAATGTTAGGAAAAGGTTCTTCACTGAGAGGGCAAGCAGACACTGAGACAGGCTCCCCAGAGAAGTGGTCACAGCATCAAATCTGACAGAGTTGAAGTGTTTGGATAACACTCAGAAATATGGCTTGGTTTTCATGTGGTCCTGTGTGCATCCAGGAGTTAGACTCAATGATCCTTGTGGGTCACTTCCAACACAGGACATTTTATGATATTCTATGATTCTAAAAAATGTCACTTCACAACCTTGGTTTTCAATTTTTTCAGAAATGTTGAATTAGAAGGACTGTTAAGCACTGTTGTGTGTCTCTAATTCTGCAGCAGCTATGTGTATATCACTGTCCACTAAAATCATTAGTTTGAGAGAAAATACATTGAAATGAATGGAAGTAAAATACATAACATAATGTTAGTTATACTTTTTTATGTATTTCTGCTTCTATCATCTGGTAATTAATTGCCGGACTCCCAAGCTGTATGATCTCACAATGTATTACGTGAAGCAAGAGGACACAATCTGTATGAGCATTAAACCTTTTTCCCTTCAGAGATATATTCATCCCTTCACAGATACTGATGCCTCACATCTCTAACACGGATAATAAGGAATGAGTGTGTCAGAAACGAAGAGGTAGTAAGCTAAGATGGACTTCAGACAGTGCAGTTTTTCTCTGACATACTAGCTAAGGCCCAAAACACTGGGTAAATTCACTGACATTTAACAGCGCTTATAAGTATTGTCATAGTTACTATATCTGTTAGTATAAGCATTGCAAATGGATGTCTGTATGTAATACACACAAATATGTGTATATGTGCATATGTATATATGTATGTATATATGATTATATGCATATATATTTTTACATTTTCTTACTCATATGCTTCCTACATGCAAGTAAACACATCTTTATCCACCAGCGTCATGATTGTATTGTTCACATACCTATGTAGATTTCCCAGCTGCATCATTGCAGTGTAACAAAATACATACAAGTCTGGTTCTGGTTACAGTGCTTCAGTACTGGGTAGTGCTCACCTCACATGTTTATAGAGTGTTGACATTTTTGTTAGATATTTGTATGTTATATAATATTTTAATGATTAACTATACATAGCTATTTCAGGCATCTGTTATGTATTAGTACAGTAGAACCTGATGTGTTAAAAGCTTAGCTGTTCTTTACTGAACTAGGTCATTAACAAAACATATTATAATGCTATGATCAAAACATTCCACTCAAAGGCTGTCTTTTGTTGTGGTTCCCACAAATTATAAGGACTAAGCCAAATCCTCTGCAATACATACATGTGTGAACCATATTGAGGATGATTTAAAAAGGGGAAAAAAGGAAAAAAGAAAAAGGAAGTTTGAACTGACAGACTCTTGGAATTGGAAGAAATGAAATACAACCTTTTGGAGCTTTGAGGTATTTATACTATTACTGGCTTAAATGAACTTGTCACCTGTATGTAACATTTTTACTATTTTTACAACTCCTTCAGAGAAAAAGAAGTTATTACAAAACAGTTATTGCAATGTATGTATCACCTTATAGTCCTAGAGTATTAAATGTATCAGATAGACTTACTTTGAAGATCTGCTGAGTAAAAAGTATTTTGAACAGCCAACAAAACTCACACACACTTCAGATGAAAAGTCCAATCTTGTCACATATTCTTTGATTCTCTTGGGAAAGTTGCCCTGCCCAAGGTCTGAGTTACAGAGGAAAGCAAATCTGTACTAAGAATATTTGGAGATTCTACCACCAACTTTTCTATAGTTACAGAAATAAGGAAAATAGAAGGACTGGGGAAGATTCTCATTGTGAGGATGCATTGTTTCAATACATTGTATCTTGTTTGTTCAAATGTAAATGGTATCATGACATACAAAGCAACAAAGGAACAAACACATTGTTACAATGTTGCAATGTTTAAAATCGCACTTAATAGTATGCCAAACAGTTAGAGGCGCAGCCACAGATCTTGGATCCTGTAACACTTAGCAGGAAATAAACATAACTCAGAAATATATAAGAGGTCTTCATGGATATTTCTATCTAGATGAATGGCGAGCAGCGCACTTTTAAATCTCCCAGTAGTTCTCACTTTCTATGCTTATCTTTGTATTGTGGAGTAGCGTCAGGATACATGAACTGGATCCCTTTCAGATCAAACTAAACTACCAGATGTGCTCCAGGAGCTGAACTGGTACATTCCTGATTTAAATATGCATTGCATCTGTGGCATCCAACTAGAGATAATCCAAAGTCAGAAGTGCCTGCAGTATGCATAGTTTGCATTTCAGGTCATGAGCCTCAACTCTTAATTTATAGACACATTCCTTTTGACCTACTTGTTAATGTATGCATAACCACTGAATCCATCTGGCTTGGAAGTATCTTGTCTCCTAATACCTCGTATTAGTGGTCTAGAGAATATAAGAGAGTAAGGCAAGCATTTAATAAATGCAGCCTTCATGAATCAAAGAAAGTGTACTTAATAGGACATACAGAATTTCTTTCTCATGAATATGACACTAAACATAAAACTGCTTAAGAAGAGTTGAAGTTTGTAGTATTATTATGGCGTTCATTAAAATGAACTGGGTAGTCAGTAGTCCTTTCTGAACATTTTACTTAAGGCATTTTTGATGTTGCAGTGGTCACCATTAAAATATTGTTGGCTGCTGCATAACTAGCAGAGTTACTTCTTAGTTAAAATGAAACAGAAGTATCTCAAAGAATCTTAAGTGGCTGTTGACTCCTCAGATTGTGACCTGATTATTTTACCATTCTTGTCATGTACCACAGTTTACAATACTTAGTATAACAGAAGGGATTTTCTTACACATTGCTCCTAGCATAAAGTCACTTTAAATTAGATGAACTAGTAGAGGAATGCTCTTAAAATCTCCCAAAGAGATATATTGTTATCTCTTTTGCTCAGTAATGAGAGCTAAGCCAAGATGGAAGATTTACAAAGACATTAAGCATAACAGCCAAGGATGAATTTCTCTCATCATATACTCTGCACTACTTAGCTTGTTTGGTTTAACCAATAGGAAAGAGAAATTAGCCTGTAACCACTAGCAAGAAAGATCAGAGTGAGAAATCCACATATACTTATGAAATAATACAGATGCTGAAGACAACCAGAGAATTTATTAAGTACAAATCAATGTAATAAGAATAATAATGCAACAGTTGTTGTTTTTTAATCTTCTGTTATGTTCTCTTCTGAATCAGGAAAGGCAAGTATGTCTTAAGAACTTAGAGCAGGGAAATGTAGTTAGTATTCCAATTAATAATTAACCAATTGATATTAAATAAGGTCTCTAATCAAGGTGTCCCCATAATTCCAGTCAATGTTTTAGACATTATTTTACACAGCAAAATCCACACATACAATCTTTCCTTTCACTCCCCTTTTTCTCTCACTTGCTCCCCCTCCCTCCCTATCTTCATTTGTATTCTCTAGTGAATTCTCTAGTTGTTGTTATTTTTTTTAAAAGAAATCTTGAATGTCATTTTTTATTGAAAGGCATTCAGACAAAATAGAAGAGACGAAAATTGCTGAAGATGGGAAGAAAAGAAACAGTTTTGAAAGCTAAGTAGAGAATTAACAAATGTGGACTGAGCAAACTCCTTTCAGATTGATAACAAAGTCATTGAGAATACCTGCTGTGAAAATAAACAGACAACAGGTAGAAATGTTGACATTTCACATCCAGCTTGTAAGAAACATCTTTTTATTTCTGTTTTTGTGTGTTCATTATTTTAATCTTCATCTAACTCACTTCATGTGATTGTCCTTTATCCTCTTCCTTTATCAATATCTAGAATTTAAAACAGTCTAAACTCCTTTTAATTTTTTAATTATTATTTGGGGAGGGAGTGTCTGCTGCAGGTAGTAAAGAGTTTCAATATGTAACACTCTGAAAAAATTTAATAGCTAAAGAGTGAGTAAATGCTCAAGAGTGAGCACTGGAATCTAGTAGATACCAAAGTGAAAATGATCTTTATTTTATTTTATTACATATATTGAACTAAATCTTTACCTAGTGCACATTAGTATGATTTCAAATTGACTTCTCAGAATCACACAGCCTTGTAACAAGTGTGTACACGATCAGTTTAGAAAGGAAGATAAACATGCAAATACATACAAAAGAGTTGACAAGCTTAAAAGTAGCCGAAAAACACAGCTGTTAGTGTTGGCATATTTATGAACAATTTTTCCTTTCTTTTTCCAGAAGCATATTATTATTAATATATTAATAACTATTACATGATACTAAAATATTTAAAATACATCATTAATATACACTAATATAACATTCAAATATTAATATTTATTATTATTATTAATAATAATGTTGTTGTCATTTTACATCAGAAGATCTACTGCTAGAACACCATAATTATAAAATAAATCACTTTTATAACCTCTCTCTGAATTAGCAGTTGTGGGTTTTTTTTTGTTTTGATTTGTGTTTTTTCTTTATTTATTTAATCTGTACTTTTAAACATTTTTATAGACACTACGTACTGATTGGTTGACTGATTGTTTATTTACTACAATTCCCTTAATGACTTTAGATAATTGTCGGTTCAATAATGGCTGAGCAGAATATATAAATTTCTAACTTCTTCATCACACCAGAAGATTTGCAAAAGCTGTATACGCAACAGTGATTCACATATGAATAGGTATCTTCAGTTGTGAATGAGGCATATTACAAAAGTAATTTGAGAACATTGTTTATAAATTTATCCAGTGATTCAGAAGTGTCCCTCACACATCAATAAAATAATTTTATTTTCTTCTTGGAATAAATATGAAATTAAAGCACAAGCTGGGAAAGAGAAGAGAGGAGAGGCGTGAAGAGGGGCGGGGCAGGAAGGGAAGGGATAAGAGAAGGGAGAAGAGTAAAGTATTTTGCATAAAGGGAACCTTTTACTCACAATCAGGACAAAGACAAAGCCAAAAACATTCCCAAAGGGCGACCCAGTCAGACAATGGCTGCATTCTTTTGTTGCAATGCCAAGCTTCAGTGTCATTACAACTATCTAATGGAGTATGAGATACTAAGGATATCATGACAGTATGTTAGGACACATGGAAACAAATTAAAAAATCCACTGAAGAGTTAGACAAATATTTCATATCCATTTTTTCTCCATAATTATTCTTTCTGCTATATTCTTTATGCTATTGCTGGCATTTGGCTTTTCATTCTCATAAAAGTCTTTTCACACTTGAGTGAAATCAAGCTAAAGTGAGCAAACAAAAAACACATTTTATATTTTTATACAAATGCAAAAAAAAAAACACTGAGAACATATTTTGGAGATTATACTTTTATGAAATGTAGGTATGTTATTCAAGTATGTTAAAAGTTGTCATGTTTTGATACAGATTACTTTCTGTATCTGTTCTTAGCAAGATGCAGTGGTTACCATTTAAATACGTAGTACTATGGACAGTAATGACACTGATATAAAGCACTTTTTAGTAAAGCTTAGCACTTCTTATGAAGGGACACAAGTTTAGAACTGAGCCTAAACAAGTAGCAATACCATTTGTTTCTTTCCAGCCTTCCAAAAACAATAATACTGTCCTTCACCCAGCAGTATTCTCTGGGGAAAAAATAAGCGGGCTGGGGTGATTACAGAGAGAGAGAAATAAAAACTAAAGAATACAAAAGAATAATATAGCAAAAAGACTTCCTTTGCAATATTTTTGATAGGAAAGTATTACATTCACAGTCTTCTTATTAGTAAATTGGTTAAACACTATTAAAAGTGATCATGCCTTTGTTTATTCATGAAGCAGATTCCACGTACTGGAAATTCTCTCCAGCATTTCTGTATCTCCTAAACTCTTCACTTTCACACTCACCTACTCTTATCCACCATTTACCCTTTCAAGAGTCAGTTCTGCTTGCGCATCTAATTCCAATACTTAAAAAAAAAGTATGTTTAGAGTCTGTCATATACTTCAAATTAATAAAATATTGTGTAAATTCCTTCAATGTATCATGAGCTGAGCCAGTTCCAATAAAAGACTTATTCTTCTTGAGCTATTTCTATTGTTGTTTTAGAGGCCTTGTTGTTGATGTTTTTTGTTTGTCTATTTGTTTTCCCAGTGGTTTCTTAACTAACCATTAAACTTTAATTTATCTGCAGGCCTTCAATGAAAAACACTTCTAATGATCGCTCAAGAATAATTTGGAGTTCATATAGGCTGAAAAACAACAAAATATTACCTCAATAATGGTATCTTTGGAGCATTACATTCTGAAAAAAAGTTCTTATTGAGTAAGCTCTGTAGAAAGTGAATACAAGTATGTTGATGTACTTTGTTTAAAAGCATTGAAAGTCCAATCCCCTTAAAGGAAAATAAATTACTCACTCAGTACCATAATATTTTGTAGGAATATTTCTATTTATAGAAAAACATAACTTCATAGTTTTGATCTTTCTTTCAGGAATTATATGAACCTTACCTCACTGAAAAGTGACCTCTAAATAAAATGGTGTATTTGTCCTCTCAAAAGTAATGTCTTTTATTTTATTTTTCATTTTTGTCACTAAAGGTGACAGATTCCATTTGTCTTGCTACTTATGGGAGTATGAAGAGACAGTTATTCAATTGTGCCATGTAAAATGTCATGTGAAGTTTCTGAAACAATTATAACTAATAACAGAACATTACTAAATTCTATGTAATATTAGAAGCCTGATTTGAAAAGAAACTGCTGCCTACTCAATGAGAAAATTAAAATATAAAACATCTAAATGTGTCAAGAGGTGCAGTTGTTAAGAGGGTAATTCAGCCTTGATTATAAGTTTGACAGATTTGTCCACTGATATAACTCTTTATAGGTGGTCAGATATGCTGAGTGCTCCAGAAAAGCATTTGATATGACAGCCATGATAGATGATGAAGAGTTATTTGGCAGAAAGTAGCCTGAGAAATGTTGAGACTGACTGATTAGTAGGAGTTCAAAAATTTTTTTACTACTTTAGGGACTTGTTCATAAATTTTCAAGGTAAGTAAGTATTGGTAGAAAATAATAATGATAAGCAGAATGTCAAATTAAGGGTGTCTTACCCTTACTTTTTGAAATAGAGGTCATCTTAATCTATAACCTTTTCCTATATAAATTTTGTATTCTAATATTTTATTCTGTTTCTGTCAAAGCCTATTAAAAGGCCTGAGTTTATTCAGTTCCACTTGAAGATCTCTATTTTTAAAAAAGTGTATCTTCCTTCTTTCTCTTTGCTTCTCTCTTTCTTTCTCTCCCTCTCTCTCTCTTTCTTACATCTTTCCTTCCTGTAAGGCCACTTTTTATATAAGGCCATTCAATAAGGCCATTACTTAGCTAATAAGGATATGTAGAATATGAAGGAAAAAATGAATATTTACGTTTCTTGTTTCTGTTCTATCTTGCATTATAACCAACACATGTGCCTTTGCAACCAATGGCCCTTCTGTAAAATGTCATCATAAGGTTTCTTTTTATCAGGGTTTTATACCGCAGCACAGCACGTTAACTTTATCATTGTTACTTCTCCCAGTTTATAAGTTCATCTGCTTCTGAGGAAACACCATCAAAATGCATGGCTTTTTTTATCAATAAGTCAAGATCACATCATCATAGATCATATCATCATAGAATGGTTC
>WBMW01000919.1:380211-403028 GCA_013396635.1 Penelope pileata | reverse complement strand
CACTGGATGGCATCCCTTCCCTCAAGGGCATCAACCATACCATACAACTTGGTGCCATCCACAAACTTGCTGCTTGCACTCAATCCCACTGCACATGTCACTGACAAAGATGTTAAACAGTGCCAATCCCAATCCCAACTCCTGAGGAATGCCACTTGTCACTAGTCCACTTGGACACCGAGCCACTNGAATGCCACTTGTCACTAGTCCACTTGGACACCGAGCCACTGACCACCACTGAGTGTAAACATTCAACTGATTGCTTATCCATCAAATAGTCCATCCATAAAGTCCATGTCTCTTCAATTTAGAGACAAGAATGTTGTGTGGGACAGTGTCAAATGTTCAAAGTCCAGGTAGATGATGTCAGTTGATATTCTCTTATCCACCAATGCTGTAATCTCATTGTAGAAGGCCATCAAATTTGTCAGGCATGATTTGCCCTTACTGAAGCCATGTTGAGGAAAGATTTAGGTTAGATGTTGGGTGGAAATTTTTAATGGGTTACCCAGAGAAACTGCGGGTGCCCCATCCCTGGAGGCGTTCAAGGCCAGGTTGGATGGGCCCTGGGCAGCCTGATCCAGCAGGTTGCAGCCCTGACCACAGCAGGGGATTGGAACTAGATGATCTTTAAGGTCCCTTCCAACCCAGGTCATTCTGTGATTATACGCTGGCTGTCACCAGCCTTTCTGTTTTCCATGTACCTTAGCACAGTTTCCAGCAGGATCTGCTCTGTGATCTTGCTGGGCACAAAGGTAAGAGTGACTGGCTTGTAGTTCCCTCGGCCTTCCTTTTTTCCCTCTTTAAAAATGGGGTTATGTTTACCCTTTTTCAGTCAGTGGGAACTTCACCACACTGCCCTGACTTCTCAAGTATGTCTTTGTGGGTTTTGTCTGTTTTTTTGTTGTTGTTGTTTAATTCCATTACATTTTGCTTGCTCTCCAAGCAAGATATTCAGCTCTCCCAAGGTGTCCTGATGCTGCCTTCAAAGTGAGCATATTTTCTACCTGGATGCAACCTAATGTCATATTTTTTGGCCCAGATGTCTTTTTCTGCTAGTTCAGCCTACCTTGTTATGAATGAACAATGGCTTCTGTATATAGACTTGTACAATCATCTCCAAATTTCATCATCAATCTTAAATAATTTTTCCAGAGTATACAACGTTGAAGCTTATATTTTGCATGCCAGTACCCTGGGTGCCAGCCAACCTATGTCTAATGAATCTCTCACAGGCATCCTTCAAAGACGTTCATTTGTTTCAGGAACTATGTGTTTGGTGAACTGCTTCTCCAATTTCCCCTGCTGAGAGGCTAGAGGGATACTACAGATGGACATTCAAGTATTCTTCCTATGGAAGTCTAAAGAAAAGAGAAAAAAAAATTCTACAATAACCATCAGGAAATATAGCCAAAACTACACAATACATAAGATACAACGTTTTCATTACCCAAAGCTGCAAGATGAAAGGAGATTAAGAAGTGCTCTCATATAAGAGACACAAGAAAAGCTATGGAACAGTTAGATGCTGTAATCGGACATGTCTATTTCTTCCTTATTAAGAGGTCTAATGAGGTCTAATGCTCTGGGTGCTGATGGATAAAAGCCACTTTTAATGCAGTTGCAAGCTTAAGCATGTTATGAGAGTAGCCTAACAGAGTAAGCCACACAAATTACCTGCACACCATGAGGGAATTGCTGCATAAGCTGTTCAAGCACACTGAAAAACAAAAACATTTCCATTTGCTCAGCAGTATCACTTCTGTAGAACCTTTTCTTTCCTATATTTCTACTTTGTTTCTACCAAACTTTTCCGCTCTAACAAAATAGATACTGATTTGTTAAGTCAAACAACAAGGAAATAAGGCCTTTAAATAATGAACCTTTTAAGCACATTGTATACTAAATTAAGAAAACCATTGTTTTTGAAAATCAAATAAAAAGAATTTATTTAAAAATATTCTGAAATCAAAATATTTGCAACTTAAATGCCTACTGTGGAGATATTTCCAGAACGACACAGCTCTCTGCTGTCATCAATCAATATTCCAACATGCAGACCTTGGTGTACCTCAAAGATGTCACAGCTCGCTATAAACCAAATGACTCATGAGCAGCACAGAAAGAGCAGCCACACAAAAATTCAATAATGTCTAATGATGGCGTTGCTGTAGAGTCAAGAGGATACACAGACTAAGAAACTGCAGTTACTAAAATACGAGATTGGTGGTTCTGTTCGCAGAAAATACCTACATCTATCCCATTAAAAGCTAGACATACACTATTTCTAAATGCCCTGCATTTCTTCTCAGAAATTTTGCAAGTACAAGTTAAATAACAGTTATTTAAATTAAGGTTTTTTCCAAATCAGACTTAATAAAATTAAAAAACTACTTACAATTATTAGGCCACATCCTGCACACACTCCAGTTACTAAATACCTTTAACAAAAATGTTTGTAACATTTCACAAGAGAAACAGCAGTGTTGAGTAGGACACAGAAAGCAAACCGAGCAGAAAACATTTCAAGTATCAAGTTGCTTCCTGCAACTTTCAGACATAAAATTCCTGTCCCTCAGCTCAGCCTCTGTCACTTGAGCAGTTTTTGTCTCCTCCACTGACCTTGCGAGTGTAGTCAGCTGCGTCTTCATCTACTCCACGTATCAACAGGTCATTAGCAAAACTCTTACTTTTATTGGTTTTCTTGTAACCACATCACCACTCTCCCATGTTCATTTTTCATCTTTATCTACCACTGCAAACAGCTGTTTAGGCCCTCAACAGTAGAATAACACTTTCTTCCTAGATATTTATTGATTATGATTGCAAATAAAATACCATCTGAATATAAGAATAAAGGCCATGAAAAAACAACCCTCCTAACTTCAAGATACTGCAACATATCAGAAATAACATGCAATATCATGCTGAGAATGGAGTAAGAAAAAGTCATCGGAAAATCAAAACTAATTACTTTAATTTTGAAATGATATAGAATAATACAAATCATATATATATATATATATGTAATTGATTTTGGTAGAATCATAGAATCATTTACACTGGAAGGGACCTTCGAGATCCTCAAGTCCAACCATCAACCTGACCTATCGAGTCCCATCGCTAAGCTACACCCCTTAGTGCCACATCCACACATCTCTTAAAATGCTTCCAGGGGTGGTGACTCCACCACTTCCCCGGGCAGTCCCTTTTTTCAGTGTTTGATCACCTCTCCACAAAGAAATTCTTCCTTATGTCCAACGTAATCCTCCCCCTGTGCAACTTGAAGCCCTTTCCTGGCATCCTGTCACTCGTTAGCTGAGAAGAAGAGAACAACACCCTTTTCACCGCAACCTCCTTTCAGGCAGCTGCAGAGAGCAATGAGGTCTCCTCTCAGCCTCCTCTTCTCCATAGTCAGACACAGCACCCCCCCTAAGTCTCACATCCTTCAACTTACTATAAAACTAAGCAAATTAGAATGTTTTCTCAAAATAAATATGCCCTGGGAGGACAATTGAGGAAAATATATTTCCATTAATTTTGATGGAATTTTTAACAACATCTCAAACTCAATTTATAATCTTACTAAACCATTGATCTAAACATCGATCCTAAGAGGTCCTGTAAACACTGTGATATAGAATAAGATAAAGTGTATGTGACAAGTTGAAAATGTTCCTACATCAAAGATGAGACACAGCACTTCCATTGCAGGTTCAAACAACCTCAGATGAATACAAATAAACTGTATTCCTGAGAAGGACATTCTCATCCAGCCTTCATTTTTATCTTTGATTTCCTTCAAACAATCAAAAGAGCACAGCTGCATAAGATAAAACTTTAATTTGATTTAATAAGACTTTAGAGATAGCTTCCTGGCCTCTGGATTACAGGTTAAATGGGAAAAAAAAATCATACAGCATATGCTAAGCCAACTACTGCTGCCTCCTCATTTCTTCACAGAACAGGAGGTTTTTCCTCCCAGGAGAACTACTTCCTGAGCACTTACTGTTCACAGGAAATTTTCACAGATCTTCAACACTGGTTTTGCAAGAAAGTCCATGTGCTGTTACATTAGAGAACTCCCTGAAATTCATTGGTATTTTGACAGCAGCTGTGTATCAGGAGATATTTGATCCAAAACAGCTAAATAGACAAGATAGTAGGAAGCCAAAAAGGCAATTAACAAACTGCAGCTGTAATTTATGCTACAGCACAAACAAATAAACAGGTGAAGTCACACACCCACACATGCATCTGTTGCAACAAACACCACAATGACGGAAAACACAGGAAGGTGACACACGCTGCCATTCTCTTCTGGTATTGGCCATCCAGCTTCCCCTCCTGAGGAGTGGATTCCTCAGGGCTTCACCTCCCTTCATGGTTTCTTAGGGAGAAACGTGCTCATTTCTATTCCTGAAAACCATTCTTTAGAGGAGGAGGAAATGGCAAAATTAGGTTTTAATAGCAAAGAGTAAAAAAAAAAAAAAAAATTTAGTTATCTGTATACACTTAGATGAGCTTCATAAAATAACTTGTCACTATTGCCAAGAATGCAGCAACTTTCCCACTCTCCAGGGAACCCTGCTTTCCACTCTTCAGGGGGTAAATCAGTAGCAACTGCTCTCCAGTCTCAAAGTCTCCCAACGCCACGGCCACTGCCAGCTGTGACTGTCAAGAGTGTGACCTTTCCATGAAGAGTCAGATTTTTTCTTGTAAACTCTTAACTTTTGCTCTCATAGACTACAGTAATCCAGTACAAAGAGCAGGAAGTCATTCTGACCCCTCAATTGCACATGGTCTTCCATACTAACTTTCAAGTATTTATCCCAGGAAGAAATTTAATCTTCATCCACTACTTTCAGTTAAACCATGGTGACAAAGTCATACAAATAGAAGTATTTGTATGGAAGATGTAAATAAGTAAACAACAACAACAAAAACCCCAGTTATACTGTTTAAAAGCCTTTACAATTTTTGGAGTAGAAAAAAAGCCCAAGAAATAGATCTGGAGCTTAAGACGGTTATGGAAGACTAAATATGTTTCGGGTCAATCTTGCCACTTTGCAAACCAACTCTGCAGGCCCAAATTAAATAGGAATCAATCCTGGAAAAATATCACACGAAACAAAGATGAAGGAGAAGAAAACTGAAAAGTTACATAATACAAATAATTATTCACTCCAACCTCCAAGCTACAATAATTTATATTCTAAAAATATTTCTTCACTCACTCACCAGACTATATGTCTAATAAAAGGCCAGCAAAGGTGCTGGGTCCTAAATTCAAAGGACTGCAAAAGTTCTTAGAAGTAGTCAGTGTCCAGAGCTTACCAAATGTCTAATAACCATCTGCATGAGGCTGACTTTAAAATGTCTAACAGCATAAAGAGGCTTCTCGTACCTAGAGGAAGCCATTTTATTTTTAATAGCAAACACTATTAAGAATTTATAAAAAGCAATACTATCATGAAAGGCAATATACATACTGTAGGTTATTTTAAGCACCTGAAGATAGTTCAGGTTCTTTCCTGGAAACTACGTAAGTGTGTATATGTGTCTATATATACATATAGAGACACACACACACGAATGTATGTATACACATGAATATATATACACATCTACACACATACATGTATTATCACCAGGAAATTTACTTATATATATGCATGTGCACACACACATCCCTTTTTTCTTGTATTTGAGCTCACCGAGATAGGACCTGACCAGCATAAAGGCAGCACAGCTTTGTGAAATTTCTACAGGCTTTCCCTAACTGCAGTTGCACAGCATGGGTATGCCAGCAGGCGCTCCAGGCTTGTCAAAATCCGTCCAGTTTTTCAAGGCACCACACCCCTCTTATTCCAACTATCTTGTCGGTGACATAGCAATTAACAAGCAAGCCCAAATTATGTAAAATAACCATTTAAATCCTTAATCCACCCAATTCTGAAGCAAGCAGCGCTCGTTAGCTATGGCAATTCCACCCCCTCAAGCCTAAATGCAATGTATCTGACGCACATATGCGTCATGAACCTGGGGGGTACAAAGAAGACAGTCTCACTTTAAAGCAGGTTTTCTTTGCGTCAAGCAACACCTAAAAAAGCATGCAAAAGCAAAGCAGCTTCAGAAAACAGCAACTGCTCCCTTTAACCATTTTTTTTTCTTCTAGAATGCTCCTGTACCCATTTCAGTAAGTAACTTAAATAGAAACAGAACACTTTTGGAGAAGAAAAAAATTTTTCAAATCCATCTGAACAAATAAACCTTAAATCCTGGGTTACCATTTTCCCAGCAATGCATTCCTTAGTTTTTCCAAATAATGCAATCATCTGTGCTCCGTCTCAAGTGCAAAATACATTCCAAGAGCACACTAAGAAAGATCTAACATATGATCCTCTGTAACAATCGTGCTTATGGAGCACAAATTCTTCAGAGCTATTAGCACAAATCTAAAGGATATAATGAGCAGGAAGCCTAAGCTTTGACGTTACAGCTGCACGCGCACGTGTATGACATGCCACATACATGCACTAGCATGCCAGGGTATCAAGGCAAGAGACATCAAGTCTGCACACAGGCGATATTAAATAAGCACGGTACCCTATTTTTAGTTTAGCTTTCAATTAGCAGAGAAAATTATTATTGAAACAAGTTTGTATTTACCAGAGATGAATGAATCAATATTCCTGAATCTTCATTTGGCAAGCTGAAAGCTGTATATTCAAGGGCATTGTTTTCCCCTTGTTGTTTGCAAATATAACCACAGTTCCTCTCAAAAACTGTTCGGATGCCTTTAAACAGAACCACACTTGTAGTGCAACCCATTCCAAATCTGTTGAATTTTGCATTTCTAGCAGCCCTGATTGCATTTGCAGAATGTCTTCTTCCCTTCCTCGGCTCGGATAATTTTCCTGTGCTTCGCAGAAATATTTCTTTGTACAATCTTCATTACGTCCGACATTTAGCACGTTCCTCAACTAGAAACCATCAGCTACTGAAATGTAATCCTATTTGTTTAAGCCAAACACTGCCAAAAATCCAGCCGCCGAAGACAAAAATCAGAGGGTGATGAAAAGCAAAGGATACCTCAGCTGTAGCAGATAAGAGGCTTTCCGTGTGTGCTGTACTCCACGAGAGAGATGAAAAGATATTCCAGAGGGTCTGGGAAGCAGCTCCTGTATTTCAGAGATCCTCAGAACATAATCAGAGATGAAAGGAAACTGCAAAGATACTGCTGCAGTTTCTGCTGCCAGCCACAAAGAATCCTCATCTGCTGCAAGAAAGCACTCTCCCAGAATGCCTAGCACAGAGTTCGTACTAGCAAACATTTCTTTGCTTGACCTATATGTGCTTTTTAGTGTTTAAAAGCACCTAGGTCAAAAGCAAGGGCTCAAAATGAAGAGAAAATTATTAAGTTACTGCTGCTATGGAAAAATAAAACCCAACACGCAACATAAACTTACTTCAATCAAATCTATATGTTATCAGCACGCTGTTATCAGTTCAGGCAAACCACAAGGGAGCTGAGAGCTGACAACTGACATTATTTCTTCCTATCCTCTTCACGTGCAAAAGTAACCGCTTGGAAAAGTAAGTTCCCATCTGCCAGAACTGACTTTATGTTGTAGCCGATAACAAATAGTCAGTCATTAAAAAATAAAATTAAATCCAAAGAGCACAGCTACTATCTAGTTCAGATTAACATCCACATTTAAAAGATGCATATATCAATGTCTTAGTTGTATAATGAATTACATCCAAACAGATCGCTTTTATCACTCCAGGATTCTCTTCTACATACCGTACCGGTAGCTGTCACACAGGTATGTAAACAGCCGTGAGTGCTCAATTTTCCAAAACCTTCTTTTGCGGAAACAAGTGTATTTAAAGCCTTTAAACATAGCTTCCAACATTTGTACAAAGTAACTGCCCCAAACCACACCATGACAGTATCGCTGTCAGGGATTGCGTATTAGTTTTATATTTCTGCTAAACTGATCCACCACAGAAAGCACTGAGATGCATTTACTTACTAATCTGTGAGACTAGATGAAAGACTGAGTTTAGAAACTCAAAATTGTTGCAGTGCACTTAAACTCTTAATTAAAGAGACCTAAGGGAAGCATGAAGGGAGGGGAAAAACAGACCAATGATGTCAACTACACATCTGTCCCCATGTAAATCAACTCAGAGCAATGCTTGGATGCTATAATGAGCGATTCAGAAAAAATCTTCAAGATTTATTAGCACTTTTCCCTAACATCTGGCTAGTTAATGCACCTCGGTATTACATTTCTAACTCAAATACAGTATAATGATATGCAGAAACATTGATTAATAAGGAAAAAAAGATCAATATTTGACAGTGATCCAAGTAGCTCCTTCCAGTCCCATATTCTCAATGGCAGCAGTTAGCATGTTCCACACATTGTAAGAAATATAAATGGTGTTAAGGCAGTTTTGTCAATAACAAATAGCTCCGGGGAGAGGAGAAAGAAGGTGAGGGTGAAATATTTAGCACAAATTCTGCCCTGAAGAGAAAGATGCTTCAGATGTAAGCAAGAACCTTGCATAGGTTCATAGTCAGTTTACAACAACTTATCAAGCATTAGACAGTTCCTTCAAATGCCTCGAAAATGGGCTCACTTTTAAAGAGCCAGGTAGAGTGTGGAGACACAGGAAGCCAGTTCATTGAAGACAAACAAGATGATAGCATCACAGAATGATTCAGGTTGGGAGAGGCCTCAGGAGGTTTTCTAATTCAAAACTGATAAAGAGCAAATTTAATTTTGACTGCATCTTGAATAAATTTAACATCATGTTCCTACAGTGTTTTAGAAAAGGCAACTGAAACTGACTTGGATCGATACGGTGGTAATAACAATGACATAAAAAGCATTCCAAATTGAGCCTGAAAGGGAGATAAATACAGGGTTATGAGGGGTGGGAAGTCCAGAGAGAGGAGAAGGTTGACCAGGTGCTTAAACATTAATACTGTGAGAAATCTGAATAGTATGCTATGTAAAGCAGACTGTCAAGCTGACTTTTTCCTAAGACACTATTTTGGAGCCAAGTGGATATTTCCAGCTTTACTGAGGAAATTCCTGCAATTGTGATGAGCGTCCTACACCGCACAAAGCAGTGAACATCCAGACAGAAATGTTACAACTGTAATACTATCCATGAACAAAATTACATCTCAAAGTGAAATGAGAAGATGGAAAAATTCTTGTAAAGGTCTGACAGAACGTTCTCTACCAAGAGAAGAGCTGAAGGTCAGCTTGAGGCAGCTAAAAATTTTAATCCAAAGATCAAAAAAAAACAAACTAAATAACAACAATAAAAAACATGAACAAGATTGGATTGTTCATTATGAGCAGCAAGTTAGAGACTACAAACTGTCTTTAGCTAAGCCTGGTTTATGAGAAGGTCTTTCTCCCCAAGGAGGGGAGGAAAGGAAGGTTGCGGAGAGGAGATATCGCTAATGTTACTTCTTGTGATAAAAGGTCTGCATGCAGACTTCCAAAGTTAGCATATATTGCAAATATCACATTCCTAAACCAGACTGCCTGGTTTAGATGGGGTGCAACAAGCTTCTCCTTGCTATCTAGTGCACTTAACCAGCACTAACTGCACTACAAGATTCCTGAAGTCAGAAAGATGAAATAGTTGGTTCTCAGGTCACGTCCTTCTAATACATGGGAAGGTAATAAAGCAGAAGCTCTATACACCCTCCAAAAGATTGTTGGGAACTGCTTAACAGAGGTTACACAAATACTTTAAGGGTCTAACCATCAGTCCTCCTCTTACAACAGTAAATGTCTAATAAGCTCTCTTCACTGCAACACTGGAGGACTTTAGCATATTAAGCAGCCCTACTGCAATTAAATGAGTTCCAGCAAGCAGAATCTCATAGGTACAAAGGAAACATTTGTGCCTGTGTCAAATCAGACAGGTCTAACCAACACTTGCAAGTTTCACTTTGACACTGGCTAGTACCTACAAAGATACAAGTCTTTAGGGAAAAGCTACCTGAATTGGCTTAAAATCTTCATGGGATCTTGTAAAACTCAGTAATAAAACAAGAGTTTATTAGAGGCAACTAGACAGAAATCAAACTAAGGAGAGCTTCTGATCAAGTATGTTACCACAAAACAACACGGACACTCTGTCTTCAGACACGCCATCATTACAGGAAAGCATTTCATAATGACATGGGGCCATATTTGCAAGACAATGTAATTCAGTCAGGATTTAAGCACTTACACAATAAAGCCACAAAAACATACCTAATCCCTTAAGCATTGAAAGCACTTAAATTTTTACCTACAAAATTTTCCTTGATACTTAACATACCCAAAGTGATTCCATCTTTACCCAAAGTGATTCCATCTTGAGAAGAGTGAACATCTGGCTCTTAAGTGACTTTAACACATACTGACTGAATTCTGCTTTTCGTAAAACAAGACAGCATCTGTAGGTGGAGCAGTACCTTCCTTCCATCTCGCAGCTGTCTGTAGATCAGCTCAGAATGCTTGCAAGGTGGGCCTAAAGCTGCCTCAGCTCAAAAGGATTTAAACAAACACCAGTTATCACCCTTCAGAGTGCCTTAACAACCAGTTAACAGCGTATCCAGACCAGCGTACTTGCTTGTGTCTGGTAAAGCTGCAGGAAAGAACTGAGATCCACTGGTCCTGCAAAGAGGAAAAAGAAATGAACATACAACAGTTCATATTTACTAGGTATGTTCCTAGCAGAGAAGTAGAAAATTCAGGTTCTGGTTCCTGTTACAAGGGCTGCTCCTGCCATGACTGCTCCCTGCAAATTTCACAGAAGAGCTTTGTCAGTTAATTCTCTTTGAGAGCTCACGTTTCTTCAGAAAGAAGGAATCCTGCTTTTACACTTAAGACAGAGTAAAGCTCTTAAGTACCTGTCAAAACTAGCACAGAGTGCCTGTATGAATATGGATTATTTCTGGTAGCCCTCACATCCGCCTTCAGGAATGGCAAGAAGCTGTATTAAGGGAATGACAAGGCATTCAGGCTCTCCCCAGCCTCTGGGAAAATTGTGAAGCAAACGCTCCAGGAAGCCACTTCCAGCCATGTAAAGGATAAGAAGGTAGTTCCAACTTGACAAAATGGATTTACCAAGCACATATCATGCCTGTTTACTTCTGTGATGAGATAGCTGGCTCCATGTACAACGACAAAGCAGTGGGCCTGAAGAATATCAGTGAAACAAGCCCTTTGATGCAGCCCTCCCAAAGCATCCTTGCACTCAAGCTGGGCAGATCTGATCTGAGTGGATAAGGATGACGTCCTGGTGGACAACAAGTCAAATGTGCAAAGCAGGCTCCTCAGAACAAGAAAGATACTGATGTACTGGACTGAGTCCAGTAGAGGGCTATCATGATGGTTTAGGGGCGGCAACATAAAGCATATGAGAAAAACCTGAGACCTTAGATAATTCAGCCTGAAGCACAGACTAACGGGAGATCTACTTGCTGTCTATGACTACCTAAAGGGAAGGTCGAGAGAGGACAGAGCCAGAGTCTTCTTGATGGTAGTCACAGGACAAGAGACAACAAATGTGGAATATTTTGTTTATGTACAAGGATTTTTTTTGATTTGTATATACATTTTTAACCATGAGAGTGATCAAACATTGAAATTAAACAATCTCCACCATCGTGGATATTAAAACTAGCTTGACAGTCTCTGAGCAACCAGACCTGCTTTGAGCAGGAGACTGGACAAAGTGACTCACACTTGTCTTGCAGTCTGTGCCCTCGCACAATTCTTTGGCACTGCATCAGGTAGCCACAGAAAGAGAAAAGATCCAAGAGAATTCAGTACTTCAGAAGAAAGCCAGTATGATTATTCCAGGAGATAATCATGTCATTTTGAATGAGAATCTGCACTCCCAACAGGGCCCTAAGAAGAGATTCACATCAAAGAGAAATGTAAAACCTACTGTAACATCAGAAACAGTAACTACATCACCAGGCTGAAGACCAGAAGCAAGTTTATCATCTGTACAATATGTCAAAAAGGCAAAACTAAGGCTTCTGAAGATTGGAACACTAGTCAAGGGAGCTTGCCATAGCTGGCTAATGACACAAGTTCCTTTTAATCTACTAACAAGGGAATGTTTATATCTTCTACACCTTTTATACATGTAGGCAAGGGGGAAGGAGGCCTAAACGATGTAACCCAAGGAATGCTATTTCAGAGATGTTCATCTTGCATATACCATGTCGTGTATGTGTTGATGGAGAGATTTAGAACCCCAGTAGTTACAAAATACTAAATGCCATAGCTAGTACTTTCCTGTCACATAATTGAGAGCTGCAGAAAGGTCAGCCTTCTCACAAGTCCATTCTATGCATGTAATAACACATTTTCATCCACAAGCGAGCACTGGAGTTGCCAGTAAAGCGCGTACCTTAAGTTCAAGCTTAATTCAAGCCTGTCTTGAGGACAGCCACACCAAGAATAACCCAAAGAACTTCAGGAAGTTGTTCAAGTCAAACTAAACTGAGCAAATGAACTTCCAGTATTAAGCATGAGACGTAAAACACCGAGCCCTTTAACTGTTTTATGTTTCAAACCATAGCATAGGATTCTGCTATTGAAATATGCTCACGGGACTCCATCTAGTGGTTACACAATTTTGTTTTCTGAAGTTGACATTTTTGCTCTGGGCTCTTTAAATAACTGACATGATAGCCACAACATACATGTATTATTATTAGCTACAGAACATGTCACTAATGACAGGATATTATTTTCAGAAATAATTATGAAATCATGCTGAAGTACAGGCAAAGTACAGTAGACTAGAAAAAGTAGTTAGAGCTCAGTTTCTGAGCAACTATCCTGTGTTCAGGGAAGAGTATCAGAAGCTATTCCCTCTGTGGAGGTTATTCAGATTCAGATTTTTCTCCCTTCCTTTGTTCTTAGCTCTTTAAGGAACAAGTTCCAAGTTTCCCTCCAGCAGACCATCAGCTGCCAAAATATCATGCTGGAAGTGTTGTCCCTTGAACACTACCAGCAAATTGTATGCAGCAAGAATTTTTTTAAAATCCTATTAGAAACTTCACATTTCACGAGGGAAAATCTTCCTGATCATATTGCATGCTATGGTCAGGACGTAGTTCATAAACAACGTTATTGGGTCATCTAAGGCCATACACAATACCAGACAAACAACTCCAAGGTGATAACAAGCATGGCAAGCAAGATTCCCAAGACAATTTCTGAAGGAAACTAGAATAGAATCCTCCAAATAATCATGACGTGTGCCATCTCTTCATTAACCTGAATGCTCTTTTTAGACTGACTCAAATCTGAGCTTCAACATGACTTCAAAATCCCCTTTGGACTAGCAAACAGCAAAAGTGAAACCTCCTTGAAGGTTCTTAAAGGCAAATACACTATAATGACTTTCAGCTACTAAATCAATTGCAAAAGTATTGGTGCCAGTCAGTGCAAGAGGGTGCAAATACACTCAACAGAAGGAGGCGTGAAGCACCACTTACCATCACTGTACCGGGGTACGCGACAAGAATGCTAGATGAAGCAACTTCTGGCTTTGTTTTCACACAGCTTCAGTTCTGTATGATTATATTGCCTGGCTGTAGTCACTTAGAAGCAGGCATACAAATGAGCCCAGAAAGGCATCAAGTGAAGGGCAAGCAGATTCCCTGTCAGTACCAGTGCTCTGGTGAAGAACAGGACTTCTTCAGACACCAAAGGGTAAAAGCCACTGGGTAACACTGGAGAACAGAGAGCATGAAGTAGCACTAGACATGTCCTCAAACTGGAAACTGCAGGAGTACCTTCCAGACACTTCAGTCTTTTTTTTTCTTTCTTTTTTTTTTTTTTTAATGTTAAATTCCACAATGCTAGCACTCCCATTTAACTTCAAAGTTCTTCACAAAGCTGCTAAAATGAGACCAAAGCTGTCTTACTATCCTTTGCCTCTCCCACTGAAAACACCTAACTCTTTCCATGGAGCATGCACTAATCCTTAACTATGAATGTGCCAGTACTCCCTACAGCAAATGTAGGCACCAAGATCATCTCTATTTTAACAGCACCAAAACACAAGCATCTGAGCACAGGCTCTGGACATGCAAGCTGACACCAAATTAAATTCGTACAGACTTTTATGCATTGAATTCTAGGCCTCTGAAATCAACTACACTTATGATTTCACTTATGATAACATGCCAACTGTAATATATTACATTCTACACTGATGTAAACATATTTAAATGCTTTCTCTACTCAATATTATGAAAGCATTACCCATTCTGAGTATAACATGGAGTCACCCTTTGTCAGAGGATTAACTTTATAGTAGTAAAAATATAAACTACTGTCTTATCCCAGAGTTCACCAAATAACTCCTTCCTATCCACACAGTACCTGGAAGTCGTAAAAGCAGTTTAGCCTGTGCCTCAAATTTCCAAAGCTAGATCAGTATCTGTCAGCATGCTATCTCTTCTGAAGCCCATAGCTACAGCTCAGTATCAAAAAGCACCCAGAAGTACACAAAGCAGCAGCTAAGGATTATTTATTTACATGATGGGTCTATATTACAGGCCTTCCTGTATTGCAGCAGCTCTGGATCAGCATTATTCCTTTTCAGTTTTGTTGCAACTAAACTTACATCTTTAAGGTTTTTTGAATATATTTTGGTGGTTCAGGTAATTCTGTCGGGTCACTCAATACTCCTGCTGCACGAATAACTATGTTTCTTAGTAGAAGACATTTCAAAAAGGGCTACTTAATTTCAGCCTGTAGGGACTGTAACATTGTTTATGCACAAACTTGCTCACCCCTGAAGATTTCAGACCTTCGGAAGAGCAAGGCGTCGGTTTTGTTGGTTTATTGTCCCATATTTTTTAAGTTCTAGTATTCCTTCCTAGAATCATCACCAGAAGAAACTTTTCAAGAGTACTACCAAAGCAGTATGGAGGAAAAAAGAAGTCAATGTAAACTATTTTTCCTTGATTTCCTCAGAATTATGAAGTCAACATTTCTTTCAGAACTACTGGTATCAACAAAATTGTACATAACAAGGTGGTCTTTACATTTAACATCTCCACAGAAGTCCTATGAATTAGATTTTTCAGATGATGCTCAGCCTCAAATGACCTACTTCTCCCTCCTTACTGTCTCAAGATCAAAAAATTATCCAGAACTGTGACGTTCTTTTCGGACACAACAATATTCAAGGAGCTGAATAACAAACTTCCTTCTCAAAATACCTGATACCCTTTTCTTCAGATAGAGAGCAGAAAAATTAGAGTTGGTCCTGGAACAGGAATGGACTTTTTTCTTCAGAGAGGGCTCCAAACCAAAGCTTGGACTGGGCCCAGAGGCTTAGAAGTAGAATTCCAGCTAAGGTTTGGACACACACCGACACCACCGCATACACCAGTCTGAATCAGCCTGCAATCTGCTTGCTTCCTCGGGACATAGAGCTAAGCTTACTTTGTTCTTAAAAAGCAATCTAACATCTTACAGAACAAGAGTGAGAGGACAGCATCCCTCCTGCAGCTTTCTTTTAGTTCTGGATATCCATCAGCAGCCCCAAGCTGAGAGCACTACCTAAAATAAAGCACACATGTACAGAATGGAGGCACAGAGGATGGCTGAGGCTGGAACAGGCTGCCTGAAGCCATCTGATCCAACCCCCTGCTCAAGCAGGGCCACGTTAGTTACACCAGTGTGAGGTGCCACATCCAGAAAGTTTCAACAAAGGTCTCAGGTTGGTTGTTACTAGTTTTTCCCATTTGAACTGCCAGAGTCTCCAAGTCAGGCAGCAATCTTTGCAGCCAGCAGCAGAATGCAGAAGATAATATCTGAATTCTCCATTCCTCCTCTCATACCCGAATCATCAGTCAGAGAGAAGGAGATGACGAAGTACTCTAACAGATGCAGTAACTCATCCTTATATCAACAAAGAATCCCATCTCCACCCCTGCAGACAGATTAAATGTTTTATTTTCTTAATGTTTCTACAGCAAAGTTGATATTCCTTTCAACAAGAAGTAATAGGATCTGCTACAGATGTTGGATTTCTCTGACCAAATGTCTGCGTGCTCCGAGCAGGTTTTCTTCACAAAAATCCCCGTCAGAGCTTTTGCTCAACTTTCTGAAGACCTTTGGATGCATCACATACCTTTTTCCAAAGCAGAGTCCATTGTACCAATGGAGTTCTGGTCATTGTTTGACACATGAAGTTAACCAAGTTGTTTTTACAGCCCCTAAGATTGCTTTTTCATTTGTTTTGCCTTTAATATTACAGGAAACTTCTATTCTGAGTTAATACATGCTCACTTTCATTCTCACCAAAACAACTTCAAGTATCTTTACAGAAAAGAAAATCCCACAGCATTCTCATGATACAATACCTAAGATTATTTCACAATGTCTTAAAAGCACATCAGTGTCTGTGGAGTAAGGCAGAACACAAACCTTCCCCCACAAACCTGTCTGTCCTCTATATTAAGGTCTCAAATAAGTTTACATGCTCAGAATAACTGGAGTATCTTCTGATCTTTAGGAATGCTATTCCAAAAATCTTTCAATGAGAAGATCACTGTGTAATGCTTATGCTGCTTTATGCATTTTACACCTCGCATAATTAATGCTTTTGATGGACACAGAATCTACGGGGGCTGTGGAGAGACAGAAGAATGAATCTGTCTTTTCCTTCTTTCAAATTAAGCTTTGTCTTCAGTACCTACACATAAGTAAAGTACATGAGATCATTCAGCCTCAAAAACAGAATTACTAGCTAAGGAAGAAGGATTTACGTACGTTTTTTACATATAGTATTTTCAAAATCAGTTCATTAAACATAAGCTCTTCAAACTCCACCACAAATTTCAGGTTCTTGGACTCCAGTGATGAAGATGTTACACTCTCTCTCTGCCTCCGGTTGTGAAGATGTTATGCCCTTCCTTTATCTCTATGAAGAGCCACTAGCACCAAACACCTCTCAGTCACAGAAATTCTCAAGTAAATGCAATGTAGGCAATGTGTTTCTCAGAACGATGCAATCAATTTTCCTTCTATCTGGAAAACTCAATCCCCCTTATTTGCTTCAATGAGTTACTGGTATTTTATTACTTTTAAAGCAAACTTGTGAATTATGTGGTCTTAAAGATACCTCAGAAGTACAATATCTGGTTAAATGGTCAAATTAACAAATTGTTGAGCTTTGCACATACATGCATGTATGTGAGGTTGTCTAATCTCAGACACACACTACTCACAGGCAAGTGACCACTCAAACAGCCAAATGCACTTTAACAGTAACTTGAACAACTACATCTATGCAACAACAACAAACAAAAAAAAAAAGTTGGTATTAGAGGTATAACAAAAGCAAACAGATATAAGCAAACAGATCACTCAAAGCTGAATATGTTTTAAGTTTATTGCATCAGATGTTCAACACGGGAAAAAACAATCAGAGTTGTGAAATTCCCAAGTCTCATTTCAGGTGTGATGAGTTACACTGTTATCAAGATACAAATATGTGATCCTGCTCGGGCTTTAAAGGGCATGAATAGGAGGGAGAGGAGAAAAAGAAATGCTGTGGTATTCTGTGCTGCATGAGCTGCTGCTGCCATTGACTTCAAGCTCAACTCACCATCACTCTACACCTGACATTTGCTGTATTAGAAACGGCTATTTTTAAAGCTTTTAACTCTTATTTCAAACAATTACCCTTACCTGCGTGCTAGGAAAAGCTCTAGAAAAAGAATTAAGATGTAGCTAACAGGAACGATCCACTGCCACTGAATAAGTTAAATATACTCTGTTCATACAAAAATTCAGCAGTCCTGTATTTTTCTCCTCGTAATCCCTTTCAGAAAAAGCTTACTGACATTTAAAATTTATGCAAGTTTAAAGGTATTTATTAATAGAAACTGGCTATAGCCCAGCCTCTGAATCCTCCCAACCACAAAAATGTCCATCATACCCAAGAAGTGTTCCTAGCCATACCAGACCTGCCAGAAACAACAGGGCTCTCGCTGGAGTTTTGTATCCAGTTGAGAAGGTTTTTTTACACACACTTTGCTCAAGTAAAATTAGCACATTTATCACAAACATCCCACACTGCCAATTTTTAATTCCTTTAGGAAACAGAAGTGGTGCATACTATCAACTAAAACAACTTCTTCAGGGTTGAGCACCACCTTTTCCCAGCCCCCAAGCCCAACAGTTCAGATACGGCTGAAGAAGCATTGCAACTCGCATCGAGCTCCTCCAAGGTGAGATGCCTTTAGGTGATGCTCACTGACAGCAACTGCTCTTCCTTCAAAACCCTTACAGTCAGTTCTCATCTCCTTCCTTTCACTCACCCATTCATAAAAATTTGCTTCTTCCAAATTCTTTATGTATTCAATTCTATGTTCCATTTACAGAAAGCTCAAGCTTTATCCCTGTTTCCATCTTTACTGTACCCATCAGCCCTAACATATCCCACTCCCTGCTCTCTACCTCAGCACCCCTCCAGCGTTACGTACCGCTTTCTCAGTTGCCTTGCTTTAGGAAAGGGGGAACTATTTCTTCCTGTACAACACTGCAGCTGAAATCTCACCATTGATGAGGATCCAAATACACCATTCACCGCGCACAGAGAAGACACTTTGCAGAAAAGCACACAAACACCCTCTCTGTGTACAGGGCACATAAAAGAACACATCATCCAGAAAAATTTTAAAAAAAAAAACACCAAAATGAATACTGCATAATCTGCCCAGTAACCGTCTCCTTGGAAAAAAGAAAGAAAAAGAAAGAAAAAGAAAGAAAAAGAAAGAAAAAGAAAGAAAAAGAAAGAAAAAGAAAGAAAAAGAAAGAAAAAGAAAGAAAAAGAAAGAAAAAGAAAGAAAAAGAAAGAAAAAGAAAGAAAAAGAAAGAAAAAGTGTTAAAACATAGTAATAACACAGCAAAGACCAGGACTGCAAAGACAGAGTAGACATCATGTTCAAAACAAGCATAAGTCTCCTAAAAACAAATAAACAAAAAAGAAGTGAGTTTGATTGTTGATCAAAGATTTTTTAGGAGATCCAAGCACTGTCTTCATGATGCACCAACTTTCCTCTACATCTGAAAAGCAGAATTTCTGCATGACTTTTAGAACTTGAGACATCTACCAGCTACCTAAAGTTACATATAAAGCCCCAAAATGACAAATGCAGCCTTCAAACACTCAGACCTATTTTGTATGCCAATTCAAAAAGGAGACTCGCAGAAGACAAAGTGGGAATCACTCGAATCTCATACCGTTTTCTCATATCTCCAGTCTCTCCTGTACAATGTTGATTTTTATATATTTATACAGGGGAAATGAGTTTTGCCAAGTTATTTGGTACATATCAACCTTTTAATTGTCTGCATACATGATAATGGCATTTTATTGACAAAGAGGCAGAAGAAGAGCAAATTCAGCATGCCATTCTCCTAATTGCTTGCTCATCCATCCTTAAATCTAAGCTTAGTTTAGCATAAGGTACAACTCCTCGTTTTGCCACCACAATAATTGAGCATTACCGTATCACTGAACAAAGCAACACATGCCACCTCTCTACTGATCTGTATAGGACACGTTTTAGGGAACGCACAGCACTTCAAAGAGACCACTGCCAGTTATGCGTAAGGCTAAAATTGCACTGAAATCTGCTCCTGATAAGATTGCTTCTTTTAGCAACAGACTTGTCACCCTCATAATCTTCCTCCCCAGACGTAAATGTATTTGGATGGTCGGAGGCACCAACATGAAGTCACAAGGCCTAAGCCAAAACAAGTCTGAAGTCAAAATAATGACAACACATAAGCAAATCATACTCAGCAAGCATGTCAACGGCAGGTAGAAAAAAGCAAGAACTGAACCCAAACAATCAACATCTATCTTCTGTGCCACACTCCACAAGGAGAAGCGGATTGACAAATAATAACATTTTCAGCTGTGCCAACCAAACTGTATTTGTTGGTTCAGAAAAGTAAATCAAACAGGAAGAATTTATGAGATCTTAAAAGCTGCTAAGACAGCTTGCTTTGTTGTGATTAAAACTGGCTTGGCTAACCACATCTGCTCACTGTTCAGACAAGCTCCTTTGTCTATCAGTTGGCTGAAAGTTGCTGACATTTAGCTTCAATGAAGAGCAATCCAAACGTTTAAGATACGTCATATTATCCTATTGATATGCTATTTTCAATCCTCTTTCATGAATATGATCCTAGGAACATTTATACAGCAGAAAAGATAAGCATGTTTTAGACATGCTATCTAATAAGCCTCACTTAACATGGGAGTTTTTTTTCTTTAAATAGTGCAAGATTGACTGTATTGTTGAAAGTAAAAATGGAATTGTTAACTAGCAGCCACAACAAAAAGTTGAAGAATCTACACAACCTCACAAGCATTAGCAGTTCTTTCCTATCCCCTCCTGCAAATCAGAAGCGCATGATTTGCACCACTTCCCAGCAGATCCCACTGCAGAGATGTACAGTTAGAGGCAATGCTTGGCTGTACACATCAGGGCAGATCATCCAACCAGGAACTGCTAGCTTGGACTCATTCTTTCCTATCTCCAGAATCTGCCCTGCAAGTAAGCCCAGCCAATGGAAAAGTTTCAGTATTCTTTCAGTGTTGGAAAGCTTCAGTTTGTCCACAAACAAGTGATGACAGTAAGATCACATTAGTTACCAGTGCTGAACAATGTTATAAAATCAAGACATCCTGTGGACAATCCAGTTCAAAAAATCCCAGGGGAGTGCTCTATCAAAGAGTTCTTAAAGGTAGATCAGGAAAAAAAAAAGTGGGTCTTTAAAGCAACACATCTGAATAGAGCATTCTACAACGGCTGTAACAATGATAAGAATGCTGTGTTCATCATACCAGCATAAGAAACTTCTCCGGTAATAAAGCCCAGAAACTTTTACAGCTCAGAAGCCTGTCAACGTAGAGAAGTAAATATTTTTATTATAAATTAAGAAAAAATACTATGCTCCTTTTCAAACAAAAAAAAAGTACAATTTTATTCTAAATGTCACAACGCCCAATAAAAAGTTACAGCAAATTCAAAGGAGAGAAAATGAACTCATAAAGAAAGGAACATCTGGGATCACTAGACTTTTATTACATGATCTAAACTGTGTGAGGAGGACAGAGGAGTCCAGTAATAAAGTAAACAGTGTTTGCGATAGTAGGAAGGACATAACAGCAGAGGCAACGCATCGCTGACACAGGACAGTGAGCTGCAGCACAAGACCGTGCAGCAGAGAGGTGGGGATTTTGCTCAGTGCACCAAGCTAACAGGAAAGGATCCCAGCCCTGTCCCGAATGGCAAGTCATCATTTTTGCTTTTAAAAATAGTGAAGGAAGACCTCCTACAGAGTAAGACCGAGCCAGTACTCCACTTAATAACATCACTTCTTTCAGCTCCTCAAAATTCTGCACAATACTCTGTTGTGGCAAAAACACCTTGAATATGAACCAATAACACCACCTTCTGTACTTGATTGACATGAAGAAACTAAAGAACAATACCTTCCAACTCACCTCAACGACACCAGTTACAAGCGAACTCAGGAAAATACTTCCAAAGGAGTTCATACACCCAAAGGATGGGGGCAGAGGGGCTGGTTTGTTGGGGGGGGAGGTTGCTGATTACCTCAAAAGCAACTTCACTTGTACCATAGAATCACAGAATGGTTCAGGTTGGAAGGGACCTTTGAGATCATCTTGGTCCAACCCCCTGCCATGGGCAAGGACACCTCACACCAGACCAGGTTGCCCGAAGCCCCATCCAGCCTGGCCTTGAACACTTCCAGGGAGGGGGCATCCACAACTTCTCTGGACAACCTGTTCTGGTGTCTCACCACTCTTACGGTGAAGAATTTCCTCCTTCTATCTAGTCTAACCACGACATACCCAATAACTGAATCCCTTTCGTGCTCCCTCAATACACAGAATAAAAAATAAATTTGAGTAGTTAGAGCCTTCTTCCACTCTTCCAAGGAAGGACTTATCCCTGGAGAAGTGCTAACATAAAGCAGACGTTCACTGCACGTACACGTGTTGCGGAAAGCTGTCACTTGGAGGACCATGAGCTGTTCCTATTAGGACTTGTATCATATAGCCCTCGAACTACAGTTACCTAAAGAGGAATCCAATTTTAGAGCTATTGTTTTATTAAAGAAAGGTACAATAAAGGTATAATGAAGGTATGCCTTTTGATTACAGCTGCAGCATTCACTACTGTCACACGTAACCATGAGAGGACGCACTGCGTGTCCTGAGCAGCAGTACGGAGAAGTTAAGGGAAGACCACACTTGGCATTAACGGGAGGGAAAAGCAAACAGCACAGAGCAGCTTCCAGTGCCGGAAACCCCAGCGCCGAAATCTCTGTACTCACAAAGGGCCGAGAGCCCACTAAAACATTCCCCTCGGAGATAGCAAAACCACAGAGAAAGCAGACGCATAGGGTGAGCAGAAGCCGGGGGAGAGCAGCTCGGACAAACCCGGGGGGCTGCCCAAGATGTCGCCACCTGAGCGCGGCCAGGCCAGAGGGCTGCACCTCCCGGGTCCCGCTCACCTCGGAACCGAACTGCCGAACAAGTGCGCGTTCAGCAGGTCTGGCTAAATGACCGCAGCACAGCGCGGACCGGTGGGGCCGGCACGGGCGCGGTGCAGGCAGCGGGGGCACACGGCACGGCCAAGAGCCCCCCCGGCCTCGGACAGGAGGAGCCGGGCGCAGTGCAGAGAAGACAAAAAA
>WBMW01000919.1:315784-379862 GCA_013396635.1 Penelope pileata | reverse complement strand
CGGGAGGCGGAAGTTGCCGCCCCTAGCGGGCAGGCACCGCCCTGTGGGCGGGTGGTTATGCGTAGCGGCGGCGGCGGTGGTGTTGAGGGCCGCGTTCGGTCGCAACCGGCCTCGGGGCGGATGGAGGCAGGGTCCGCGGGCGGGCGGGGTGCTGCCCGCTCTGTGCCCGTAGGCGGCTGTCAGTCGTGCACGTGTTGAGGCTGTGGTGCTCCTGCAGTTAGGGGGAGTGCTGCAGTGCGGCTGGTGGAGGCTTCCTTTGGTGCAGTAATTCCTGTGTGCAGGGCGTGGGGCTCCTGCCGGGTGGGAGCGCGCCGGTGTGTGCGTGTGTGTGTCCGTCCGTGGGGACTGAGTTCCCGCCGAGGGACAGGGCCTGATTTCGCGAATCCAAGAGCAGTGATGTTAAGGAGTCAGTGTTTAAGCTGATAAATAGAAGATTGGGAGCTGGTGAGACGTTATCTGGATGCAGAACTGGATGGGCAGCCCTGTAAGCGTTTGGCTAGGGTAACTGGAGTCAGCTGGCCTACTGTCACCGGGGTGTATTTTCTGTGTCTGGGGTAACTCTGGATTTCAAGCCTCCGCAAGTAAACGTGCCTTGGGTTTTATATAAATAATAGATGGCTGTTTTCCAAAATAAAACATGTTCCTGTCAAATCATTCACATTAGCCCCAATTCTGACAAGAAAAGATGACTCATCCACAGTGTTCATGGTTGCTGGAATGTAAGATGGTATAATTTAACCACAACTTATATGTATATTTCCTACATGCGGTGTGCAGCTTTGCTAAAAAAGAGACAGGGTTCCAAATTTTGGGCCCCTCACTACAAGAAAGACATTGAGGCCCTGGAGCATGTCCAGAGGAGGACAACAAAACTGGTGAAGGGTCTGGGGCACAGTGCTATGGGGAGCGGCTGAGGGAGCTGGGATTGATCAGTCTGGAGAAGAAGCTTGGGGACACCTTATTGCTTTCTACAGTGACCTGAAGGGAGGCTGTGGTGAGGTGGGGTTGGCCTCTTCTCCTGGGTAACGGTGATAGGACGTGAGGAAATGGCCTCAAGTTGCACCAGGGGAGGATCAGGCTGGATGTTAGGAAAAAATTCTTCTTTGAAAGAGTGTTCAGGCACTGGCACGGGCTGCCCAGGGAGGTGGTGGAGTCACCGTCCCTGGAGGTGCTCAAGAACCGTGTGGATGTGGCACTGAGGGACGTGGTCAGTGGGCATGGTGGGGATGGGCTGGTGGTTGGACTGGATCATCTTAGAGATCTTTTCCAAACTTAATGATTCTATACAACAGTTATTTATCTGAATAAAAAATTAGCCAGCAGATCTCTAAAGTAATTGTATCGTGAAAATCATCATTGAATGGAGACCTGTTTAGCCTTTGATTTTGTTACAGTCTATTAATTGTCTTCATTAGTTTATGTAAAGAAAACATAAAATAATCCTTAGTAAAAGTTTGTAAATGCAATAACAGATGCAGCAGTAAATATTTATAGGGAGTTGCTTTTGGAGGGAAGGGGTTGGCTTTATTATTGGGTTTATAAACAAACTTTATTTTAACACAAATGAGTGTAAAGGCATCAAAGTACAAAGAAGTCAAATTATAGTGGGGCTGTTGCGCAGTTTTGATCAGCTCAAAAAGGTTCATGCTTCTGGTACAGATCTTGGATACAGAAATGGAAGAGTATGATGAAGTAGTAGTAACACATAGCATTCCTCAAACTATTTCTGTCCTAGTGGTATCACGAATAATTGACAAATTGTAAAAGCCATGAAAATCCTCCTTGCAGTGAGAGACTGAAAAAGCATCTGTTTAGCTTACACAAAAGCTCGATCACAGTGTCCTAGGATTTGCAAGGGAAGAAGATTTTGAATATTAAAAGGCTCTTTAATCTATCAGATGAGATGACAGTGAGAACCAGTAACTGGCAGGTGAAATTATACTAATTTAGCATAAGCATAAGATCCTTTTATTTTAGCCACAAGAAGAATTGTTTGGTATAATATCCCTAAGGGCCCACTGAACTCTATCTCCCAAATTCTAAATTAAGATCCAATGTCTTTTCTAAATCCTGGGCTCTTAGTCATCCCTCGAATTATGGACTCAAAGCAAAGTTCACTTTATAAAATTTCTTGGCTTATGTTGCTGCGGAGGTTGAGCTAGATGATCATGATAACCCTTCTGATCTTCACATCCATTCAATTAGGAAAAGAGCTGACAAGCTAATGGCTACCGAATCATAACAAATGATGTAGTCAGAGTAAGTGCTAAGAGAAGAGAGGAGGTGGGGGAGTACTCGCTAAACATTAGATACACAGCCTGAGTGTATAATAAACAATTAGAACAGGATCTTAAAATCCAGAACTGATATATTCATTTTTTTGTGCTCAGAAAGGCAGAAGCATAAGAAGCTACGTTTTCATAGCATTTTGTCAGTGTTTTAAATTAAAATGTGCTACTAGTTCTTGTAAAATTAAAGTAAAACAATGCTGCTGATGGCTGGCTTTCTTAGCATCTTCAGGCATACCTAACCCATTCAACAATGTGCTCGAGTGTGTTCATCTGAGCTCCTTTTCAAAATTCTCCGAGTGCCTGAAAGGCATAACAGAGTGGCTTTTTCCTGCATCTGGCTAAGACTTGACTTTCTTCCAGATACAGCTAATATGCCCTTCCCGAATGCTGTGCATGCAGCTCACACAGATACTTCTGAATAGCAACTTCTAGTTCTTTTTTTTTTCCCAGTGGAATGTAACTGTCCCCAAGTGTGTATACGGAAGTGTACAAACGTGTACATTTAGAAATTACTTTGAGTACGCAATACTGATGTACCCATGAAACCTAACACAGCTGTTCTTAAGATAACTTCTTTTTTTTTTTTAATCAGGTGGTGTCCCCAGATCTACAAAGTCTTTTATTCATCTTAATTTCAAATACTTGGAACTTGCTATTTAGGGTAAGTTATGTATAGTAGGTATTTCCACTAAGCAGATACATCATAAAAGTCTTTGATGTTTTCTTTGATTGTATTAGTAGGAAGGAGTGTGTGTGTGTGTTTGTGTGCCTCTGTTGCTCATAAGTGGTAATGCAAAAAATACTCTGTTGGGCCTTCCCTGGAAAAGTGGGTATGTCAGGCAGTGGAGGGCAGGAAGGTTTAATGGAAATCTCTCAGTAAAATGCTGGCAACATGTTGCTGTTCCTGAAGTTCTATGCATTACCTGCTTTGTGGAATGATGTCATCAGTTTCAATGGAACTCTGTTTTAAGCATAATTATCTCAACCCTGCCAATAGAAACTTGAGGAAGGATCAAATAAATGCATCTCAATCTTAATGCCCACTCAGGTGCAATTCTAGAAGCACATTTTTTCCAATTATACCTCTAATGTTCAGTGGCAGTATTGAAGGATTAACAGAAGCAACTACATCTTTCTTTGCAATGATACACTACATGAATACGGCCTCTTTTTCTTCAAAGCAGAGGTGATGTTAGCTCTCATGCCCCGGCTAACTTCCAGCTAGGGTAATTATAGTTCTATATAAATAAATTCCTATGCAAGTTCAGTAAGATACAGAAAAATTTGCTTCCTGTTTTTTTCCACTGACTCATAAGACCATTATGACTCTTCTTTCAGTAATCAGTTTAATTCAGGCTTCAGGGATAATACTCCTTCTTCAGTATTAGTTGTTAGAACTTACCTATGAATGTTAGTAACAGCTTTATGGGGAGTTAGTCATGTAAAGAAGGAGAATTCTGCATAATTTTATTCTATTTAGAATTACGTACAACACGTGTGATTTTAAACCTAGTAAGAAATTGATGAACTGAGTAGGTACTCTTAATTTTTTTTAGATGATATAAATTTGTCTAAACTTTCTTTAAACGCTTTGGGTTAAACTAAAGTAATGGAGGCTACACTTAACAAAAGTGAAAATGAAGGCAATGGCTTTCATAGTAATTTAATCTAGAGTTTAACTTCTGCAATTTTTAATTTTTATTAATTTTTATAGCTTTCATTGGACCGCTGTATAGGGTTGCTGTGCAAGCTGTGTGTGAGGCCTCACATCATGTCATGACCACCAGCAGGAGCTTGAGTGCATACCATGGGACATATCTTTTAGTTGGAGTGGAAGTGTTGTTGTAGCCTTTAAAAGAGGATTTTTTTTGCTCAGTGGTGATGGAGATTTCCAGCTAAGCTAGACTGTATGCCGGTTCCTGGATTTCTTAACTAGAATCATAGGATATCCTGTGTTGGAAGAGACCCATGAGGATCATCAAGACCCTCTCCTGGCTCCACACAGGACCATCCAAAATCCAAATCCTGTGTCTGAGAGCGTTATCCAAGTGCTCCTTGAGCTCCAGCAGCTTGGGGCCCTGACCACTGCCCTGGGGAGCTGTGCCAGGGCCCAACCACCCTCTGGGGAAAAACCTTTTCCTAACACCCCACCTGACCCGCTTCTGACACAGTTCCATGCTGTTCCCTCAGAATATCTGCCAGAAAGCAGAGATCAGCACCGCCCCTCAGCTTCCCCTGCTAATAGGAGTCTTTCTTGATGTAGTCAAACGTGTTCCCATTGGAACTGCAGAATGATTCTGTTACTTTAATTCTTCAGGGTTCGGGTACAATATTCATTGTTAAAAGACTACATCCCTTACTACACAGACCAGTAATATCTTTTTTGCAATGCTATTATTTGTGACTCCCCATTCAAATTAAACTAAGAGGAGCATGAAAAGATGGCTGGTATCCACCTAACACATAAAGGCACTGACAAAGTCTCCTGCAGACGCTGTAATTCAAAGTAGTCTTTATGACTACAAGTCCTCCATTATAGACTTGGCTGTTCATTCTCTTAATTTGGCGTAGCTTCCATTTCTTTCATGCTGAGTAGGTAACTTCTTCATACACTTATAATTTGGATAAATGTTCCTTGTTTCAAGGCCAGTTTGTACGCAGTTCCAAGGCGTGCACTGAGAAATAAGTAATACGATGTGAGCTGTATTCAGCTGAAACCTTCAAGCAGCGATTGTTCACAGTGTATGCGAGTCTGAAAGCTCATAGTTCTTATCTCCATGGCAGAATAACTGATGCAGCAGAGATCTTTGCTGGCACAAGAAAACAGTTTTCACCATAAGCTGCTCACAAGAAAAGGAGAACAGGATTTTCTGAGTAGTGCGTGCTTGTCCACTGTCCATTACGGTACTGTATTTGGGAGCTTGTTACGCCAGTGTGAATACATACTCCAAAATAATAGACTTCTTAATTGGAACTATACTTTCTTCCTTAACAATTCATCTGGCTGTAATGTAAAATAATCTTAGCTGTTATACTGTCATAAATAAAACCCAGCAATAAAATAATCCGTACAGTGTATATAATTTTTATTTTTATTAGCTGTGTAAATTGCTCATTTTTACTGGCTAGAGCTTTGACAGTTATCTAAACTGCCTGCTGTCCTTTGGTTGACTTGAAGTAAGTCACTGGAAGCAGTTTTTTACTTGAAAGTTATTCTTAAATAGCTGCAGAACAATCTAAAAAGAAATGCAAAACCAAAAAAAAAGGATTACATATCCAGAAACAAAAGGAACGATTGAAAGGGTTTGAAAGTTTCCTGTCCCTTTATAATTTTTGCATATTTGTATACCATGATGGTGTACCACAACAATAAGCCTCATTCATAGGGGTAACCACAATGAAACGACTAGAAATAATCACATGAGGAACAGCTGCAAGAGTGAATTTGTGGATGTGGTGTGAATAAGAAAATCATAAAACAGAATGCTAAAGTTATTGTGAATAATACAGAGCTAAAGGGAAAAATTCAGTTTCCAAGAAATAAACACTTCGTAATCCATCCTGGACTATACAACAGGCTTTTGCATTTGTAATTGGGTGTAATACTACCTAAAAGCAGGACCTCCTAATCAAAATATTTATTCACGTGATTACTTGAAACCTTTCAAGTGTGACCAGTGAGAGTTCTGATGAAACACAGATTTCTTTGAAGAGCATTAGAGTTTGCTTTGCTGTTAATCACAGTGCCATTGGAGGAGCATCCCTGCACGTGAATCGATGCCGACCGGCTCAGGGTGCCTGTCTGTCTGTCTCCTGTTTTTCCTATGAAACATGATGAATGGAAGATCATGAGCATTGCTCAGCCTTCCTTTGCATAACCAAAGGAAAAATGTAATTTTAGACTTGATTTGCTAGGTTTTTCTGATGTGCTGTTTAGTATGTATTTATATTGTTTCATAAAGTATGTTACACAAAAGGCAATGAAATTTGCATTTGGTCCTGTTCTTACGTGCTACAGAGTATCTGCGTCTCTGAGGTTCTGCTCTTCTCTCTTCCAAAGACTACCCATCAGTCCTTACGTTTAACAAATAGTTTTAATTGCGTCTGTGAAGAAAGCAAGTTTTCAACAAAATGATCAAGTTTTTGTCTGTATGCAAGCTATAGCTGTCCCGTTCTGTGTAGTGTTATCTGTAGCGACTCTTAACATCTAAGACTCTTCCAGAAGCTTACAAAACCATCTGACTAGTGTGCTTTTTTCCCATGGAAAAATTGTGTTTGCTGGAAAGTTTTGCATATTTTTTTTTTAATACATCTTCCATTCATCCATCCATCCATTCTTGTTTTTCTTATGTTAGACCAGAAAAATTTAAAGAAAGAAGCTTTCACTTTCTGTGGAAAATGATGCAGTGGTGTAGAGTTGGGGAGGTCATTCCAGGAGGTCCTTGGAAAATCCTCTCATCTCCTCCACTGGAAGGCTACTCTGTAGAAAAATCTCATCTGTCAGAAGACAGAATAGCTGAGCACACTTTTGTTTTGGAGAACTTTGGCCTTAGGTTCTCCCCTAAATGCAGTCACAGCTGTCTGCTCGACTGATAAGTCCTTCAGAAGCTATCACGGCTTATACTGCTAATATAAACGCGGCTGTGAGGAGATTCGAGGCCACAGATTTACTGGCACATTCCAGGGGCTACAACAGTGTTCAATAGTCTGTAAACCTCACATTTGCTATACAAACAACCATGTAAACATAACTTTTATATTACATGTGGTATATATAAGCAAACATATAAAACTGTCATTTCTTGTGATGCAAATTTTGCTTCCTTTTCTCAGTGTCCTTGCTCAATCCTATGGTAACAGTGAGTAAGTCTTGCTGAATGCAAGTGCACCTGCTTCAAACAAACCTTGCATTTATTTTGCAAAGAACTTTGTAATCTGTTGGGTAGTGGAAAATAGGTCTTTAGTCCTTATCGTCTCTCAGATCTATGCAATCAAACAAACTGTCCGCTGTCTCTGTTGGTAGCTCAGCCAGAATTCCAGTCGTGTTCTTTTTCGCTTTCTCAGGGTCATCTCCTTGCATCTTCATTTTCAGAAAAGGGGTCATCTGAGTTTGTGGAGTACAGATCTGTTTGGGATGCCATCTGTCTTGCAGTATTTTTCCTACAGTCGTTATTTACTGAGCCTTATTAAATTGTGCTTCCCTTTCTTTGTTCGGATTTTGGATTGTGCTCCAGTTATCTGCATTCAGAGTTTCTTACTGTCTAAATTATTATTTTAGGAAAAATCCCCGTGTCTTTCTTGCAACTGAATCCACCCATTACCTTCTTTCCTTCTCTTGCTTTGGTTTCTAAAGTCTGCTTCAGCTCTGTTCCTTAGAGCAAACCTTGTTTTTATTGGTCTTATCACAGACTTTTCTGCTTACATTCTTCTTTGGATTACTGACCATGTAATTCGTTAGCTGGGAATGGATATAAAAGCTGTCTGTAACCTGCTTTAAAAATTGAGCATATCCCTGATAAATTTAAAGGAGAGAGTCCCATGAACTGGAAGGATGGCTGGAGAATGCTGCTCTAAGTAGATAAGCCAGTATAAGGTAAAAGAAACAGACCAAAGAATGAATAATAAGAGGTTAGGATCAGGGAAAAAAAAAAAAAAGAAGACAAAAGACAAAAGAAAAAAAAAAAAAAGGAAAAAACCAACACACGCCAAAACAATGTCCCAAAAATAATAAAAGAAACAAAGTGTTTAAGCCAGCCCGTTCAGTGATATCCAGTTAGGACTGAGCATAAAAGGAATGGTGGAAAGGAAATTCTGACTTCCAGTTAACAATTCTGCTGCAGCAGTTTTAACTTCTTGTAATTGTAACCTAATAGTTTCCTGGAAACTCCTAGCACGGAAACACATTCAGCCTACTGAAAGGCAAGGTTTGCAAGCCAGACATTCTACTTGCTGCTAAAGTGAACTTAAAACCTGAATTTAGTTCATTTTTTAAGTGTATTGCATTGCGTTTTATGAAGCTGCAGTAAACTGAGGTAAATGGTTACAGTACTTGCAATTGTTAGCTTAAAAATGGACAAATTTGTCAACCAGAAAAAAAAAAAGAATAGAATTTTGTTTCAGAAAGAAGTACTGTGTCACATTGTCCTTCAAAAATTAACTATTCCCTGTCCACAAGTCTGTATCAGTTTAGAAAAGAGTGAATAACTCTGATTTAATGAGCAAGTACACGTCCCAGAAAATTGAGACGCTGCCTTTTCACTCAAAGGAGCATTTTGTTCAATCAACCAGAGGAACCGATGGAAGGCAGCAGTTGGCTGCCTGAGGGTGGGTGTAAGCCCTGCTCCTGGTGCTGCCCTATCTCAGCATCATACCCAGCAGCTCTCCTTGGAAGCTGCTGGCTGACACACTGCTTCCAGCCTCATCTCAGCTCCAGCTGTGATGTAAAACTCGAGCAGTGGTGTGAAGCTCTAGTGTGGAAAAGTTGATCGGGAGCTGGAAAAGCTGCGGCTCCCCAGGGAAGAGGCACGGGGTTGTATCAGAAGCAATATATTGATGCAAAATGTTAAGGAAAAGCCTACTGCAATGACCGGATGCTGAAAAATCTGAACTTCAGGTACTAGCTTCTACCACAGCCAATGTGAGCTAGCTGTCTTTGTGCAAATGGGCAACAAAGCCCTTCCACCAGTGCTTTTTATTGTCATAGGAAGATTGTTCAGGTGGCATAGAGCTGGCAGAATGGTCTCCTGCCATCAGGCATCTCAGAGGGCAGCTCATTGGCTCTACCTCAGCCATTTAGCTCAGTGTGAGAGGATTGCTCCCTGGAGCTGTGTCCTTATGACCATCAGCACTAGAGGAGGTACAGTGCCACTAGTACGTACAGCTATCTACCTTCTAGATACCTCACTTCCCTCCCTGCCATTGTCCTGTGCATGTCTCTCTCAAGCTCCAGGCTGAGGGAGGATGGAAGCATAAATCTGGAACTTCGGCAAAAATACTGGTGGAATATGTTTGCGCCACAATGAAAACTCGCTTTAGAGCTCTTTAAAATCAGGAGGGCTTTTAATCTGTCTGTGAGTTTTCAACAGATGCGTCTTCACGATGCAAGAAAATCCAAGTTTCACCTTGCAACGTCATTAGCTACACCAGTTTCAGGTTTAGCAGGTTGCAGAGGTGGAGCTGCCCTCTTGTCACAGGATAACTCCTGTAGTCAATACGGATGTGCCTGCGAGGTCACTGCAATGCGTGCAGGCTGTGCCCTTTGCAAGACAGAGGGTTCTGACCAAAACCTTCCTTGAGTAATGATTTCCTTTGGCACTCCAAAATGTACTTGATTATACTTTTAATTAGGAGAAGCAAATGAAATAAACCTTTTTCTGTCTTGTGCTTGGAAGTACACATGAACAAAACACACTCTCCATGTAGCCTTTCTTTGGGATTCCTTAGATCAGCTGTCTGTATTTCATTTACTTTAAAAAGGGGGGGAAGAATAAGGAAGGAAAATTACCTATGATAGTATTTAGAATTTGCATCAATAGAATTCTGTGTATTATTTCGCATGCTTTAGTGGCTTAAGCTCTGGAGTACATTACACATCTAAATTTAACTAGTAAAAACGAAACTGAGGAGTTTACATAAACACAGCTCAAAATTGTTGTAGATCAGCTTTCAGTGGAATTCTAGTAGAATGATTTATTTCTATTTTAACTAGTTCTGGTCCTAGTAAATATATTAAAGACTTAGCAGGACTTAAACATAACCGTGTTGGATATAGTGTGTAAAGATAAACCACTATGAGTTGTTACTTGATAAATCAAACATCATACAATCGTCAGAGAAATCTTGCAAGTTCAGCAAATTGCTTGCTATTGAAGTCTGCCTTAAGGTTTTGCCGGTTCTACTTGCACCTTGCTCCCTGAAAAGTCCTCTTGGAATTAAAATATTTGTTAGAAAATATGGTAATAATCCTAAAAAGATTTAAAGTTAAGATATTAGAATTACTAGCAGAATCAGAGTTGACTTAGTAAATATATCTGCAAATGTAAAATTAATTAACCGTTCAAGCGATATTTTACCTACAGATGATGTGCTGTAGGTATCAGTCACCTATAAATACACAATAGGCAAAAATACATGGGGTTTTTTTTTGGTTGTTAGAGACTTTTAAAGTGAATTTTGTAAAAGGAATTGCTTTCCACAGAAATGTTGGTTTTACTACAGTGGATAGTAGCCCAGAGAAGTTGTGGATGCCCGCTCCCTGGAAGTGTTCAAGGCCAGGCTGGATGGGGCTTTGGGCAACCTGGTCTAGTGGGAGGTGTTCTTGCCCATGGCAGGGGGGTTGGAACAAGATGATCTCTAAGGTCCCTTCCAACCTGAACCATTCTATGATTCCATGATTCTGTGATGCTGACACAAAATTTCAGGGAACATCTGCTGTGATGAGAATAATTACTACTAGTGTTGGAAAACTGTTTAAATATAAGCTAAGTCATGAGAAGTCAGTGAAGTATGTGCTTAACTGTGTGAAGACACTTTCTTTCCAGCTGAGTCTTTGCTTATACCTTTAAATAAGTTTTAATGCTGATTTTCTAACCTTGCCCTTCACAACAGCATTCTTCCTTTTGGAAGTCTGCATCACCCACAGTATATGTTTCAGCTCTCATTGATCCAGCGGCTGTTAGGGTTGCCATAGACTGTCAGGGTTGCCTTAACTGTGGCAGTTCAATTACTTTGTTTTCTGCCTACCATTTCCTTTTCTCCTTAAAGCTGAATATACAGCTTTGAGAAGGAGCTTTTGCAGCTTGCTCTACGTGGTACTCAGAGGTATGAATGAAATAGCTGACAATGTTGATAGTCCCTGTGAAAGCTTTGCATTGATGCTTGAAAGACTGCAGTGGTTTCCTATTTGTCGCTGTTTGTATATCAGAGTGCTGCAATTGGATCTTTAAAGTGCTATGTGGTCTGGATCCTATCTATTTACAATGCCACTTCCATCCCAGTGACGGCTGAGATAATCACATCTGCTTTTGTTTGCAGCTCAGATACTACTGGGAGACTCAAATAGTAAAAAGAGAAGGGAAAAAAAGCTAGAAGGCCCACCTCCGGGCTGGTGTCAAGTCCTTGACTCTGTCAGCAGCTGATCTAACGGAGTAGAAGGACGTGTCACAGGAATGAAAATAACCGTGGTTTAAAATGTTTGCTATCATACTCGAGATAGCATGAGGTTAGCCAGGGCTTCATGGGGCAAATTGTTTTGTTTCAGGCAATGCTAGGACAGGACCTGAGGCTGACCACATCCATGTCCAGAGGTGGTCAGGAGAAAGAAATTGTTTTGTTTTTCTTGCAGTAACCTTGGTTCTCTTGAAAACTCTCTACACGGATTCCATTATTGGGTGCACATGAACTCACCAGCAGCATCAGCTGGGGCTGGCAGTCCCACCCTGAATAACACAAGTGGATAGAGCAGGCTGGATCACCACCCAGCTTCCTCTGCAGTGAAGGATGCAGGAACCTATGGCACTAGGAAATAAATAGGATTGTCAACTTTGTGTGGGTGTCACTTCTCTAAACGTTACCATTACTCTTTTCTCCATTAAGAAGAATCATTAAGAGAAACGTTCTGTTCCTCATGATAACACAATTATCTGATGGCTTGGAGCTGAGTAACAGATAACCTATGTAATGCCTGCAAGATGTTCCCAAAATGCTGCCTTCTGACATGAAAAGGCTTTGCCGAGGAGTGGTGTCTGTTAAGTGGGTTATCTTGGACAACTGCCCAAGGCTTCCCCTTCTCTCCTTCTGGGAACAGTACTGGCATGTCACTAAGTGCTTTTTCTTCTATCTCAGCTGAGGACCGTTACAGTCAAATAAGAAGTCTTTCTTTCCTGGGGTGGACTGAAGTTTGGGAAAGTAACACAAGATGTGGAGGGCACTGATTTTTCATGGAGCTTCACGGCAGCTGGAAATGGGGGTAAGCAGGACTGACTGTCTGTGAAATACTGCATACTCAAAACCTTCTCTGAATTTTCTTTATCCTCCAAGGTGAAGTAAACTTTACCAGAAAGGCACCCAATGTTGAATTTAAGAGCTGAATTCCTAGTGGCATACCTCAGGCACAGAAAGTCCAAAACTAGGGAAAGGAAACGTGTTGCATAGGTCTGGGCTGAGCGGCACCTGCTGTGTGTTCACAGCCACTTGTGATACTGCACTTTCCAAAGGACACGTGTTGACTTTCACTGGAAAGTAGAATTTCCAAAACTGGATGAAAACCTCTTATCTTTCACCACATGAATACAGTGGGAGCTGAGCTTTACACTGAAGGATTCTGGGAAGATCCTGGAGGCGCGAGGCAGTGCAGTGAAGGCCTCTGCTCTCCCTTCAGCATACGTAGCTTGTTACACAGCGTACACTGCAATGCAGTCTGGTCTGCTGCCTGCTGTGGGACAGAGAGTTGTTCTGTGTGGCCATGATAATCAACTTGCAGCACCTGTATGGATCAGATGTGCAACACACACACGTGAGGTTGGGTGAATGTAGTTTTGGAGGTAGGGCTGGTGTGCAGTTTGTCCATGTAGGTGCAGAGGCAGCTCGCTGACAGTTCCCATAAGTGACCAGGTGCCAGGAAAACATGGGCATATCCACATCTTGCCTGGGACAGTGTCAGAGGTCCTCTGCAGTACACAGCAATCTTAGCCCTGGCTGATCAGTCTCACGCTGAGGTTACTGTTTCTGTAGCCTCCCAGTCCTTTACAAAGGCACCTTTCTCCTGGCAGGTTTTTCTGCATTCCCCTCTCTCTGGAGGTAATGCTGCAGTTTCACCATTTTGGATCCAGTCCCTACGTGCCAGCCCGCCCTCTCGCCCGCCCCCGGCTTTGCTGGTGTGTTGGCTTCCACGGCCATCTGCAGCTGGTAAATATTTCTTTCCAGGAATCTGTGGCCAGAGCCTTTCTGAAGTGACTCTGAACATTTCCCTTCAACTAGCTAGACTGACCTAGACACCTGGCACCTAGAGATAGAGTGATAGGCAAAAATCAAGAGACGTGCCATTAGTCTCCTGCCTAAAGCGTTTCAGTGTTTGCTGTCCTTGCTGCACGGATAGGGACTTCAGATTCCCTACAGCCCTCCCATGGTCCTGCCTCCTTCTCTGCCACATGACTTTCCTTAAGGAAGTTCGCCTCCTTTACTGACAATCAGCCAAGGCAGATTTTCCTTTGCCAACCTTTTATTGCTGTAGATTTGCCTGAGTACCAGTGTCATTGCCTTTGGCATCACATTGGCTTGCACACCTGAGAGCAAATTCTTTATTTGTTTTCAGAACAATGCTTCATTCTTCCCTTCATTGTTTCCCTGGCTCATGCATTCACTGTTGTGCTGGAGCCATTCTTTTACAAAGAATTCCTCTGAGCTGATAGGGCTGTTGTCATCCCCTCTGAGCCTGCTGTGCACAACCTGCTACTGCTGGCAAACTCTGCATGAGTGATGTAATCTTTTTCAGACCTTACGGCACCATTCAGATGCCAGACACTATGTTGGTTCATGTTGTTTGTTACAGCGTGTATAGCTCCTTATTTTTTTTTTTTTAAAGGATTTGAAATTTGATCCATGCTTGTCTGCTTCTGGTCTTTTCTATCTGAGAGTTCTGTGATCCCTGTGTTGGCCTCTGTGCAAGACTATTGTCTTTCCTATTTAAGTTCCAGCTGGGCTAGGTAACTTCCTTTGTTTCACAAATTCTGGTTGTTATGTTAACATTTAACCCATCTTCCAGCCTTGCAACTCTTAATCTTATGTTCCAGATCCATGTAGCCTTGCCTCTTTCAACTGCTTGAAACAGCAAAATGGGATATTCAGCCCCAGACCAGTCCAGCATTTCACTCCCTTTATCTACCTTCTGATGGAAATATCTTCCTTATATGCTTTGATTTACTTTTACATTTTCACACTTTGTAATGTAATACTCTTCCATAATTCATCTGCCTGTTTTCATGAAACAGTATTAAGTGCTTCAGCTGCTTGCCAGAAACAAAACTATGACCTGGCAACTTCCCATCTTGCTGTAGTGGTAGTGGTGTTGTAGTCATGTTCCAAGTACCCAGGCAAAATGAACTTTGTAATTAAGCAAAATATCTTTCACTAGCCTGGGTTTACTGGCACCTCTCTGATTTCTTGTAGCAGACAAAGGTCAAAAACTTCACCACTTCTCTTCATTTCCAGGGATTTTTATCATTAGTGGAACAAAGTACAGCTCCGCTATCCTGCTCAGACATTTTCTTAGTTTCTTCTGTTCGTGACAGTGTGTGTTTGCTCAGCAGTGACTCAGAACAGAAAAGTGTGAAAGAGGTCAACCTATTTCAGGTCCACAGCCTCGAAAGGGTGCGGTTATCCCCCCAACAGGAAATTCAGGACTTCCTCATGAAGGGATGCTGCTGAGGGATAGAGGTTACAAAAGCCACAGAGCCTTGGGCTAGCATGTTTGTGAGGTGACCTGACCGAAATTAATTAAATTAAATGAGTGGAGGTAAGAACCTTCCTTGAGTTAAATATTCTGAAAAATATTTACAGACTGCCCTAGGAGTGACCTGAAAAGGGTTTGCTTCTCTTCTTGTAACCTAAGAGACGGCACACGGGTGGCAATAGCCTGGAAGGAACTGGTGCAGGAGTCCTCTCACCAGCCCCGTGCTAACCTGTAACAGGTTAGAAAGGTGATTTGTTCAGGCTCTAGGTGGATAAATAACTTCAGATGTATGGCTTATATATTGCTGAATGAGACAATGTAAGCCAGTCATGAGCATTGAGCTGTGCTCCTAACACCCCTCACACACAGGAGATCTGAACACTGAGGAAGGCTGGGGAGGTTTAATGGAATCTTCCTCTTCCATCCGGATGAAGCAAAGCTCACTGAAGCTGATGTGTGCATTTCAGGATTTTACACCTACCGTCTGACTGCCTGGTTGCGTTGTTGACTCATCCTGTTTAACTTCCTCTTGGGTTTCCCCATCTTTCAGACTTTTCTCTGCCTATTGTAGGAGTGATATGTTATAAACAGGAGTTGAGATCCTTTTATAAACATGGCTTTTGAGTAGAATTCTAGATTAACATGAAGTCATAACATCTTATTTATTTGAGAATTGACACAGATTCTCCTACTCTTAGCTGGAAGAGGCACAAAATCTTGATTCTGTGCTGTCAGCAGCCATTTGGCAGCACTCCCATCAGGATCATGCACCTTACTGTGATAATTCCCTCTTCCCCTCTGTAATCTATTACTTAGAAGTAACAAAAATGACATTTGTTTAACTTTCAAAGAACAGCCACTGAGAACTATGAGAACCTGTTTTCTCACCTGTGCCACTCACTTCTGAACAGGATATGGATAATGATGTAAGAAAATTTTAATTTTGAACTCTGTTTTCTCAGGTGACGAGTAGGATATGAGGATATATAGGATATATAGGATATATATATAGGATTTGAGGAAACGGTCTGAAGTTATGCCAGGTGTGGATTAGACTAAGTATTATTAGGAACATCTTCATGGATAGGGTGGTCAACCATTGGAATGGGCTGCCCAGGGAAGTGGTGGAGGCCCTGGAGATATTTAAGAGACGTATGGATGTGGCACTTAGGGATATGGCTTAGTGATTGGACTCAATAGGTCAGGTCGATGGTTGGATTTGCTGATCTGAAGTATCTTTTCCAATCTAGATGATTCTATGATTCTCTACCTCTTCCATGCAATATTTGTAAATCACACTTCAAGTGTTGCAGAGCTTTGTCAATTCTATTAATAAATCCCTACCTGACTCTCAGTGAGTGATTGTTTTGGTGAAGAAGAGGTAGGGTAGTTTGCATACAGCAACACAAGTCATTGGTGGAATGAGGATTACGACACAAGATTTTCTGCCTCCCAAATCCATTCTGGTTCTTCCAGATCAGGCTGCCACCTAACCAGGTAATTACATACATCTCAGTCACACCTTTTATAATTTTCTTATCTTTATTTACGAGCTGTGATTCTCCTACTTAACTCAGTTATACTTCATGTGTAACTGAAAAAAAAAGAACAAAATCAGAGAAATTTGACATCTGCATGTTCATGAAGTCTGCTCCAAGAAAGGTGTTATCAAGCCTCTCACAAGGCCAGACAAAAAAAAAAAAGAAAGAAAGAAAGAAACCAACCCAAAGCTCAATTATAATGTACTTCAAGATGCTTAGCTCTTTGCAGACCAAAAATGGCAAAGCCGTTTAATCACCCACAACTATGAGGGCAAATTAGTCATAAGAAAATTGTAGCTGCATATATCGTGTGTGTTCAGGCAAGAGAACTGCATGCTTAAACGAAGTGAACTTTAACACAGTTAAAATAAGCTCTCACATTTTGTAAGTGAGATGCTTTTACATAAAGTGTTAAGAGAGAGCTGTATCTGTGCTCAGCTGTGGAGGCTCAGCTGTGGAAGAAGAGGAAGCCAGAACTTCAACTGCAAAAAAATATTTTGCTTCAAGGGAATGAACGCATGGAGCTAGGTTGACTTAATCCATCTAAAGATCTGCATCCAATGTTATTATAACTGTGAAACTTAAAAAGCTTTAAACTCTGCAAGTCATTTTGACAGATGGAGAAAAAATGGCTATACTGGAAGCAGTCTTCCTTACACATGGAGGAAACTGTTGGCCAGTTTTATTGGATTTGTCATATTATTTCTTTGTCATTGGACAAGCCTGCCCTCCATCCCAGCCATGCAGTATTTTATCATCGGGGGTTGATTTTTTGTTGCTGTTGTTTAGAAAAGCCTCATCCTTTTGACATTTTATCCAACCTAAATTACACATTCCTGAAAAGATGTGGTCTTTCTGTCTCTGTTGGAGAAGGGGCAGATAGCAGTAGGGATGTCAGCTGTGTGCACCAAGAAAATGGCTGGGTAATATCCCTCCAACTATCTAGAGATGTGCACATGAAGTCTGAACACGGAGTTTCTGTATGCTTTCAACTATTGTGAATGTGTACAGGCACAATGCATTTCTCAAAATTAATCGCTTTCTCATCTGCTGCCTCTGACCTCTTCTGATCTCCACAAAGAACAGCTGTGCTGGCTAGCTGTGTTACGGGATCACCAGGAGGCCTGCACAAAAAGTTCAAGAGAGCACAGTGGGACCATTGCCCTGTCACTGGCATGGACCAGTGGGCAGAGTGCATTACTAAATAAGAATAGCGATGCTTTATTAGTTGTTTTATTGGTACGGGTTGTTGCAAAGGTGAAGTAGGGCAGAGGGTGGCCCCGCATAGCATGGCTAACTCCATTTCTCAAAACACGAGTCAGCCTCCCCAGGTAGTATAACTGGCTTATGGACATTGCAGAAGCACCTTTTATGATTTTTGGTGTTTTCCTTCTGAACCTCTGTGGCAAACTTGCATCATGCTTCTCACATCGTCTTTGCAGTGTCAAGGCCTCAGAAATTTTCCTTTGGAAAAATCAAAGCAGGGAGCCTCAGGAAACCTCAGGCTTTCAGTTCTTGTTTTTGAAAGGAGACCACAAAAGATATTAACTCTCACAATAAAGTTACAGGATACTGTGATACATCTGGGCTACTTTCTCATCATGCAGTCTCTGCAGTGCTGAGGCAGAATGGCAAATGCTGGTGCCGAAAAACGACTGCTGCCAGCCTGTTTGCACATGTACTGCAGACACGTAATTCCATGCTCCAGGGCTGTAAGTCATGATGAGCAAAATAGGTGCGTGTGTATATATATATTATAAATTTGAATCTGAATTGGAGTTCATATGAATGTGAAAGGAGACTCAAACCTTTACATTTGCATGATTTTTGAGTACTTGTCTGCACAAAGTTAAAACCGAAAAGGAAAGAAGTGGAGTCAGCACATAACCATGTGGTTTACAGGCAAGGGAAAATTCTGGCAGCTGTCTGAACTGTTGACCCTCTGTACAGAGAGAGCCCATCCCGAGCCCTGCGGTCACAGGTCGGGTGTTGTTTGGGCCTGTGTGAGTGCGATGAAACAGCTCAGACCCGTGGTCTGAGGCACCGAGCTGCCACTGCCGCTGCATGAGGCCGTGCTGCTTGTGAAGGAAATATTAGTAAAGGTAACAGTGGGGCAGGTGAGTGAGCACTTTAGCCCCTCTGGACAAATCCTCAGCTGGAGAGGGACATCTGACTCTCACCTGTGAATCTGCACTTCAGAGCAGTCTTTTTACCATCACTGCCTGTAATGCTTGTTCCCAGCGTGTTCCTGTGATCAGAGCAGAGATGCCCAGACACCCCTTGGTTTCTTTTTGTCACTTGTGGCTGTAACATAGCACTGGCTGGCATCCATGTCTTCAGGCTCTACAGCTTTCCTTCTTTTCGTAATTCCTGTAAGTGCAGTTCTGCTGGCTAGCATCTCTCCTGGTGTATCTCTGTGTTCATCTTCCATTCCCCTTCATGCCAGATATTTTCTCCTGGTGTCTGAACTCTGAGGTTTAAAAACCCATCTGTCTGGGGTTCATGCACCCTTTGTCTTCAGAGGAAGAATTTTTCAAAACACAGATCATTCTGGATCCCTTTTTTACATCTGAGAGAATACACAACTCCCAGTTAATGCAATGCCTCAAAATCCTTCCTAAAGTGGACATGGCAAGCCAGAGAGAATCATGACTCAGTCACTCTTGAGTTTATTTTTTTCTGAATCCCTGTGTAAATCCTTCTCTTTTTATGAGTGCTTTAGTGAGATTACAAATCCTTTGTGTGAGACTGGTCGTCCACCACTCCACATCCATTCTAATTGGGATTGACAACAAGTGTCTGAAGAAACTAAATATTGCTGGCTGGTGAACACAAGTTATGAGAAATTCCACCAAACCCGTTTCCACAAAGGAAAAGCCTGAAATAACCAGTGCTACAAAGTTGCTGTGTACCAAATGATAGCATGGACACTCTTGCTGGTGTTTTGTGTTCGTTCTGTGTTAGATTACGCTAAACCTCAGGATAGCTTTTCTTGCAAAACAGGGAAGTCCATGCAGAGGGAAGTTGTAAAATAGTTATTAAGCTCTAATCGTGTCCCATAACTGTTGCACAAGAGTTCCCCCATGGAGGCAAGCCTTAGGTCACTTGACATAGGAAGATGAGAGGCGTTTGACCCCTGGCACTCTTGTCACACAGTATACAAGGCCACACCTCCGTTTACAGTCTTTGGAACCTACATCATCTAATTAGGCTCCTCTCTTGCCATAAAGTAGCATGACTGGCTGAAAGACTAAATACCTGTGCAAAGAAATCGTGGCACCTCCATAGCAGCAGCCAGGTCCTTCGTGCTTGGAAAGCAGAAATACGCAGAGTCAATAAAATTATGAGCACCCACACCAAGGAAGAGACAAAATAATCGCTGCTGGGTCAGGAGACAGTTTGGTTATGAAAGCAGTTCATCCGTCAGCAAGCATTCCTAGGCATGGGACTGATTTAGCAGATAGACTACCCTGTATTCCTATCACACTGTGATAAAAGTCTAAACACTCATTTGTACACTGTGATTTAAGGGAAAAGGGCTGGTTGTTGATAAACCTTTGTAGGGGAAGGGAATAGCTGCTGCTTAATCATCCCCTCAAATAGGCCAACATCTAGAGCCCCTTTCAAACATGCTTATACTTTTTGCCTGATTAAATCGTTATTTGTAAATATATTCAAATGCCCTTAATTGCTAGGGTCCATTTGAAAGCTAGACAGGATCCTGATAGGGGGATCATAATTACTGCTGTCTCGCCAAGGCAATACCACTACCTTGGTTTTGGTAATGCTGTCTGCTGGTTTCTCACGCTGATTGACTTTCCTGCTGGGTTTGACAGCACAGAACAAGAAAGAATACCACATTTCCACCTTTATCTCTGTACCCTGCGAAATGCTTTCTGATTTTTCCCACACTCTAATTAAATTCTTGAAGGTCTTCATTCAGCAGTGAGTAATCTATTATCCGTTTGGATCTTAGTTCTGTTCTTAAAGGTCTAAAACACTCTTATCTTGAATCCAGGCCAATGCCTTATTAATCATGCCTGTGTCTGAGAAGGTCATCTTGGCTGTGACTATATCAGCCAGACAAAATGAAGAAATATGGTATGTGGTGAAAGACACTCCCTTTAAAATTTTCCACCTTGGTAAAGTGCTTCTCAGGCCTCACCCTAAATTCTTACCGTAGGTGGTTACACCATTTCATCTGAATCGAATGATCCACTTATTGATTTTCTTCCTTGATTGTCTTTCAGAGGAGGAAGAAGTCAGGTTGTCTGAGTATTTAGAAAGTATTAACCTTCTGTTTGCAAAGAACTTTGGTACTTCCTTAAGATTGCTTGTAGCAATCACCAAAACACTGATGACTTATCAACTTTCAGTTCAAAGCGTATGTGATTGAGTTTTGAATTATATTAGGATCTGTTCTGACAGCACAATTAGATCTCTTCTCGTTTTCTGCTTGTATCAGGTAGGTTCATTCCATTAGGCTGAAGCTGCTGTTGTGGCTTTTTTGCATGTATCATTACTTCTGATTACTGTGAAATAGCCACGTGATGGTGAATCCAGATTTCCATTAAGCCCTTTCCACAACAGAAGCAACAGTACTAGACAATTTTTTTTTGTAAAACTTTTTCTTTTTTTTTCTTTGCCAGGGCAGTATGATGATCCCTTTGGCTCGAGGCACCTCCTTGGTTTCGCCCACGGATTGTGAGTCATCAGACACAGATTGGGTGGGTTGTGGCTATGTGTGTGCACGTACACAATAATAATGGACAAGCACTGCCCATGAAAATCTACTTATCTGCACCTTAATTGAAGGGTTTGGGCATGTGTTGCCCACACACACATATATATGCACAAACTCAGAAGGTCCTATACCATTAGGATTTTACAGAGGTACATTTTTATACCTTTTGTGCCTTGTGTGAAGCACAGGGGTAATGATGATATGGGACAGCCTGGTCAGATAGCACAGATCAGAAAATATGTTAGTTGCATGAACTCTTTCTTCAAGATAATTCACCAACTCTTCTTTTACTATTTCTCTATATCTCATTTCCTCTGTTTTTTAGTCATCGTTCCACTGTGTGCACACCACCTGGCTCGATCCCACTGCTGTTATCATTTCTGCCAAGCACCCTCACCATGTCTTGTCCCCTGAGCTTTTTATGGGTTCTTCTGTCAGCAGCACATTTAAGACCTGACAAGTTACGTAACTCCAACTGTGCTCTCTTTTTTCCCCTCATTTCTTGCTCCACCCCATGCTAATTCCTCACATTCCACCCAGCCTTCTATGACCACTCCCTTCTCTCTTTTTTTTTCCTCTCCATTTAATATCTTCTTTCATGCCATTACCATACACACAGAACAAAGAGGGCCTCCCACTTCATGTTAACTCTGCATCCTCCTGCTCCTGTTTCAAAACAAACCAAAATTGCTGCAGAGCCCATCTGTGCCGTGAATCATCCCAACTATAACGAGCACTTTCCATCTGCCTCGGTTTAGCCTTGCACTAGCTGCAGTTTTAAAGTTCAAAGTGCACCAAACTCCACGGAAATCAACGGGACTCTCCCTGTTGAATTCAGAGGGCTCTGGCACACAGCATGGCAGCCTCAGGGCACCCCGCCATGTTGTTCCTCAGTGACACGCAGCTGTGGCCACCTCATACGGCCCTGCCGTGCCCCCTCTCAGTTTCAGTCATCCTGTGTGGGGCCAGGAGTTGGACTCAGTGATCCTTGTGGGTCCCTTTCAGTTCAGGATGTTCTATGACTCAGGTTATAAAATGTTTGGGGCAGACTCGCTCGTTTTTACTGCTTTTTTTTTTTTTCAATTTTACAGATTAATTACTGATCGTGTTGCATAAAATGCAAGTACTTGAGTAGTAAGCCCCAAATTCCCATGGTGTTTGCTCCAAATGGGTGATTTTCCTGGTCATAGTGTTACACTTTTTATGCCACAACTCACAGGCAAATAGTTTACCTATAATAAGTATTACCTTACCTAACCTTACCTTACCTTACCTTACTTAATAGTAAGCAATTTTTCTGGGCTTTATATGACATCCAAGTACAGGCAAAGGCTTAATTTTTGTCCACAAACCTACATATTATCAGCAAGATCACTGGTGCTGAATTCAGCCCATAAGCTGCTTTTCCTGTGTGTACAAACACACAGGTTCTCACTCACACTGACTGGAGGATATGTTTAAATCATTAGTTATTGAGACCTCGTGCTATTGTGGAAGGACTGAGCTGCATTGACTGTCAGAATCAAAGCCATAGGTAGATGACTGGAAACACTTTCATAGAATCATGGAATCACAGAATGGTTCAGGTTGGAAGGGACCTTAGAGATCATCTTGTTCCAACCCCCCTGCCATGAGCAAGGACACCTCCCACTAGACCAGGTTGCCCAGAGCCCATCCAGCCTGGCCTTGAATACTTCCAGGCAGTATTTCTTAATATACATTTCTTCTTTCTTCTCAAAATACATTCACATATAAAATTAATCAAAGTGCCTTGTCCAGTCTGCTTGAATTAAGCTAGCATTTGTACTAATACTTTTTCTGTCACCAGTATAACATGACTTGTGCTGTAAATCTATACTTACTATAGTAAGGATAGTCACAGACCAAATATATACGTACTGAAGAAGTGCTGCAGTTACTGCACGTTTCAGTCTGGAGACGTGAAGTCGAGGCTCTGTGGGCAGGCTGCAGGCAGCACACGGACACGCCTGTGAGCCTCCATTACCCAGGCGTTTGGGGTTTTGCTTCCAAAATTATGACAGCTCGAAATTCGGCACTTGTTTCTCCGGTTTAACATTCTGGCAAGTTCTTTCCCAGTAGCTAAGTGTAAAACCGCCTTCCTCTTTTTTCTTTTTTTTTTTTTTTAGTTTTGTGGTTAGCATCTAGAAAATAGCATCATCTCCCCCTCGTGGTATGGGGAGAGGTCTCAGTGAGAAGAGAAAGAGCCCAAGACAGCGGCGTGCTGAAGGCAGGCCAAGGAGATTCCCGCACACCAGGAAGCACGGCTTTGCCCGGAGGTGATGTCTGCTGCAGCTGGCCTCCCCAGCACAGCTCTCCGTGCTGTCACCCCCACTTTAGACTACTGTTTGTGTTTAATGACTTCTAAGTTTCCAGATCTAATCCTCAGTTTTAGACACCTCACTAGCTGTGAGGGGTTTGCAGCAGGAAACAGAAAACGGCCCGCGCTGGAACAAGTATAACACAGCAGCAAGAATAGTTGTAATAAGCCGTATTTCTTGTATTTCTAATAGCTCTGCTGAATCTGAGTGTGATTTAACAATGCACTGGTTTTTTTTTTTTTTTTTTTTAAATAGTTCATCTTTCAGGAAGAGCAGTTTATTTGTTTCTGATTGATTGCTATTTAAAGGCTCTAGCTGAGCAAAATTTTATGCTTTCATGTGACATAATTTTTTTTTGCACCCAACTTGTCCACTGTTAACATTTTTAGAGAAAAAAAGAAACCCCAGGAATGCCTATTTCCTGGAGGCACACTGACTACTATTGCAAATATCATGCGAGTACTTCTCCGGGGTGAACATTCATTAACTTCCTATGAGTTCTTCTGAGGGATCTTTGTATTCCAATAAAATCACACGAACACAAACATCCTTTGGTATGGGTAATTATAGCCAAAGGGAAAAAAAGACTGTACTATCCCTTCATGTGCAAATTGAAGTAAATACATACGAAGTAATGCCACTGGGGAGAAGAACTGCTTAAGGCTTTATCATTTTTTTGGCTCTATTACTAGTGTTAAGCTACTGGCCTGATAACATCATGGTGTGGGTGGCCACGTGCTCCCTCACAGATTTGCCTCTGAGTGTAAACATGGCAGTTTAATAACCCTCACACTGTGTGGAGAAACACAGCACTGCAGCGTTGAGCAAGAGCAGGAGGAGGTCTGGGAAATATGGATAGGTATCAGGGAGGGGAAAAAATGCTTTAAATACCCCTGTGGTTTATTTTAAATCCAGTTTTCATGAAGTCAATTTAAGCACAGCCACACCAGCAGGCAGAAATGTAAGTGGTTTTCTGCATTTTACAAACTTAAAGCTTTTGTTATTGCTGGTAGTTGTGTAGGGTAACTTAGCAATGTACTCCAGATCACAAAGGTACTATTTGGCATAAATTTAATCTGAAAAAGATGGCATGAACTCTAGTGCGCATTGTAGGGTATAGATATGCAAAGTATGTTGCTGCACTTCATATTTGCTGTACAGTGCTACACACAATATTTTGACCTTATAATGGATTCCTTAGTTGAGTCTCCTATGCACTGTGCTTAAATCTCATCATTTCACTGATGCTCACTGATTATTCCCAGTTTTCCTAAAATCCAGCTATCTCTGCTCAGCCAAGGACAGCTGAAAGAGTGTATTTATAATACGTACAAGAATGAAGTCTCACCTAGGTCAAACATTGACATAGAACATTAAACATAAAAGCTGAAATTAAAGTCAGCACCTAAGAAACACCAGGATCAAATTGCTTTTTTTTTTCTCCCTAATATGTTTGCATTAGGATCTAATTCCTGGTTATGCTACCTACCATATGCTCTTGTTTTTCACAGGATCCCAGCCTTCTTTGAAATAAATAACCCTGGTCCTGTGACAGAGAATGTAAGGATGACAGATCTGAAGGAGTGTTTTACTGGTGTTCAAAGACAAAGCTGCTGATCGAGTGCTTGCTGCTGCCCGTGAATGCAGAGATGCCAATACCTGGGTGCGTGTAGTTTCAGTGCTTAGCAGTCACGCTGCTGGCTGTTAAAACAGAAGTGATGGCTAAGAGTCAGTGTAAAACTGACAGTGGGGACATTCAACCCGCAAAGGTAAAACACGAGGAAGATATACAAGGTTGTCTTCACAAGCCCTTGTTCTCAAACTTTTTTTTCTTGTGCTTCCTGCGTGTATCTGTGCAGGACATACTGCATCACTGTTCTTTTCTCAACCACATTTGGAGGGCATGGCACAAATTGAGAAGGAAGCAGATGCAGCACATTTCTGGTGATTTGCTGGGACAAAATAGGGATAATTGTTGGAAAGTGGCTTGGGATGAAGCTGAGCAATGCAAGGAGTAGGAGGTTGTGGCTGCTGGTGGCCACCAGCTGGTGACTTGGCTCTGCTCCAGGTAAGCCAGTCCCTTTAAACACTGCCTCCTGTTCTGGAGTTCTAGCTGAAAAACAAGAGGATGATGTTTGGATGACATTTTAGTTATTGAAGCAACAGTTACCCATGTATTACTATTGTTAGACATTGGTGTAGAGCTTAGGTTTAACACTGTATTTGAGATTCTGCGAAACATCTCATTGAAATGGCTAAATCCATAACAGGTAGAAAACATTTGAGCACTCCCTAAATTTTTCCTAATAGTGTCATGCAAAGTCAACTGCGAATATCAGAAAAAAAATATATTCTTGCTGTTTTTTTTCTACTGGATTGCTTTCCTTTACTCAAGGAACACCTAAAAGTTCCTCCTTGAGCCACTCCATTTCTCCTCACACTAAATCTAAGCCTACCAGCTCCACACGGAAAGAACTCATCTAGAAAATGTTCTGTATGCTCAACCTGTAGTAAAAAAGGTCAGTGTAATGAAATAACCCGCTACAGTTTAAGAGCACAGAAGGTCTGCTGTGCTACAAGGCATCGTTATTCACTTCCTAGGGAGTGAGGGAAATTCTGTAATCTTGGAAAGGCACGGGATCTATTAGCCTGATTTCAGCCCAGTGAATCTCTCTGCCGTCCTTCCTTCCTCCTCTCATGCAAGCTCTGTCAGTAAGCTGTGCAGCCTCACAAGTCTACACGGGGTATGTATGGCACACAGCTTTCTTCTTTATGTTCTTCTGCAGCTGAAGACAAGGGTTAGGAACTGTTAGTTACTGAAGAAGTTACTGAAATTGTTAAGGTTAACATTAACTTATCTCCAGGTATCTGCTAATATTTCCAGTAGCTGTCACAGCTGCATATGCTATACTATGAATGCCCCAGAAATCCCAGACATGAAAGATCACCTGCCATGAAATTGCAGAATCTTGATAGCACTGAGTTAAGGCAGCAAATTCCTGAGCGAGGTGTTACATTTCCATCCCGTTTTCCTCTGCTGCTATCCTTTATTCTTCATAGCAGGGGAGCATCTGACTCTTAGAGATTAATTAGTAATTAAGAGTTGGTTTAAAAACACTGCAAGTCTGGAGAAGAAAGAAACCAAAGTATGTTAGAGAACAGAAATATAAAATCTGGTCTCCTGGGATATATATATATATTTTAACCAGAAATTAAAAAACAAGTTTATTTTGAACACACCAAGTTAACCTCACTAACTAGATGTAAAAAACAAATGCAGATATTTAAGCTGACATTTGAGCAGTGTCAAAGCCTTCTAAGCTTGTTCTGAGTAGATTAGCAGATAAGTGCTAGCTTTCCTATTCTGGGACGTGTTCCAAGGCAAGCATGAGGACTGACAATTTCATTTAACTCCAAAGGGGACAACGCTTCGTATTTAAATCATGCAAGTCATTTGCATAATTCTTATGACAAGCTCTCAGCTGGTACTGCCAATGTTGGCATAAAAATCTCTCTCCTTTAATGAAGTCTCTGGTTGCCGCTGTGTCTGAAGGCAAAAACTGCATTTCCTGCGCCGTTCAGTTGGTACGTGAAAGGATCATTATTAGCACAGGGTATGCAGTTTTCCCAAAAACACAAAGTGTATATCAGCTGATCTCATCTCAGAAAAAAGGACATAATAAATCATTTTTGAAGCAGAGACATTAGATGTCAGATCCTCAGCTGTTGAATAGATTCAGTAATATATTTGTAGCCTTAAATAAAATAGCAGCAAATAAATCCGGAGCCAGCAGTATTGACACGTCTGCAAATACATATTCTGGTACGTTGCTGGGAGAAGCTTGCCAGCTACTGCTTGCTACTCGTTCAGTTTCGCTGCATCTGTCCATGACACCAAGTCCACAGAGCTGCTTTCAAAATACTGCTTAAGCATTTTCTGAAATACATCCTTATTCAGCAGAATGTGCTCTTAAGTCTCTCGGATATGTAATGATTCTGACCTCCACCCAATACCAGTGCTGAATGTTGTGGAGAAGACTTTCTCTAATATGGCACGATATGGGAACATAAATCGAGGGGAACCACCAAAGCTGAGGCTTGCAGTTCAACATGCTAAAAAATGGGGCTTTCAGGACCCCAGTTCTGCTGAGCACACAGACATCGTCCTGTTTCTTCCCGGCAGTCACATCTGTGACACAGAGCAGAGTGCTATCTCCTTTCCAGTGCCGAGTATGACTTGTTTCAGTAAACTCTGGTTTCCATGTGGACTGGAAAATTTCACTGAAATGTTGTGCCCCAATAATTTCAGCCTTGTTATACCATGTTTGAATGAAATCGAGGGTGGATTTGGGCTTTGGATGAAATTGAGGGTGGATTTTGTCTCACCCTATCTGAAATGTTGATACCTGTACATGAGCTAGCTTTCTAACATACTGTTACAGCTAGAGGCTATCTGTTCAGTCACTGCTGCACTCTAGGGAGTAATTCATTTCACCTCAACATAGACACCTTCCTCTGATCATATGAGAAGCTCTCTGCTCCCTGCTGAGTGTACGGACCGTGCCTCCATTAGCTGTAATGAGCACACACACGTGGCTGCTGTGCTGACACACTGTGGGCTCCCGAAGCTGTGCTGAGCCAGGTCTCCCCTTGGGTGTCATAATTTCCCAAATTTTAAGGAGCGAGGTGTCCTCAAAGTAACTACAGATTTCCAATTTAAATCATCTTTAGAAAGATGCAAGTAATTACTTGGAATATACCTGGACTAATGTAGGCTTTATGCCTGACCAGCTCTGCCTGGCCTTCCCCACGCGGGTGATGTCTGGGTGCTGACTGCGCACCCTGACAGCCCCAGTAACGTGCCTGGAGAGGAGAAGGCTCTGCAGAGACCATTGAGGCCTTCCAGTGCCCAAAGGGGCCTACAGGAAAAGTGGGGAGAGACTGTATCACGGAGTGTAGCGACAGGATGAGGGATAACAGTTTTAAACTAAAAGAGAGTAGATTCAGATGAGGTGTTAGGACATTCTTTACTGAGAGGGCGGTGAGGCACTGGCACAGCTGCCCAGAGAGCGGTGGGTGCCCCATCCCTGGAGGCGTTCCAGGCCAAGTTGGATGGGCCCTGGGCAGCCTGACCCAGTGGGTGGCACTGCCCACGGCGCGGGGTTGGGACTGGGTGGGCTTTGAGGTCCGTTCCAGCCCAATGCACTCGGTGTTGTGTGACACGGCCGTGCAGCGATCCTCTGATCCACTGTGTGACCCCAGATTCCTTGTGGCCATGAAGGCACAGTGAAGTCAGCTGCTCGAATCCCTCCCGACCGTGGAAACGCTCCAGATGCCCAACACCACCATTCCCGCCGTCTCGGCTCTCCCTCCCCCACAGGACTACGGGGCCGCCCCACCTGGTGCCCCCGCCCGGCTCCGGCTCCCCGCACCAGCCGCCGCCTCNCGGCGCGGTGACCTCTGGACGCGGCCCCCTCGTCCCGGGCCCGGCCGGGGTCAGCCCCGCTGGGCCCCTGGCCTGGGAAAGCGGCCGCCCGCAGCGGGCCCCGCTCCTGTTGCGGGGAGGGCGCGGCTGCACTCGGCCCCGGGCACCCGGCGGGGGGGCTGTGCCTACAGCCCTGTTCGGCTGAAAGCCGCCGCCCGCGGTCAGTAACTTTTCAGACAGGTCCGTGGGAAGGAGGGTGGAGAGCTATGGCCGCCGGGAACGTCTGTGCTAGAAGGGCCCAAAGGAGGTGCCACTCTGCTCGTGCAGAGTAAATCCTACACCCTCTCCGTGTTTTTCCCAGGGAGGCTGGTATAACATGCGCTCCTGATGAACTCACCTGTTGGCTTAATTCTCACAGTGCCTTCCCTGCTATAGCCATACCGACAGCTCTGGCAGAGGCCTGGGGTAAGGTGACAGGGACACACGCTCACCTAGCACACAGCTGTGGCACTTTAGGATGTCTCTGTGCCCTCTGGTTTCTGTGTCTGCCTTTGCAGCAGCAGCCTCTGGCCAGGAGGTCTGTGGGACCTAGCTGCCCAGCGTTGGGTGCTGAATGGAGGTGCTGGCTGAGCTGCCTGGTGTGGCACTGCGGGAGCATACGCGTGTGCACACATCCCATGCGTTTTGAGAGCCGTGACCCTGTGCGGAGGGGCCGTGGTGAGTGGTTGCTGGGGCAGTCAGTAGGTGAATGGGGCTGCATCAGAGACCCTAGGAGACCAACCAGACGCCTGATTTATCTGCAGTGAGAATGATCCTGCCAGGGCGCGCTGGAGGCTCCTGTAGCCCCGTGTGCTGCCTCTGGTGGGCGTTTTAGTATCTGTAAAGTTTGATTTCAGCCACATAATAATACAGCTTGGTACCACTTAGTAATATTAATCTTTTTGTTTTAGCCATGTTACTTAGGTCTCTTTAAAAAGTGACCTAGTTGTTGGCTACATTTCTGTCGCAGTAAGGGTTTTAGTGTCTTCTGACACAGATGGAATAGTAAAAATGCCAGAGGTTGCTGTATTCTGTCCCATTGCCTTATTTTCATTCCTCCTGACAGAATTCCCATTTTCAGCAATGCCAAAACGAACAGCAAGTGACCCCAGAGCTCTGCTGGGTTTTGGCAATGTGATTCTTAATGGGCCTCTCACACAGAGTGTTGCAGTGGGGGTGCCAGGGACAGCTTTCTGGAAGCAGGTCTGGTTTGGCCGAACCACCTTTTCAAAAACTTCTTTTTGTTTTTGAAACTTTTTATCAGAACCTAAACAATTCTTTAACTCATCCGAAGTATTTTCGTTCCTGTAAATCATATTTAATCCTCATCTGAAAGAGAAAGGAGGCTCTTAGTGACCCCAGTGACTCTGAGTGGCAGCACTTGCAGCTGGTTTAAAACTTTTTACTCTCTCTGGAAATAATGATCTGATGGAATCTTGGACTAGGATGCTATTATCCTTGTTCCTTGAATGCTTTGTTTATTATTTACTTTGCTAATTTTAGAATAAACCAAAACAAATGGCAGTGGACTATCACCATTGTGGAAATGTTACAAAGATGCAAGGATTAGTTTAATACTTTGTCTGTCATTAGAGGTCTAAGGGAGAGAAATAACTTGAGAATTGTTACGTTGTACTCAGTGCAGTGCATAGGTCAAAGTCATGATCAGTGTCCTAGGAAGCCTTTCTCTTTTGGCTGATACTGTATTAATCTGTTTTCCCCTTGTTGCATTCTCTCTTCTAGTGTTTCCAGGTTGCCTGTAGCATCTCTTATGTTTGATGGAAACAAAACTCTTCCAATCTACAGGGAGAGTCTGACACAATCAGGGTACTTTCAAGTTGCTTGCTAAGTAAGAGTTGTAAACTGATCTTAGTTTTCACCCTCATTGTGCAGAATGACTTAATTAGAACGTTAAGTTCAGGGTGATGAGGCATTTTTTATTTTCTCTTGCTGTAAAAGTTAATGGGCCTTGAATTCATGTTATAGTTGATTCTGTCTTTTGTTTTATCCCAGACATGGCAACTGTGTATGCTCAAAAGAGGACAGCTTATAAATCCAACAGAAAGCCTATGTGCTACGTTATTGTTTAGCATTCCAAACGTAATATGAAAAATGTGGCATTTCTGGGTTACTTGCCTTGAGATAACTTTATCATGGAATCAGAGAATGGCCTGGGTTGGAAGGGACCTCATAGGTCATCCAGTCCCAACCCCATCCCGTGGGCAGTGCCACCCACTGGGTCAGGCTGCCCAGGGCCCATCCAACCTGGCCTGGAACGCCTCCAGGGATGGGGCACCCACAGCTCTGGGCAGCTGTGCCACTGTCTCATCACCCTCTCGGTGAAAAATTTTCCACTGACATATAATCTAAATCTCCCCTTTTTTAGTTCAAAACCATTCCCCCTTGTCCTATCACTAACTACCCATGTAACAAGTTGATTTCCCTCCTGTTTATAAGCTCTCTTTGAGTACTGAAAGGCTGCAATGAGGTTTCCCCAGGGAGCTCTCCCAAGAGGTCTCCCTTTATGGATGATCTCTGTGCTGTGGGTGCCAGCGGATGCTGCACTACGGTAGGTGGCCACACAGAAAAGTTCCTTTCACATCCTGGCTCTATAGTTCAGTGAGGTGAACAATACTATCTACATCCAAAAAGCATTCAGAATTTCTAAGTACTTAATCACAGATTCAGCTTCAGGTATTACTCTCAAGCTTGACCATTTTTGGTGATGTTTGACTTTCTCATAAATGATGCTTGAGTAGTTGGACCTATGTGATGGAGCCCTTGACCTTGTCCGTGTCTTTTTTGAAGTACTGTCTGGTGATTTTGAGCAGTGTGGTTTAGATGAGTCCTTCTATAAAGTATTCTCTCATACTTAGTATCCCAGCTCGGTACTTTTTAAAATCACGTGTGTAGATAGAGATGTTCTTGAAAAATGATATAAAGGAGATGTAGAGAAAAGCAAACAGTTCCAGCACGAAAGCGGTCTGATGCCAGGTGCGTGTGAGCCAGCTCAGACAAGTAGGTCCTTTGCTAGGAGCGATATGCTGGATTCCTAGCAGGCAGTGTCAGGTATGGCAGATGACTGTGTTGGGAGCCGATAGCACACCTACTCAGTGCATGACACACACCATTTTGGCTGAGGAAATGTAAAAATAAACATAACTGATACGTGTTGCAGCTACAGGGGATGGAAATCAGGAAAAAAGGGAGAACATTTGAAAAGACAAAGACTGTTTGCACATCTGAGTGGAAACTTTCTCTTATCAGGAATATTGGAGGGACTGGTATGCCCTAACCAATGCTACCGAAACGCTCCAGTGGCTCAGCAAAGGCCAGTGTGGGTGCATCAGGGCTGCCATGGGGCTGGCTGCTTGGTGCTGCTGTGTTCAGCACTGTCCATGGGTGTACCAGGAGAAGCAATGAGAGCTAGTCTTCAGTCTCTCCTAAGGGAAAATCTAAGTTTAAAGCACGTCCACTTGCTACGCCTCAAAAATGTTTGGCGACTTTGCCTACTGTACACAAGCTACTTTGTGCAGCAGTAGGAAGGTGAGCCCTTTGAACTTGCATGTAAGAATTTCCTCTCACGCAGCTTACGCTTTTACCTCTCTGTGAACCCTGTGGTGCAATGCTGACAGTTCGTTGAATATCCGCAAGGCAAGAGCGCAGTGATGTGCTCCCCTGCTTGCACAACCTGCGGGACTGAAGCGTGCTGTGTGCGAGCATCAGGAGAATAATTAAGGTATATAAGCTGATGGTGTGACTGAAGGAAAAAGGGAACACGTATTGAATATGTATGCATAACAATATTAGGCAGTGCATTGCTGCCTGGGAAAACAAATCAGCTTGTACATCAGCGCACTACAGTGCAGCATGGTTCAGAACATCAGTTTGAGTCCTGGGGACGGTGCAGCCACACGGGCTCACTTAGCCAGTCGTTGCGTGCCGCAAAAATGTGGCTGCTGTGCTTCTGCTGCAGAGCTAGCTCACTTCAGGCTAGCTTGGGGGTCTCTGCAGCATTGTGGTGTAGCCATACCTGACATCTCCAGCGTTGTGCATTAATAGCAGTACGGTAGTGTGCTCTGCGGCTGGGAGGAGGAAGAGACTGCTCAGCTCGATGAGCACTGTTTCACTTTCTATTTTTTTCAAATGTTCCGTTGCAAACAACGATTTTCGTATTTTTTCTTTTTGTAGCTGTTGTAGTTTGTAACCTAGGTTAAAACCGGCAGCTCTCTAAGCAGTAAATGTTAGGCGACTGGTTTGATTACAGCCCTACAGCGTCTTGCAAAAATAGATTTGAAACATTGTCACAGTTGATTTCTTTTCTGACTTTCTTCCCTTGTTTCTTTCTGACTTTCTTCCTGCCAAAATGTGTTCCCTCTACAGGACTGAAATCCTTTGGTCTTGCGAAGCATAAGACCTTGGCTAGGAGTGTAGGCTGGATTTCTCTTGTCATGTTACGTGTCTGTACCCATGCGATTCACTCCACAGGTTCTGCATTAAGTTTATAAGCTGGTAATGAAAAACCATTCATGCAGTGATACTCTTATGGCTGTGTTCACTTGCAGACACCATGATGGTTAGCCACCAGAGTACGCTGTGACGTGATAGTCTGAACACAGTATCCCCTTCCTGTGTCTATTCTGTGCATCTAGACCAGGGGCAAAAGTTGCTTTCATGATGCAGAACATTTCATTCAGTCCTGTCATACTTGGTGGCAGCAACTTTCTTCCTGCCACAGGATCCTCTCGTGTCGCGTGTTCTGTTCCAAAGGATGGAGTACTGGAAAAATACTTAAACTGGATTGACCAAACTCTAAGAAATGATCACCCAGTGAAGTTCCATCCTAACAGCTGGTGTGCAGTCTTACCACATCTTCCATGTTCCTCAAACAGCATTACACGTGTCAGTATCTCTCTTGTCCTCCCTCCATAGCATGCTCTGATTTGTTGTCAGCTACTGTTCAGTGCATCATTATAGCAAAGACAGGCTTTACCCTTCAGATCTGGTAAGTTTGCTCGTTTCCCAGAAGCATGTGGTGTCTAGGAAACACTTGAAAAATTCTTTTCTGGTATGAATAGTTGACAGTGGGTTTCAATACAATGAAGGATAAGCAAGGTTTCCAAGTGTTCAGAAGGAACTGTTCATGCTGTTAGTGGTATTTCTCTCTGATATGTTAGCAAACCTGCATCTGAAGGGAGAAGAGTAAGAGTCCTTGAACTCCAACCCTTTTGAAGTGGCACTTTAGGCAAGTGGACGTGCTGCAGGTCCTTGTTCAGATCTTGGAATGCAGTGGATGAATAGCTGCCTGACAGCCAAAGGCAGGAAAAACAACAGAAAGAACCCACAAGGTACAGATTCCCCAGTCCATTTGATTTGGGAGGTGCTGTGCATTCAGGTGATTTAAAAAAAAAACTCACAGATCTTGTGTATAGGCATTACAAGATAGTTCACATGTATTTCATGCCTGTGTCGTAGCCCCCAGCAGTTAATTTGTCTGTATGGAAGTGGTGCCTCATAACAGCTGGCTTGGGGAAGTTTGCAGATGATAGTTAAAAAAGCTGCTACATATCATGTTTCTTCTGCAGCTCTGGTGTATGTGCACTAGGGAGCTCCAGAAAAATGTCCTGAGCTAATCTGAACTTCTGCAGCCACTGCTCATCAGCTGGTGTTGGCAGTGAGGTCCTCTCACAAGCCAACACTTGAGGCTGGGGCCCAGAATAGCAGTCCAGGGGACAAAGCTGTTCCCTGAAGAGCCCTTCTGGAACAGTGGCTTAGTTTTGCTGCCTGTTCTGGTGTTCTGAGCTGCTGCGTATCCTCACCTGAGTGCTGAGCAGGCAGGGAACAGAAAATCATTTCAGAAGCTAGCTGTTGCTGTTACCACATCTCTCGTGTTCTTCTCTGTAATGCAGTGGTGACTTCTGAAGCTGCAGCAATGTGTGCCATCATCCTCCCCCTCTGTGACAGACGGATGCATCTGCTCCTTAACTCTCTGTCCTTTGGAAGCGGCACTGGCAGTCAAGAAAATGGCAGGCTGCGGAAGCAGAAAATTCATGGGCTTTGTAACAGTTGCAGGACTGGAAGGTGGAAATTCAGAGGTTGCTTTGTAGCTCACGTCCCATTTTCGGATCAGTCTCACATTGTGCAGTGGCAGCACAAAGGTTGTGACACTTGCCTGCAAGATTATGAGGGTGGTTTTGGGGAGAACTTCTCCAGTGCACCAGAGGGAAGCAAAGATCTGTGGTGAGAACTAGTTGTATGCTCTTCACCATAGCATGGGCGTGCTTTGCTGGTGTTACAAAATCACTCTGTTCACTGAGGTGAGAACTCAGTCTGTGCATTGCAGCCCAATGCTGTTACTGCCTGTTGCTTGGACATTTGTCTCTTAGGAGGCACTTTGGGATTGCAAATGTATTCCAAGGACTTTGAAGATAACACTTGATACGTTTTAATTCTTCAGGGTCACAATGAGAGTTTTTCCTTTCATTCTGCAGTCTTTACCTGGCCTAGAGGCACTGTGTTTTTTCTCCTTGTGCGCATTTATAGGAGTGCTGCTTGTAGGTGCCAGTTCCATGGCAGGACACGTTTCCATCCTGCACGGGGCTGCAGATCCATCAGACTAGAATTTTGCTTACTAAATGTTACCTTTCCATTCTAAGTAAAGCATTTAACTCTGATGTCAGAATGCCTGGTTGGGCATTGTTAGTCATTTTTGGTCTTGTAGGTTGAGACAGATGGCACTGCACAGCAGCAGGAATGTTCCCTCCCACTGGTGGCCTCACAGCAGCAGTCCTTGGTAAAGACCTATATGGTGTTGAGTGGTAAAGCAAACTACTGGCTTACACCCTGAAACACTTGGAGAAAATATTTCAGGAGTTGTCTTGTTTATCTGGAAGAGTTATTCTTTCTTCATTTCGCTGGACAAGAATAAACATCTCAACCAGGATGACATTTTGAGAAGCTTGAGAGTAGAAGTTTCCGCTAGCCATGTGACGCTGTGAGTGACTGTCACATTAATGGCTTGGTTACTTCTGTGGTTTTTCATATGGTGACGTGCTTAAAAAATAAATACTTTTTCTCTACAAAGGGTTTAAAGCGTCTCATCTGAAAGCTAAAAGGAGAATTGTGATGAAAACGTTTGCACTTTTGGATAGGGTTCTTCTCAACACATTCAAATTAGAAATGAATTTGATATGATAACGTATTGTAATTGTATATTAACTGTAAGGTAATAATTGATGATACAGAAATGACAATGAAATCCAAAAACAAGTATAATTTCTACCCCTAAACCTCCCTCCCAGTGTTCTACAGCACAATGATGGCTTCAGGCTTTCTTTCTTTTTTTAAGCATCCAGCTAAATCAGATGAATGAATAATTAAAAGAGAGACAGCTAAAGACTATAAAACATATTTTTGGAGAGCAAAAAAAAGTGGAAAGAGACTAAATTGGAAGGTGGATGATTTTCTTACATTAAAAAAAAATAATAATCAGGAGGCTTGCCACCCTCCTGATACAGTTCACAAAGGAAATCTCATTGTAAAAGTAGAGCCTATGGTCGGCAAAGTAACATCAGCCTGAATTGTTCATAGTCACTGCCTAATTTCTCCAAGAGGATAGTACTTCAAAGACATTAGTTGTTCAAATGGAATCAGGAAAGTGGGTCTGTAAATTATGAACTGGAAAGTATGGCTGGGATCTGAAATAGTAGTTATAAGCATAAGTAGACGTTATGACGCACATAGGAAAGTGTTTTCTTCACCTGGTGAGTGTCAGAAGACTGGAGACTTCAAGGTGGTGTGAGCTGCTGACTGCAAACAGCGAGAGTTCCTGAAGCCATCAGTTAGCACTTGGATAAGGATCCTGCTTAAATTATACAGTAATAACCCTATTTTGATGGCAGTGGGATTGTGCTATGATTAAAATCTTGGCGTTGGTGCCTGTTACCATCTTCCTTTTCTAGCAGTTCAGTCTTCTGGTGTGCGGCAGATGTTGTTGACTGAATCATTTATGATGGTTTACTTGGATATACACAATAAATGACCACTGTGTTACACTTCAAATGCAGTTCTGTTCTTCCTGAGCTCCTACGCTTTACTTCTCATTAGTAGTTTTAAAGTAATCATGTTATTCCTTTTGTTATCTACGAGTAGTGACAGCAGAGCTACGTTTTGTGATAATACCCTGCAAAAAAGCAGTTGTCCATAAATCAGTAGATTCTGTGCTATAGCTGGGATGTTGGGGAAGAAGTCAAAGTGACACAAGTTCCACGTTGGAAAAAGGGAAAAGTCATAGAAGAAATGATATTTCAGAGCTTTAGTATTGGCTTGAATTGCTGGGCAAGAGTGTCTGATTTGTTGCAGCAACTACACCAAGAGCTTGGGATAAATTGCTGGGTATGCTTGTGCTGGATGTTCCACTTGTCAGATTTTGGTAAATGTGCATTGCAGTGTTCTCCGTTGTCAGCATGCTTTCTGCAGAGTGTTGTTTTTGAAAGAAGGAGGGAAAGAAGTTATGATTTCACAGGTGTCATGATTTTTTATTAATTTATTTATTAATAGTTACAGTGAAGGAAGATGAGTGTTGTGTAAATTAACTTAAACGTGCTTCCTTGAATGGTGAATCCAAGCATGGTGAAGAGAAAGTAAATTTACTCACGATATTTATTCTCATGGTTCCTGATTGGTAGCCTCAAGAGTAAGAGTTAATCACTAATGAAAAGGAAGCAATTGTATTTGTTTTAACTCAATTACACATACATTTTGTGAGCAAAAATGAGTGATTATTTCCTGAAACATTATTGAGTGTTAGGAGGGCTACGTAGGAGGGCACGGTCTCCATAGAGCTTTGAATAATTACAACCAATTTCATGACAGAATGGTGAAGACAAAATGTCTGTTTAATATTTAATTAATATCTCCAAATATTTCCTTGGATGGGAGTGTGTTTACTGTCTATTTGCAACGGACATTGATCAGATAAAAATCAAGGTGATGCTACTATTGCTCTTTAATTATCTATCTAAATATGTCACTTTTTAAATGTAAGATATTTTTCTCTAAACATTTGTTTGTTTGTTTTCTGTCTTTAAGATAAAGCACCTTTGTCAAAGAGTTTGTTACTAGTCCCAAGTGCCATCTCGATTCTATTGACTCTGCTCTTCCAACATTATCAGAAGTTCTTTGCATATAACCTGCAAGCTATAAAAGAGGATTTTCAGGTAAGGGTCAGTTAATTTTCTGTGGAAAGAGACTGCAAAATACTCTTCTGTGCATTTTTTCTCAGTCGTTTTCTCCTCTGGTTCTTTACCTTTGTTTACTGTTGTGGACCAGCTTGTTTTTAGCTTTTATGTCATAGAATCAGTTGGAAGGGACCTCCAAAGGCCATCTAGTCCAGCTCCTCTGCAATGAACATGGACACCTACAGCTAGATCAGGTTGCTCAGAGCCTGGTCCAGCCTGACCTTGAATGTCTCCAGGGACTTCCACTCCCTCCCTGGGCAACCTGTTCCAGTGCTTCACCACCCTTACCATCACGTCAGTTGGCCACTGTGTGTAATGGGCCATTACCCACTTTTTGATTGAAGTGAGAAAAACTGATCTGAAACTCTCAACAAAGCCTTTCACTTCTGTCTTCTGTCTGGGAAGTGATTGTTTTTTGTGTCATCTCTCCTTCCAGCCACTGGCATCTGGGAAGCTTGCTGTGAGTGAAGTGTGAATTAACCCATGTAGTAATGCAAATATTTTGGTATGAATGTCAATATCCTCTTGTGCATAGTTTTTTGAGCTGGAGAGGACCATTGTCATCAGCTGGTCCTGGTAATCTACCATTTATTTTAACAGCAGAGGCTGTAGCTTTCACACTGTAACTTCTGCTATAGTGAATTATAAGAAACTGAAATTTTCTGTTGAAGTCAATTGTTGTTTCACCTTTGAGAATTCCGAAAGAATTTGTCATGTTCCACAGTTACCTGCTGACTTGGTTAACTATCTTATTAGATGCTTGTCGCTTATTCCTTGTTCAAACTAGGATACTTTATCTTATAGGGATTACATCTTGTAAGTTTTTTTTTTTCTGAGCTTAATTAAGAATCCTCTAATATCAATTTTAGTTTACAAAATAATGCATGTGGAAGTGACTAGATAAGGTGGTTTTTTCCTTCTATTTTTGAAATGTCATGCTATTGCTTAACAGAGAAGGGTCAGCTTCTATAATTAACTTTCCCCAAATATTGTACAGTCAGATCTAAAGAAGTAGACAGTATGCTTAATGCTTTTGAGAATGCTGACTGTAGCCTCTAAGCCTTAAAAATTGTTAGACCTAGCCAGTGATCTCCATGCACTGTGTTTTTTTTTGTCAAGTACAAGAGCTGCATTATAAGGAAATTTTGTGGGTTTGGAGTTTGTTTCTTTTCTGAAGTTTGTCTTTAGAAGGGTCTACTCTTTCCATTTGTCTGAGCTTCTTAAAAACATTAGTAGCTGTGTTTTATTCAAAGAAACCATCTTTGTAGTGTTTTAAGCAAAAATATCTGTGAGTACCTCTAGAAGCTAAGATATTTTTATTGTGATGCTTTGGGAAATTTGTGTGAGTTATTTTATATTTTTTTCTTTCCTGAAATTGCTGTTTCGTTTATTGTCATAATAAGCTATCTAATATGTAGTTGTATATCTCCAAGATTAGGAAGAAAATATCATTTAACTCCTACATGATGCTAATATTCAAATAAAAACATTGAAAAAAATTTTGTTGTAGAATAAATTTATCTACAGGGATGTGTTTAATGGAATTTTTCCAGTGGCCAAACAGGCATTTTGGATACAGGAGAACAAAGTTGGAAGACACCTATGAAGTATAGTATCCATCACAAGGAGTTTGAGTCAGGCTCTGCTGGGTACAGTCAGGGGCATACATTTGACATACAAGGAGAGGCTGAGAGAACTGGGATTGTTTAGCTTGGAAAAGAAAGGGCTTAGGGTGGATTTTTCAGTGTGTGCGAATACCTAATGGCAGCAGGGGGAGTAAAGATGAGGGAGCCAGGCTCTTCTCAGTGGTGCCCATTAACATAACAAGAGGTGATGGGCACAAATTGAAATATAGGAAATTCTATTTAAAAAGAAACCTTTTTTTCTGTAGGGCTGATAGTACAGAGGAACAGGTTTCCCAAAGAAGTTGCATAGTCTCCGTCCTTGGAGGTATTCAGAACCAGACTGGACATGGTCAGTTAACACCCCACTCTCATTGACTTTGCTTTGAGCAAGTATGTTGGACTAGAGAGTCTCACCTCTACCGTTCGGTGTTTCTATGAAATAACGTCTGAGCAAATTTTTACTTTTTTTCTATGAAGCAAGTGGTACTGCGAGGAGGGAGAAATCAATGGATTTTGCATGCCTTGACTTTAGCAAGACCTTTAACCCTGTCTCCCATTATGCCCTTGAAGCCAAATTGGTGAGGTACATACTGAATAACTGGATGAACAGCTTGGTGGAAAACTGATGTTGTGATCATTGGTGCAAAGTCCGCTCAGCAGGTAGTAATTAGAGGAAGGCTCCTCAGGGGTCAATACTGGAACCAGTACTGTTTAGTGTCTTTGTTAACCAGCTGGATGATGGGATGGAGTGCACTCTCAGCAAGTCAGTGGGTGACCCCAGTTGGGGGCATGGGCAATATGCTGGAAGGTAGGACTGTTATTGAGAGAGACCTTGACAAGCTGAAGAAATGGTCTGGTGGGAACTTAATGAAGTCCTGCTTCTGGGATAGAATAACTCCAGGCAACAAGAGTGCAGGCTGGAGAGCAAGTGTTTGGGAAGCAGCTCTGTAGTGGAGGACCTATGGATCTGGGTGGTCAACAAGTCAAACAGGAGTAAACAGTGCTCTCCTGCATCCAAGAAGGCCAACCACTTCCTGGGCTTTGTTAGTGAGAGTGGCAGCAGATCCAGACAAGTGACCCTTCCCTGCTAGCTAACACAGTACTCCAGGTGTGATCTGGCAAGTACCCAGTTCTGGGATTCTTGGTGCAGGAAACCCAGGAACCCAGTGGAATGAGTCCACCAAGACAGGTAGAGGGACAGATAGAGCGTGTGGTGTATGAGAGACTGAGAGAACTGGGTGTGCCCAGCTTTGAGAATAGAAGGTGAAGAAGGAGGCACCCTATTGCTGTCTGCAAAGTACCTGGTCAGAAGCTACAGAAAAGCTGGAGCTGGCCTGGGCTTGGAGGTGCACTTTGGTTAGAGGAAGAGGTAAGAGACACAAGTTGGAACATGGGAAATCCTGCCTAGATAAAAGGATTTTTTTTTTTTTCTTTACTATGAGACTGGCCAAGTACTGCAACAGGTTTCCTAGAGAGGCTGTGGAACTCCCATCTTTGTAGGTCTTCAACACTTTACTGGACGTGGTTCCAAGCAAGCTGAACTGATTAAATCTACTTAGAGCAGTATGCTGGATTAGATGATCTCTGGACGTCACTTCAAAAATATTTTTTTCTATAACTCGTACAATTTTCTAGGGTTGTTTTTTCCATTTTTAGTTGTCAGTACAAACCAGGGTTGTGAAAATCGGAGTTTACTTGATTTAAATTGTAGATCTGTTGTAGCAGCTAGACCTCTTATTTGAAAACATCTTACTTTTAAACAGAATTCTTGAAATCTCTATCACATTCTAGTCCCTTATTTCCTTCCTTAAATGCTGTACTGTGTTTCTGCAATCTGACTTTAGTATTGTATTCACTCACTCTGAGCACAAATTCTCTAAAGAATTTCTGTGAGGGTAGAGGCGCTTAACATGACAATCTTTAACCTTCTAGATTTGGAGACTTGCATGTGGGAGAGCAATATGTCTCGATCTGAAAGACACATTCTGCAGCAGTCTGCTCATTTACAACTTTAGAATATTTGAAAGAAGATACGGCAGCAGAAAATTTTCAGTAAGTTCTAAGTTTTTTTTTTTTTTTTTTTGTTAACAGAAATTGTTTTCTACACTGTTTAGAATCTGGTAGTCTTGGATTAATATTGCAGCTTCTATTACTAATGCTCTGTGTGTAAATGTATGTAAAAGGGTTTTGAAGTGAATTGAATTTCCATAAGTCAAAATCTAGATTCATCTTGTGATCTGTGGATTATTCTAACTAAAGTTTGCATCTGTATTGATTGAAAGTTACTAGGTTCACAGAGTTTAATTTTGGTAACAAATCAAACTCTTTTTCATTCTTCAGTATCTAAACATTTAAATCTGGAATTATGCTGTGCTAAATATTATGTTTGTCTTGACTGCACTATTGTAGTGATTTTCTTACTTACTAAGAGATACTAAACTCTTATTTTCAAACGGTTGAATTTATTCAAATTAAACTTTTTCTTTCTAGTCCTTTTTACTGGGTGCTTGGATGCTGTCAGCTTTGTTTGATCTTCTCCTTGTAGAAGTTGCTCAGTATATATTTGGCATCACCATCAACAGCTTGCCTTCTGGTTTGTAAGTAGTTCCTAATGGGCTGGTTATTTTAGAAATGGTTTTAAGGGAATATTTTGTGTAGGTTTTAATTTAAAGACCTTTCTTGATGTAACCCTTCAAATTAAGTATAATCCTCTTTTGAACTAGTGTAAATACTTGTCATATAACTATTATATTTTCTAACACTCATTTACTCATTTTCTAATTGTGATCTGGGGTTAACTTATTTAAAATGTATCCACCTGACTTTCCATTCTGTTAGCCCCAGATCCATCGTCAGCATGATTGAGAAGTGGCTTGCAGTGCACAAATTAGTGCCGTGTTTATTTGTGTTCTGTTCAATAAACCTGAAAACTGAAATCAATTTGTTGCTGATTTCTTTATTAAATACCAAAGATAGCTTAACTCTAATTCATATCTTTATGTTCACTTTTAAATTCATATGCAGTTACACGCATTTCGTGCTGGTATTTCATATGTGTGTGTTTCAAAAAAGTGAGTGCTAGAGCATGTTATTTCATTTAGGGTTTGCATTTGAGGTTCTTAGAGCTTTAAGGTATTTAGTGATTGAGTTTTGCGTAACCTGTATTTGACGTTTCTGCCATTAGTAATTAAGTGTGTGTGTTACAGTAGAACCATAGAGCTTGTCAGAAACTTAACCACAACAGCTCTCAAGTGAGATCAGCCTCATATAGACTTGAGTTTCCGTATGTCACATGCTCGGAGACAGTAGTAAAAACTCTTGAGGCAAGACTTTAAATACCGAGCACCATACTAAGCTTTCTGATCTCTGGTTTTTTAGTGTGTCTCTTGAAAGCAGCTAAAGGCTGATCTAATAAGGAAGAAAAAGCAAGTTTTATTGTTACAAAGATATATATCTTGTAATGTGTGATTATTCAAAAGGAGTCTAAAGCTTGAGTAGTACTGCAGTTATTCACCATGTTTGCTGTTTTAATGTTTTTGTGCTGGAACATAAGCTACTAGTGTGTCTAAAAAAATTTAGTATTTTTGTCTGCGTAAAAAGATAATTTGTGCAAGATTAGAGTGTAATAAATGTGCATATCACACCTGCGGGGAACTCATGAGCAATTCAACTACTAAAATTTTTGATAATGTTTTATCTGTGACTGCAGAAGCTGTTGCCAGTTACAAAGAAATCTATGTTGAAGAAATTTCTAGGTGAAATATTTATTTCTTGCAGGTCCTTTCTCTTGAAATCATGCTGACATATCGATTGGGAGAGAATGAAGCTGATTTTAGGAGTGTGGGATACATATGCAATAGTTTCAGGATTGTTAGGCTGTGCAAATATAAACAATATATGATACCTTGAATCACAGTTTTTCAGAGTTTGTGCTTTATTACACCAATAGTTAATTCTTTTTTGGTGTTAGTCACAGTTTTCTGAGGTGACAAAAGTGATGGACAGCTTAACACATACTAAGTTTTAGTTCATTTCAGATTTACAGAAACTGTTGAGCAAATATGGAGAGGTGCCATTATTATTGTACTTCTCTCATAGTTACAGTGCAACAAACATCTGTCCCTTCTGGCTATACAAAGTTTTTCAGTGTAGCCAAAATGCTGGAACTGGAAAGGATAATCCCTTGTTTACATTACAGATTTTTCACTCTGTTTATATCATTTCACTGTTGATGTTACTGAGTGATCTTACACTCGCAGTTCGAAAACTCTTCCTGCGCACACTTCGGAGGTAATTGCGATAAAGGATTACGCTGATGACTCTAGCCTGAAATTGTTTAGAAACAATATAGTACAGTATAACGTCCAAGCAGGTACTGAGGTTCATGAGAAAGGTGGTAAAGGCTGCCCAGGGGTTGTAGGTTGTACCTTCATTCAACATCATGAAGGCGAAGCAGATGTGGAAGGGTACGAAGCAGATGAGTACTTGAGCAATCAAAGTAACTATGATTCTTATGGATCTCTCCTTGGCCTTAGGCTTCAGTTTGGAAGTCTTCCCACGGATAAAATTGTAAATAATGACTAGGTAGCACCCCATCATGATAAGCAAGGGTATCAAAAAGAAAAATATCAAGCGAGAAAAGTTCAACATATTTACTTCCCTTAAATGGATGATATCGAGCATTTTCATGCAGGTGGTAAAATTGAAGGCTTTGTCTGGATCAGAGCGTAGAAAGAGCAATGGGGAAGTTGTTGCAAGGGTCATTATCCAGATCCCAGTGCAAGCCAGCAGAGCTTTTTTAGTATTTTTCAGTTCTTTGACGTGTTTGGGCTGGACAATAGCCATAAATCTGTCTACACTTATAAAAGTGAGCAACCACAGAGCAATGGCTGGATAAAATACAGTGAAAGCACTGACAAGCCGGCAGAATGTATCTCCAAAAGGCCATGTTTCTTTCCTGTGGTAGATTATCCGAAAAGGCAAGGAAAGTATAAAAACGATGTCAAGTAACGCCACATTCATCATGTACACGGTTATGGTGGTTCTCTTCTTGGTAGTGCAGCTGAAAACCCATAGTGCAGTGGCATTCACTAACAGTCCCACTGCAAATACAAAACTGTAGAAGACCAGGGATGAAATCCTGTATTCTTCAGGGTGGTGACTCTCAGGCATCATGTTGTAATTGGATTTAGGAATAGTTGTTGCACCCCATAAAAACCCTGAAAATAGATGAAGTTTGAAAAATTATTCTCCTTCAAGTAAAAACTTTCTTTAAAAAACGAATGAGCATTTTCGTAGGATGGTATTTAATAGTCAGATTGTATTGTTCAGTTGGAAAAATGTGCTACCTTTGCTTTTTCTAACTACAAATATGTACTGTGCCATGAAGAAAGTATGTGTGCTGTCAGACTTATGAGAAGTGGTTTTGATAAGTTAGTTTTAATTAAATGTTAAACTACTTAGGAGGAATGAGAAAGTCAGGATTGCTCAGCTGTTTTTGGGTGTGTTCCAGTAGCTGATAATTAGATAGCAACAGCTGTAATTGAAGCAAGAGAGCAATTTTCTAAAGAAAATATTGCTTCAAGTTGTCCCTGTTGAAAAACTAATGACTAGTTATGAAAAGAAATAGGTGAGCATGGCATGTAGTGACATTTGGATATGCTAAGTGAACTATTTACATTGCATTTTATTTGCGTAGGAGCTACTTAGATCCCAAAAGAATAACTGCATGCTGCTGCTCATAAAAGACATTAAAATCTATCTTAATAGCTGCATAGGATCAAATAAAGTCATTAATCCCAGGGCTTCAGAACGAACCACCTGACACACAAATAGACTTTTTTTATAAAGACTTTGATTTTAGAAAAATAAAAGGATGGGAAGCAGCACAGTCTCCAGCTGGGGCCTGTGTGAATAGCATTTTGGGAAAAAGTTGCTTACATAGCTGTTAGCCAGCTGCACCCCAGCATAGCAGTGTTGCTTCTTTCACCTGGGAGAGTCTGAAACCTGAAATTTCATTGTGCACATGTAACTGATGAGATTGTCCCCTAGCTTACTCTGGAGCTGCTTGGGGAAGGGAGATGCTACCTGGTGCTTGCAGGGGTGCTTTTGTGAGCCCACCCTTCCCCCTCTTTCCTGGCTCTTGGTTTTATCACACTTCTATGACTGTGTGGGGGAGCTCCTCTCGCTTGGCCCTTTACCCAACCCTGTGGCAGCTTTCTGAAGAGGAGGAGGAAAGAGTGATGTAGTCATTGGCTGATCTTCCTACTTGTGGCAACCATCTAAATAACTCCAGCAGCATCATTTAGGCAGCAGAACATCCTCAAGGGAAGAAGAATGCCAAGTTCCTGTGTGTTTGTTCCTCCAAAGTGGAAAATGCATTAAAGTAAAAATTCATGGCTACAGCTCCACTATTCTACACCTTCATTGTAATGCTTTATACAATGGTATAGGAACTTTCATATTGGATTGAAACAGTGTCTATTGGGTGTAGATGACATAGACTTGAAAGAAAATTCTTACAGCACATGCTTGTAGCACAGTTGAAATGTTATCTATTGTACCATCCCACTTTTATTAGATACATAAATTTGTGCACATATTGCTAGAAAAAATCCCACACGTTCTAAGTGATTTTTTTTTGACATTGTTGGAAATGCTTCAGAAACCTTATTTCAAAAGAGTATTTCTGCAAAGCTTTGTGACTGTGTGTAGTACACTTATGGTAATGTATAATGTGAAAAAATGCTTACAATTGCAGAGTTGAAGTCCTCATAAGCTTTAACTACAAAAGAAAAGGAACCCACTTATTTCCCTCTTGTATTTTCTGTTGCTAAGGGTTGTTTATGACGTAGTGCATTGCTACCTATATCAAGATCCTGACTGATTTAGCAGGTAAACTGGGAACTAACGTATAGGATAAGTAGAATTCAACTTTTGTAGATGGATATTAATAAGTAACATGAGTTTGGGTGTTGATTTTGCTGACTCCTTTGGACTTGCAGTGACTGTAATCACTTCTAGTCAGGTCCTGTTTCTGGAATAACTAGCAGGTTGATGTTGATGGGAAGAGAGGAAGCTGAATCTGGCCTGAGCTTGTAACAGGAAAACAGCATGGCTTATTTGCAGGTTATTTCAAGGTTGTGCCAATTAGGAAATATATCAGCAAATGGGCACACTGTAACAGAAAGTGGGGTTTTTGTACTCAGTTGTTGAAGTCGGTGTTTCCAAATGTGAGTTTAAATGTGTCAGCACTGTCGTGATGTATTTATTGTAAATTTACTTTTTAAGAATACAGAATTTACATAGATAAGAAACAATGACATTTGGGGAAAAAAAAGCCTATCTACATTTATATACAAGTACAACAATTCTGTTTTTATTATTATTATTATTATTATTTATTTCTCTCCCATCAGTAGCTGTCTGCATGGATTTCTGGTTAAAATCTCACAGATCAGCCCAGGTACCTCTGGTTGGGCAGTTTTGCCCTAGTTGCTACCTTGTATAATGGGAGCATTTAATTACTTTTGTTGATAAAAGCGCTTGCTGAGGAGCCCCTGGAACCACTGGCTTCCAGGTGTCTGTCTGTGGTAATTTTGAATGATTGACCTGACATCGGTCTGTATTTTATGTCAACCTGTTTCATATTTTAATTATGACTGATATTCTTAATGACTAATGAGAATTTTAAAGCCTCTTTAGGTGCTATGTGCAAGAACAGAGACCTTCAGAACAAAACCTGCATTAATAATTTTCCTTTGGATTTTTACGATAAGTTAGAGGACAGCAATTCCATTTAAAGGATTGTCTGTGCATCTCTCTTCCCAAACGCTCAGTCCCCTCCCCCTTTTTTTCCTCCTCTTTCTGTCCCTTGCACTTTCTCACATTTCCCTGAGGAGGACATGGCCTTCAGTGAATCATAGAGAGACCAAGCAACAGGATTGTCTTGTGTTTTTAGTTTAATGAAAATAAGTATTTTTTATTAATTTAGTGATAACATATTTATTAATGTTTTCAGTTATTATATATTTTTAAATGCATTGTAAAAATCCTGAACAACAATGTTTATGGGACTACTTTATTTACAGATGCATTCATTTTGCTTTAAAGGTTATTTAGAGAATGCTGCTGATACTCTGAAGATGTAAAGTACATTAAAGACTTACATTTCTATTCATTTGTCCTAGAACATATGCCTGTGTTCAGCTTCTGAAGAAAGAAGTCTATCTTAGCACTATACATAAACATCCGAGTTACTTTATTGGTGTAATATAATGGTTTGTTACTTACCTTTTGTACGCTGTGAAGTGTCTTCAGGGATGCTCGTTTCATAGCCCCAAGTCTGTAGAAGCTTTAGACTTCCTCTTCTCTGCTCAGCCTCACTATACTAAAATAGGTCTTTACAGGCAGGAAGCAGTGACGCAGCCTAGCTAGTTTTGAGCTGCTTATTGGTCGTACTTAGAAGTATCTTGTTAATGTTTCACACACATAGAAGTTAACTTGCAGTAGCTGTGAACTGGTGGTTCTAGTACCTTTTATAATATTTCCAGTGTGGTCAAACTGGGTGGTAGTTCTGCGTAGGTCTCCATGAAAGTAATGCCTCCTATTTATTTCCATGGAAACTGCAACAGCTACAAGGAGCACAATAACACTATTTGATAGAGCAAATTCTCAACTATAAAACACTCTTTTTCAACCTAGATGCCACCATTAGCTCTGCATTTTCACCAGTGATGAACAAGAGCCTGCATGCTACACTAGTAACAATCTGCACCAGTGGAGGTGACCACTGTCACCACTGCTGGAACACACCAGCACTGCATCACTGTCCTCACATCCACTGTTTGGTCTCCACAAACGTTCAGCAAGTGTCAATGAATGTCAGTGGGTGCCATTATTTCTTCATGAAGGAATTCAGTTCTGCACCTTTGCTCCATCCACCCTTCCATGTCAGACGCCATTGTGTCAGTGCCCCTCTGCTGCCATCTGTCACATGGCAACAACACGGAACAGAATATTGGTGGGAAGGTTCAACCTCTACTGCCATAGCACCAACATCCACCTCTGATGTCATGGGCCAACATCATAAAATAGGAGGCATTGCTTTGGAACAGCCCACATATATATCGTTTTAAAACACATTTTTAATTGTTTGTGGTATAATGAAAGCATGCTTTGGTTTGATGCTTAGGCACAAGGGTAACTGCAAGAATACACATCTTGGTTATGTAGAAGTTTCTAATAAGCACAACGTTTAAGTATTCTCTGTAGACTGCAGTCATTTGTGTGGAAATCCCCATTTGACTTATGTTGCCTGGAATAGTAGTCAGTCTGAAAGTGACAGGAGCTCGCTACATTTGAAATGAGAAGTTTGATTCACTTGAATACATTGCAGGTCTGTACTGGCCATAATTTACTAACACAACAGCAATGCTTCTTTATTTTATTTGCTGCCTGAAAAATAACAGCTTTCCTATTTAACAGCTTTGCAGAAAAATGCTCTGTAGAGAGTGTTTAGCCATTATTAAAATGGAATAAAATCTATAAAATGTGTCACTACAACAGACATCTGTGGTGGGATGGGAATATTCTGTGTCTGGTAGCTAAGGAAGACTGATTTCAAAAATCAGTCAGAAAAAGACCCAAGCTTTAAAAGGGCTGTTCAGAGGAGATGTTCCAGATTCTCTGCGGGTTGCTCATCAGCGGCAGGTCTCTAACTAAGCGCTAGGACATGGAAGCGTGCTATGGAGAGCTTGTTACCTCTGGTTGCCTCCTTTTTTCCCTTGCAAATGAAGTGAAAAGAAATGTGTGTTGAGGAAGGAAACAGTAATATTTCAGTCTCCACCTGACACGCAGTCAAGAATTTGCTGGGATGTGCACATGGCGCCAGAAGCAACCAAGTCCTATTGCTCAGATGTAGCCAGAATCAGTTTTGTTTGTAGGGTCATCTTTCTGTTAAGAGTAATGTCGGCAGTGATCCGCACCTAGTGCTAAAAGTAGCTTATGTGAAAAACACCCGCTGCCCTGGAGTCGTGTAATCTGTCTCTGTTTGGTAGGTTTGTGGTGGTGCACGGCTGCTCGCACAGATTGGTGTGACGGGTGACCTGACCACAGGGTGGGATTTGGTGTAGTTTTAAGTGTGTAGATTGGTGATATCTTTAAATATTTGGACTTTCCTTTTCAGATGAACTAATACTTATTTTTTGTGATCATTTCAAAGATCTCTCAAATGCAATGAACTGTAAATCCTGCCCAGTCCATCCTATAGAAAGATGAATAATTAAGCATTGCTTAGTATTTTAGAGTTAAGGAGTATCTTAAAGAGACATGTTTTACAGAGAACATCTGAAGGGCTAAGCAGTGTTGAAAACTGCTAAGTGGCTTTATCCTTAGCATAAGAACTCTGGATTGTGCCCCAGAAGGATGAGTCACCCATACTGTTTTCAAGTTTAGTGAAAGTTCATTGAAATTCCGTGACACAGGTATTTTTAAAAGGTTTAGAAAAGAGCATGCAGCTCCTGGAAGAGAATAACTAGGCTTTTCGATTCTTGTAGACAAAAGCATTTTATTTTTTGATAACTAATTTGCAGAACTCCTGAGGTCCCTTCTACCTGTGCTGTGCTATGGTCGTACCCAAACAAGCAAATGGAGAGTATTCCCCAGAGCTAAAGAGGGAGCACGGCATTGCTTCTGGGTGCATTTTGGCTGGGTGTTCAGGGTGGCTCAGCTGCAGGGGGGTGAACATCTGGATGTGAACGCCCAAGTGAAAACTTGCACTAGCTGTGGTTTGAGAAGTAGCTGGCCCCTCTGCTGTGTTGCATTCCCCTGGCTCTGCAGCTTCTGTTGTAGGAAGCACCTGCTGCTGTTTGTGTGTGCCTCTCATTCCGTACTGTTTTGTCGGCTAGAGATGAGTGGCTCACAGTGGTTTTCCTCAGAAGGGAGTGTTTACTGAAATAAAGGCTCAGTTCCATCCAGGCTTGTTTTTTTTTTGTTTTGTTTTGCTCTGAAGTTCAGGGAAAAAAGATTTTTAGTTGCACTACCTTCTGTTGAAGCCACTCTTGACTGGTTCAAAGCCAAGACTGCATGTCTGAGGAGAAGGCAGAGCATGCGTGTGGTCTGCTAGCCTGACCTCACTAGCAGCTGGTAAGCCTTAAAAGAAATCAGCCCGCTCACTTGCAGCGATGTGAAAGCGTAGCACTGAAGGGATTGTCTTTTTGCTGTTGTTATTGCAGAACTTATGTAGTGCTTGGTTTTTCTTTCTTGAGGTATAGCAGAGTGTGTTTTCCCTGTCCATTTAGCACGTAATGTAAGCTTTATCCAGCTGATGCAGAAAAGCTCTGCACTGGAGGGACAGAAGAATTACCTTCTGCTTCAGCTTGGTAAAGAGCAGGCTTAAGTTTGTGTTCTCCATTTCTTTCTGAACTTTGCATCGTTTGGACCTGTTGAGAAGAAAGAACTGAAGCTTCTTGCACAACCAGTGGTACAGGAAGCAGCTGCCTCCCATGTGCCAGCCTGCTCATTTATCAGCTTGCTGCTGTGGGTGAGTTCACAAATGCAATTTTGGGTTACAGTTCTCCATCTTGATGAATTGTGCCTCACTTTGTGTTCCCGTGTTGTGTTGTACCATGGTGAAGGCTAAGAACAGACAACCAGTTAAAAGTTGTGGTGGCACTAAATGCATGAATTTATTGCAGTTTTTTTTCCAGCTTTGCCATATACATCTTACTCTGAGGCTGGGTCATGGCATAGCTTCCCCTCCTCTCCTGCTCAACAACATGGAGTAAATAGAAATGCTGTGTGCAGCAGAGCTGATGGGATGGGAAACAGCAGCTGAAGAGGGCTGCAGCCCGGCTAGCTGTACCAGACATATTCTGGTTACTGTAGCGTATTGCTTTCTCCTCTGTGTTTAGTTAAATTTTGGTACAGTTTGAGGAAGGAGTTGCTGCTTTTTCCTTTTAAAAAAAATCAACATTGAAGTTGACATTCTGTCTTTCTCCTAAGGTTTTGTTTGTTTGTTTCTCATGTGCAGCCAGGACACATCCCATGTCACTGAATACCCTAAAAATACACAGTGCATCAGACTGGCAATTCCTCTGTTCAGCAGTGTCACCCTTTAAAAGAAGCAGAAAGAATACTTCAAAATGCATTGAAATGAAAGTTGCATCTCTGAGATGTCTGGTAGTGGACCAGAGATGGTGGTTTGTTACAGCAGCAGTCTCACCATCTATATGGTCACATAATATCTCATGGCAAGCACCAAAACAGCTCCGAGCTTGTTGATGAATTCATACTGCCTTTGGCAGATTTCTTAAAATGTTGTGTCTGTGTTCTGCTCTCCACCTTCGTCCTGTTGCACTGGGAAGCAGCTTTTCTTCTGCCAAAAAGTACAGATTTCTCATCCTAAATATTTTGTAGTTATTTAAAATTTCTATGAATATTCAGCTTCTAAAAAAGTCTGTGTGCATTGTCAGGAGCTACACAGTGAGTTGATTGTTCCTGTTTGGAGCTGTCTAGGAGACCATTTTCAAATATTCCTTCCAGACTGTGGCGTGTGATATTTTTACTGCTAAACTGCTCAGGTGCGTAGGAGCAGTGTTTCAAAACTTGATATGCCTCCCAGGCACAGAGTTAATGTTTCAAGAGAAATCTCTATATTGAGAGCTGCTTATATTCAGATTGCTGATGAAGTCTGGTGCAGAAGTAGAGAAAATCATTATAACTCCTCCAGAGCTCCTCCAGGAGCTTGGACAACCTCTGCTCAGTTACCAGCCAGAGATCAGATAGTCATAAATAAAACAATGAAGATGCGCTACACATGCTTTAGCATGTCAACAAAGTGCCTGAAGTCAGAGTGAGCTGCAGAAGTATTTGAATTGGAATACGCAGTGTCCTTTAAGTTCAAGGACACCTTGCTCCATGTGGCATTCTTGTGCACAGTGCCCAGCCCTGGCAGGTAGCTTGCTATCATGAAGTGACAGTCTTCTGTCAGTCTGGTGTTATTCTGTCCTTGCCACCTGTCTCTGGCACAGGTTAATGAATACAGGGATGTGCTGAGGTTGCGAGGCTTGGTTTGCTGCAGTGGGTGAAGTTGAGCTGAAATGAGAGGAAGTATTTGAGAGAGAAGGAATTGGTGCTAATCATTTGGACAGGCCAAAGCAGCTCAGCTCCTGCCACGTAGCAGCAGGCCTCTGCAGAGCAGGGTCGCGTGGTGCATCCTCAGCACCGTTCTTGGAGGGAAGTAGAGGAGAAGGTGAGCATGAGTATGCTCAGAGCATGGAACAGGCACCTGGGCGCCGGGATGGGTCCAGCTGATGCTGAGAGCTGGCAGAGGAAGACAGCCGAGCTGGCTGCTAGCAGATGGTTTTGGAGCAGACGTGCCGTGCTGTCATATCCTTTTTTGTTGTTAATGCCATGTGAAAAATACCAACGGAGGCGTGCTACCCAGATGCACAGAGAAGGCTGATTATCGGTGTGCCACTCTTTTTTGCACTTTGAAACACACTTAACGTGTTAGGCTTGGGAAGGCAAGAAATAAAAGCCTTTATCTCCTTTTCCGTCATACCCCAAGTCTGTATCCACCCTGTCAGGGGGTTCTGTGCTTTCTTACCAACTATTCAACTGCAGATCTGGAGAGACAGAGAGAAGGAGCTGAAACTCCTGAGATTTATTTCAAGAAAAAGCCTAGCAGAATAAGTCTGGAGATGGATTTGAGGTTCAATAATGTAAGCACTGAGTTTCGTTGTGTAAATGTTGTGTTGGTAAAGGTGGCATTAAGAGAGGAAGAGCCAGTAAGGCAAGGCCTGGACTTGAGTAGCTGTCCTTTTCTGAACACTTTCGTCCTGTACATCCCAATCATATTGGTTGTGAATGCATTTTTATTTTTGTCCTAGAACATCTGGTGCATTGGTGAACATGAGATCCTGAGTTGTGTCCAGTTCTGAGCCCCTGAGAACAGGAGAGACCTGGGCATGCTTGAAGGGAGCCCAGCAGAGTGCTGCCAAGGTGATCGAGGGACTGGAGCACCTCTCCTGTTAAGATAGACTGAGAGAACTGGGGCTGCCCAGAGAGAACTGGGGCTGCCCAGCCTGGAGAAGAGGAGGCTCAGGGGGGGATCTCATCAATGTCTATAAATAACTGAAGGGAGGATGCAGAGAGGATGGAGCCAGGCTCTTTCTGGTGGTGCCCAGTGCCAGGACAAGAGGCAGTGGGCATGAACTGGATCCAAAGAGGCTCCCCCTGACCACCAGGAGCACCGCTGTGCTGTGTGAGTGACAGAGCATTGGCGCAGGCTGCCCACGGAGGCTGTGAGTCTCCTCTTTGGAGACTTCCAGAAGCCACCTGGATATATGGTTGTTTTCATTTGCCTGTAATCAAGCTCTGTACTATGTGGTGGTGCAGCTCAAACAGCACTGCAGCAGAAATAGGAGGGAGTGCAGGCTCTATTTTGAATTAGATGCAGTGGAGGAAGGAAGGGCAGTAAAGGTGGAGGGATGTGAAACATCTCTATATTCCTTCATCTTTCTAATTTGACAGCATGTATAGCTAACCGTAAGAAATATGCCAATTGCCTGTAGCTCACAGTGCTTATTACTGTCTTGTGGTGTAGGTTATTTCCAAGATGATAGTGTCACAGTTACTTGAGTGCTTAACACATTACCTGCTATTAGTGGTGTCTTCTCTTGCCTCTCTTTACTGCCAGGCATCTCGTGGCTCAATGCTTATGTTGCCTGTTGCTAGGATCTTTGACATTTGGAATCAGGGTTTGGCCTCCAATAAGAAATAGTGCGAAATGCATTTTGACCTGTAGTGTGGCAATGATTAATTACTGTGTCAATGCTGCCACCTACGGATCTTTAGCTAGTGTAGCAACAGATCTTTGGAACAGCAGAAAACCGCTCATACAACTAGGTCATTCCTTTATACACCTCCTCTACTTAGCCAATTATGCAGGAGAACCAATTATAAAGATGGAAAACCATTTTGACCCTCCTGTGGAAGGGAGTTACCTCATTATTTGTGAGCTTAGTTATTTGCAGTTATGGAACTGCAAATTCTGTTGATGTTGGAAAAGTTATATTTCACATCCTGCAACAAGTCACCTTCTTGCATTTTGGTTTTGGACAATAAGATACAATTCTGAGAATGATTTGTAGGTGAATACATCCTTATTATAGTCTGAATTTACTCTGAAAAAGTGAAGAATTAGAAGACACTTTGTGGAGGAAGGAGAAGAAAGGGAATCAGTGTTTGTCCTTCTTCTGAAGTCCTTATATAACATAAGGATAAGGATTAATAAATTAAACAACCTTGAGCTTTTAAAGCAGCCATCTCCAGGTTTTATTTTATTTTGTTTGTCATATATGGCTCTGTCAAAATTAGATGCAGTAGCAGCAACTTTCTTACTGCAGCACATTGTTTTTCTGGAGGACTGGATGTTTGCGTTCTAAACCTTTAAATTATTTCATGAAAATGAATGATGCCTTCTTTCTTGCTAATGGGAGCAGGAAGCCTCCTTTTTAGGTTAGTAGTTGGCTCTTAAAGGTTATTTTCAGTCTACCTGGGGATGGTTATCTCTAAGAAAATCAGATTTTCTTTCTGTCCTTACTGTCAGCACAAGTATTTTTTTACCCCTTCTCTTCCTCTTTCGGGAAACAGCAGTACCTTGTTTGTTCCTAATGTTCAACCTCAGTAAAGGAAGACAGGAAAGTGGAAGTCCCTTTGGAATTCAGGAGGAAATCCTGTAGCTAATTGTGGATGTCTGTGCCAAACAGTGCTGAACAAATGATAGTTTTGGCTATTGTTTGTAACTTGGCTTACTGATGGTAGTGCCCTGTGTTACTTGGAAAACAGAGACTTGTAGTAGTTATTATGTTCTAAAAATATCCGTTGTCTGATATTCATAGTAGTTCTGCTGTGAGCATGGACTGAGAAAACATTTTTGTATTAAGGATCTGGTATCCTTTTGTAAAGCAAGTAAATTATCCCTTACGATCCCAGAATGAACTGTCTCCATTCTGATGATGGTCTATGACTCTTTTTGCCGTCCGCTTGGATCTGTAGAGCAGCTAATTATTTGATTGGGTAGCGGGGTAGAGGAAGGATGAATGATTTTTCAAAGCAGCTGGAGTTGTTAGTATGAGGAGATACTGTGTTGTATGTTTTTGTAAAATGAAGAGCATGTGATTGCTGTCTTAGGGTGGGGAGGGTGATTAACTTCACAAAGGAGGTCGCGCACTGACAGATGGTTTAAAGAAACTCCTCTGGATTTGGCAAAGAAATGGACAGAAGTTGGTTCGCTAATTTCAGCGGTTTTCTGAGGAGGCATGATTGTATGATTGAGTCTTTAAAAAGCAAATACGTGTGAGACAAGATGGTGCATATAGATAATAGTAAGAAAACTACTGTGGTTGCTCCTCAGGAGTGTGAAGAAATTAGAATGTTTTTTTCAGACTTCAAGGACTTGTACACTATGTGTAAAGAATAAGAATTTTGTATGTTTTTTTTTTTAAATTTCCTCTTTGCTTTGATTTTATGCTTACTGAATATATGCATTTTGTGTAGTCATCACTTTTGCTTCAGACACCTTGGTCTGTCTTTGTTTGGTGGTCTTAATGGGGAAGTATTTTTGCGAAGAAATCACTTCTTTGCCACAGCTTTTCTATTTTGTTTCTGTTTTGTCATGAACAAGCTAAACAATTTCCTGCCAGCAACTTGGACTTTAGAATAGCCAAAGAATTGTCTTTGTAAAAAGAAAATATGAGCTGAGGGCAGGGACCAAAACAAGGTATGAAAGGTGTCTTAACCAAAAAAAAAAAAAAAACCTACCAACAACAGAAACCCCACCCCAAAAGCGTGGGAAACTTTAATTTTCAAGTACTGTGGAACAAGCCAAACTGTGTGAATAATATGAGCATTAAAACCTCTTTTTACTAATCCTTAGCCTTTGAAGAAATGTTATGATGTCTGTTACAATGTACTGATTATAATGTGGTAAGTTATGAGAAGAGATTTTATTTCCTTTTTGACCAAGAATTCAAAAGGTGTTTGAAAAAAAGGCTCACTCAAGAAGAGATGAATAATATTTACTGTAGAAGAGGACCAAAGAGTAGCCAATTGCTGTACTGTTCTACAGAATTGCGCTCAAAATCTTGAACTGTGGATGTATGTATCATGTCTCAATAGCCAGCTCCAATTTATTGCTGCCACAAAAATGTGCCATAATAAATAATGCAAAAGTAGCTTCTGTGCTTGACAGCATGGTCATCATGGATTGTCATCCTTTGTGGCTCCAGTCTGTCTAAGCTTTATAGTAAATACAGAACATGATGAAAGGTCGTTGTTTAGTGCCTAAATCAGTGGGGAGCTGGGAGTAAAGACCCTCTTCAGCCCATCGTGTAACTGAATGTTCCCTTGCCTCACTTAGGGGTGAACTGGGTGGTGTGCTGGCTGTGTGGGATCGGGAGAGTGCATAGAACTGGAATGTCTGTGCTGGAATGCAAAGCCTGCTAGTGCAGTGCAGGATCAGTTGTCAGAAGCTGATAGGGAAGGCTGAAGCTCTCATTTGCTTGTGGTGCCCAGCTCTCCCTCCCTAGCTCACACAGCTGCCAAACTTACCTGTGCGATTAGTTCTAGGATGCTGATACAACCCTGTGCCTCTCTCTGCCCTTCTTTTATGGTAGAAACATGAAACAGATTAACATAAGGGACAATCATTAAGTCCAACTCCTTGCTCTACACAGGACTATCCAAAATTCAAACCATATGTCTGAGATTGTTGTCCAAAACACCGTATAGTCCAAAAATATGTCCAAAATAAATATATTCGATACAGAGATAAAAGCCAATCGCCATTACAAGTTGGACCATTCCTGATAAAATGTTGCACTTTTAAGACTATATGCTTCTCAAGGGCCTCTTGAAGTGGGTGTCTACCTTAAAAGAAGACAAGTTGCCCACTCTTCTTGGTTTGATAGAGTGGCTTAGGAGGGACAGCTTACCAAAACAAGTGTCGTGGTCTTGAACAACTGCTAGACTGCTCTCTGCTGTTCAGATTCATAAAAAATGTGATAGCCTTAGCTGACATTTGTAGAAACATGTTTTTTATTGTTACCAGGTTATACCTTCCACTCTGTTTTTTCATCCCAGACTTGGAAGGCATTTTTGCTCAGGCTGCAGGGTATGCCACTACCTCCCTGTGGACTTCTGTAGCTCTAGCGAGCCATGTGATAATATGTCCGTGCATGATGCTTTCCTCATCACTCGCCTTGCCCATTGGTATTGTTTTGAAGATCGTATAGCAGTGGTAAGTCACACGTCTGCAGGATTGTAGCCTTTTGTCTTCAGGCATTATCAGATATGTAGTCAGAGATTTCTCTTACCTGTTCTAGGGAGTTTACTCTGATATCTTTGGAGGGACAGAGACCTTGGATATTGAGTTTCTAAGTCTGTGTGCCCGACTGAGGTAGGTTCAGATTCAGTAGGATAGGTAATCCCTCTTTCCATTAAAATTTAATTACCAGGTAGCAATAGCTGACAATACCATGGTGTGTTGCATATGCACAGAGAGTGAAATATCACCTTCTTTCTTTTCCAGTCAGTTGGTGTAACTTACTTTGCTTATCGACAAGTTGTTGAGTGGGATTTTGAACGCTTAAGTTGGGTGTGTCATGGGCAGGTAATCTGAGGTGATTTCTTAGAGCTGTTTTTAAAAAGTGTTTTCTTCTGTTCTAGAGCCAGTCAGACTTGAGGGTGCCTTTTCCAATTTCCTGACAATACAGAAAGATAGGGCAGGATGCAGACAAGTTAATTATGATGGCACCTCTCCATCTGAGAGACAACTTCAGTCCATAGACTATCTCAGCTACCAAAGCAGTCATTCCACATCTACCTCTTTCTTTTTTACTGTTGCATTCTGGCATAGTAGCTTTGGAGATTGGTAAAGCGCTACACCCTGGTAAGAAACAGTCAATCAAAAGGAGAAGTTATTTTTAGCAGCTCTTAAATAGGCCGATATTCCCTTGGTATATGACAAAATATTTTGTGTTTTAAAACCCATTTTTGCTCTTATGTTTTTCCTTAAGTGTCTTGTAAACTTAAGAAAATAAAACCGTATCGTTAAAGAGATGCTCAGAAATAATGTGCGCTTTTCCATGGATGACTTTTCTGTCGCTTATCACCATTAATTTTTTCAAGGGCTTGATGAAAGAGGATTTTCGTTTGTTTTCCATCACTTAATGATCCTGTTCCATAATGAGGTTTTAATTTCGTGCTGTCCTTCCTCACACTGTGTTTTTTTGAGTCTGTGATTACCATTTCTTTTCACCTTTTTATGAACATAGTGTTTTGTTAGCTGTGCGCTCTGGCAGAAGTGTCAAAGAACATTAAAGCCCGTATGGTTGAAGCAATATAACAGCCTGTGCTTTCCCCCTTTTCTCCTTAAGATTTTACCCAGAGTTAATCCCTACATCACTTCTTAGCAAATCAGCCTGCTTGACATTTCATCTAAGCTTGTGTGTTTCACAGCATCACAGAATCCCGGGATGGCTGAGGCTGGCAGGGCCCTCTGGTCCCTCTGCCCCAGCCCCGCTCCAGCAGGGCACCCAGAGCAGGGTGCCCAGGCCCATGTCCAGGCGGCTTCTGGAGATCTCCAAGGAAGAGACCCCACAGCCTCTGGGCAGCCTGTGCCAGTGCTCCGTCCCCCGCACAGCACAGCCGTGCTCCTGGTGTCAGAGGGAGCCTCCCGTGCTCCAGTTTGTGCCCACTGCCTCCTGTCCTGGCACTGGGCACTGCTTAACAGATTCTGGTTCTATCCTCTGTGCACTCTCCTTTCAGACATCGATGAGATTCCCCTTCTCGTTTCCAAGCAGAGCAATCGCAGCTCTCTCAGCCTTTCTTAATAGGAGAGCTGCTCCCGTCCATTTCATCACCCTGGTTGGACTCATTCCAGTATGTCCATGTCTCTCTTGTACTGAGTGGCCCAGAACTGGGCAGACTGTCATAGCGAACAGCAGCCTGTGAGAAGACAAGGTAGCTAGGAGTAAACACCAGACATGGGCCTCAGTATCCAATGTGGAATCATTAAGTCCAGAAATAACAGCTAGAGTTTTACTCACACTTCAGAGTACATAAAAGGCCTAAGACAGTAGCTCAGACCTCTCAGGGTAGCCACTGTACAGTTTAATCTCTTCTACGCTGAGAAGTCTACGTTCCTTCAAGTAACTTCTTCAGGCTGCTCTGAAGTGAGGGTTTGCAATATTCCCAGTGTGTGTTCATGCAAATGTTCACTCAAAGGAAAGGAAGGACTACTTGCTAGTGTCTCTGTGCATACTTTCCTCCGTCTTCTCGTTTACTTCCTAACCCCTTTTTTTGTGTTGGAAATGTGAAATGGATAAATAGGGGAAAGACAAGTTGTGCTTTACTCCCTCCACACAACACTCATCCAACAACAAAAGATAGTCTTTCAACATTTTTAAAACTTCTTAGTTTAGAAAGGAATCCACCTACTTTGAAGCTAAAAATCTTTAACCTTAAGTGCTTAAATTACACAGTTCCAGGTTATGAATGATTTATCCCACACTCAAAAAAATCTTGGGTCTGCCATCTGTACCAGTAGACTTCATTCAAATAATTTCTGCTTGGTACAGTAGTAATAGGGAAAAGAAATTAAAGTAAGGGGACAAGATCAGAAAATGAGAATGTGTGTTTTTATGATCTTGGAAGAACTATGAAGGCCTTAATACACGGAGTGGAAGAGACTGAACAATGTTAATCGAACAAATAAAAAACCTGCCAAAACCCAGTTATAAATGCAGAGTGACATGTTATCAGTGTGAGGGAACTTAGCCACCCGGTCTCTGACCTGAGGACTCGTGTTCAGCTGATGGAAAGAGCTGTGTTAGTTCAAAACATAAATATCACTTCCCCAGCTGTTCTCCGCCCCTCTACGAGAGCCTTCTGGAGGAGTCAGCAAGAACAAACATGTGGCTTTTCCTCACCTGCTGAAGGTGCAGTTTTAGTGTGTGGGTGAGCTGTTCAAGTGCAGGCTGCTGCTTACAGAGCAGGCCCTTGGCCCCAGCCTGCACTTTTCTATCTGCCACTTGCAGTGCAAGTCATCTGACTTCCTATGGGCAGTGGTTAGAGGGAGATAAAATAATGTTTTGTTTTGTTTTTTAAAAAAAAAGCTATATTCATAGACATTTTTGTAGGAATCATTTTGTGCTGCCCAAAGTTTCTGAGCCTTCCCACTTGTGGGTGGATGAATGCCAGCGTCAGAGCAAGGAATGCAATGGGAGCATGTAGCTGGAGGGCAGAGGAGGGACTTTCTCCCTCCGTGACTGTACCAAGAGATTCAGGGTTGATTGCTAGAGTGCTTGTGGTTTAAGCATGGGTTGCTGTCACACTGGTAACCTCTGTCAGAGGAAGGAGACAGATGGGGAAGAACACCATAACCCGCCTCACAGGGTTTGCCATGTTTTGTCACTACAAGCCTTGTATTTAATAACTGTGAGAAGAGGCCAAAATGCCATTATCAGCCAAAATCTCTGCCCTGTACAGATCTGTGCCATCTGAGATGTTAGACTTACCTCTGTGTTGCAGTTGAGATGAGAAGTCTGTCTGATATCTCACTTATCAGATAGGCATAGATGCATGCACACAAAATACACAATTGGATAACATTTAAAAGAAAGGAAGCCGTAGGAGGTCCTTCGACAAAAAGTATTGCAAATAGTTGAATGTGTCTAGAAACAAGGTGATACACCTTTAAAAGGTTTTCCCTGTGATGAGCTGCCCCTTTCAGATTCACGGAATCATTTTGGTTGGAAAAGACCTTCAAGGTCATCAAGTCCAACCATCACCCACTGCCATCACTAAACTGTGTCCCCTAGTGCCCCGTCCCCAAGTCTCTTCAATATCTCCAGGGATAGAGCCTCCACTGCTTGTGGTCCCAATGCTTGACCACATCCTCTGTGAAGAAATTCTTCCTAATATTCAATCTAATCCTACCCTGGTACCCTGTTTCCTCTCATCCTGTCATTTGTCACCTAAGAAAAGAGGCCGATCCCCACCTCACTACAGCCTCCAATCTGGGAATTGTAGAGAACGATGAGGTCCCCCTCAGCCTTCTGTTCTCCACACTAAGCAACCCCAGTTCCTCAGCCGCTCCTCACAAGCCTTGTTTTCTAATCCCTTGACCAGCTTCAATGCCCTTCTTGCACACACTCAAGCAAGTCAGTGCCCTGCTTGTAGTGAGGGGCCCCAGACAGCACAGTACTCAAGGTGCGGTCCCACCAGCGCTGCGTACGAGGGGATGATCCCTTCCCTGGTGCTGCTGGCCGCTGTTCCTGGTGCAGGCAGGTGCAAGCAGAGTACTAAGTGGCATTTCTAACTGCAGACCGACACTTAGAGAAGTAGATGTCACCACTTCCACACTTAATTCTTTTGGTTACTTTTATCAGCGAAAAGTGTCAAGCATGTCATTATTAGAGCTCTGTGAAGTAAGTGTAATTATTCAGATTGGAAATAGGTTATTTTTAAGGGGAGAGAAACTGGCCTGCTCTACAGCAGGATTAATCGCTGCAGTCAGTGTTCTATAAGCAGCTTATGGAGGTAAACATTACGTGAGCCTTTGCCAACTTAGTTAAATATGGCCAGCTGCCTTAACCCTTTCTAAAGATAAATGAGTTGTAATTGGATTTCTGTACTGGATAGTTTTAAACAAGGGTTATTAGAAGAACCAGTAACTGTTACCAAGAGCCTGCACTAGGCATTTTGTTGTGAGACTGCTTACATCTCTCTGGATGGTTTATGACTGGTTTGTCAGCATCAGAGTAGCAGATTAGAGAGGAATGTGGTGTTGAAAGAAGAAGAAAGAAAAATGGATGATTGATATCTTTTATATTTCTGCATAACTTTGTGAAGTAAAAATAAAGATACTATTTCTGTCTGCAGTAATATACTTCTTAAAAAATGAAATAATTTAAAATTTCATCAGAAATTGTTTCTCCAGATAGCCAGTTTCTCTAAAAATGTTAAGTAATTGCTGTATTTTTGTGTATTTGTTGGCCATCTCTATCACCCTAAAAGATGGGAGTATTTTTAGCATTCAAATGTTAATTTTGGGTTTTCTTACAACCACTGCTTTGTTTTAGTTGCTCTCAGAGGCAGGAATGCTTGAAACTCTCACTGAAATTTTAAGATATCTCACTGTTATGTTCTCCATGACCAGCAATTTGCTTGCATTATTTTTTTTGTGTGTGTATATTCTCTGCAGATCCTTATCATTAGCTTGTACACTTTGGTTCTATTTGTAACAAAAATTCACAATTTAATTTTTTAACCTAGTCACTTTGGTCTTTTTCATTTGGAAGAATGCCTTTTTTTTTTTCTGGAGAGAAAGAATTGTAACTCATGTTTTACCCTACTGGTGTTACAGTTGGAAAAGTGATTAATACCAAGCCTTTTGCACCGAGGAGAGGCCAGTTCTTTCTGGTTCCTTCTAATAAAGACACAGACACAAGGCAGGCAACTATTAGTATCTCAAAAAAGCTGAAAGCAAGGTGTGAAACCATTTATCTCTTCTTACACTGGGAACCTCGAGTTGGTAAAGTGTTGGGCAGACCTCTGGTCAGAGCACAGGACACAACGCAGATCCTGTCTGTGGTGAGGTTCACCAGCTCTGAGTTCACTGATATTTCTGCAGGGTCTTTCTCACAGTGCAGGTTCATCTGTCACAGGCAGCAGTCAAACCTTGAGTGAGGATTTAGCTTTTCAGACTTCCTTGGACAATATACTATCATTCTTGTGTCATGAAGCTGCAGTACTTGAACAAATGTGTATAATCTGCATTTCACGTGGATGACACAGTGCATTACACCTGTACTTATGATTAAATATGCACTGACTACATGTACATTGAATTATGAATTATGCATTGCCTGTGCATACATAGATTAATTATCCTATTGATGAGATACACCTTGATTATGGAGTAGTTCCATAGTATCTATGAGGTATGCACCTGCATTAGTGGTGATGTGGTTGGTTCACTCACTCTTTGTAGAACAGTCATCCACTGCTGGCTTCTACAATAGATAAATAAGTCATTATTGGTGAGGTTACATCTGCACTTTGGTTCACAGTGCTGCTCATTTTCTGATGTCTTAAGGATCAGAGAAGTGTTGCTGTTCTAAGCAAAGGTCACTTAAGACCCTGACCTTTAATTTTTTGGTGCATCTTGCTGATATACCCTGATATTTTTCCCCTCTTTCTGCTCTTTGCAACTGCTGTCATTGTCATCTACATGGAAGACTTCTGCTGTGAGTAGTTGGATTTGATGGAGCATAAATCATAGTTCTTATTTACTTAGCTTTTTCTTTTTTTTTTTTT